>CAJQUW010005441.1:0-235813 GCA_907163375.1 Prostheceraeus crozeri
TGGTTGTTTTTCACCCCGCCAGATTGCCATCCATCATTGGCATGTTGGGCTAAGAATAACCTCTCTAGTTTCAACTTCTAAGTTCCTCACGTACATACGATTGGTTGTCCTGCCCCCCGCCATGTGGTATAGGTGGGAGGTTAGTGGCCCTGAAACCTTGCTTCATTGCATGCCACATGGTTCCCTCCCCACCTGATGACTCCATACATTACAAACTTAATTTTTGGTTTTTTTTAGGTTTCTTTCTTGTTTGATAAAAATTTAAGTGGCGTTTTATAAGTTTTAATTTTTATTTACCCTTACCGTCTTTATTGAGAAGACTGCCTTTAAATAACGTATTTCAGTAACCTGCACTATACAAGAGTAGGTTACCTATGTTGTCAGTATTATGCATTCATTCTGACTTTTAATTACCTAATTATTTACAAGATGACTCCACCAGTAATTGTATATCTTTGGCGTCTTTCCGTTTTTCCTTGGATCTTCGAATTTTTTACCGTGTCCGTGTCTTATTTGATTAATGATACTGAGCTGATAGCATTGTGTGGACCGAGTCCCCATCTTTCAGTGTAAAGTGCATTATTATTCACGTCACAGGTATTCTTTTGTAATATTCTCTTAGTTATTTACAGGTAGGCAATATTATTATTATTATTGCAATTTGCCATTTATTTATTGTTTGATCTATTATCAATCTTTCTCTTCGTTCACTCTTGCATTTTTTAGGATTCGACTTAATATTTCTTCCATATTATATCTATAGTATTAAGGTGGATAAGTCCTATTACATTGCCTTCAATATTGATATTAGCATGCCTAGTTTTTTGATCCGGTTATAAGATTATGGAGTTTGGCCGAAATCCTAATCGCAGGCATTGCTAGTGAAGGTGGTGAGCGGTCTTGTTTAGATCCATTGACTGTTAACGCCCGCCTCAGCCGAGGCAGCCCCTCGCCAATAGGTTACAGTCCGGCCTGTTTGCCCTATGGGCCTTTGATCGAGCACATAGTCTAGAATTTTGCCTTATTCGACAAGGGGTAACAATAAAAACTTTGCTTGCGGCTTCTAGAGTTAGATACCATTTACCCTTACAGTTTTAAGAAAAAGGCCTTATGTAGCCGATAGCACGGGTTCTCCTTTTCTATTGAACAGCTGTAATAGAAAAGGGTGCTTATGTTGTGGTGTCCATACATATAAATCTTCCTTTTTGTATCAAACACCACTAGAAAGGCTTTTCTCATAGATTTTGAGTGGTTCCTTTTCGATTTGCAAATCCAGCTTTGTAATCTATCTCATTTCTTGCAGCGAATGCGGGTTCCAATATGTTGGCAAAACCACCCAATCTTTAAATGCTAGGTTGAATGGTCACCGTCACCATGCATCCTCAAAACCCGCTACTTTCCTTTATGAGCACTTTAGGCAAGATGGTCATAATTTTTGCAACATTAAATTGCAAATTATAGACCATGTAGATTCCAACTTCTCGTTAATTCTGACCTTAGGGATAGGGAGCTTCTGAAGAGGGAGGATTTTTGGATTAAAACACTATGTACATTCTTCCCACTTGGCTTGAACGATAGAATTCAAGGTTTTGGTTGTGTCTCCAAAGGTTCCTTACATAAGCAGTACTTCTCTTCTCCGGTCCTTAGAAGACCTAGAGGGCATGGGATTCGCAGTAATAAGAGAAATGTCTTGGCTAAAATGCTTGGAGTCTCTCTACGATAAAATTAATAGCCTTTGTTTTTTCCAACATGTTTTACGAATTTTACATCACTTTGAAGTCTCTAGTCGTACCACACCTAAGCAACTTCTTGCTTTTACTCTTAGCAAGCCGGGTACCTGCTCGTATCTAGTCGAATCCTTCTGTTCGAGATTCTTAAAAGTCGAAGATTCCATTGATAAGATCGACAGGGAAGTTATTATTATCCCTTTTGAGTGCAAAGAAGTAGATCTCTTAAAAGTTTCTTCCATTTTCGCTGATTCACATGTTTAACAGTATGTTGCCTAATCCAATTCGTAGTAAATGTCCACTACAGGTTTTCTTTAAATACACCACCCCTATTGGTCGGAAGCTCTTCAATTACAACCAGATCTTGAAGAATGCTTCTATTGATGAAATCAGAGAATTTATTAGCAAGCCTTGTCTTTGTTCTGATTCTATCTTCTGCTACAAGCCCGCTTCACACGTGGTTACTGGTGACTTGAGTATTATATCCAACCCTAAACTTAGGGATTTGATGGCTAAGGGCACTAATTATAGAGAGCCTATTCACAAGTCTTGGATTTTGTTAGGGTCAGTGTTAAAAATGCACTAGTTGCATTTATTGAAAAGTCCTGCAGAAAATACGCCCTTAAGAATTCTGACTTCCAGAATTGGTCGGAGGCTGTCCTTAAGATAATCAGAAATCGCATTTCCTTCCTAAGTTCTAGCTTTCCATCTTTGCATTCGCACGAGGTACTAAGATCTAAGGAGTGTAAAAACTTCATCTCAAACTTTCAGAAGAATTACGTCATTACTCCGGCGGATAAGGCCGCCAACAATTTTGTCATTGTGTATAAGAAGTATTACCTCATTGTCCTCTTGAACGAACTAGGCTTTGACCTTAGAAGTTTCAATGCTGTTGGTAATCAGACTTACGCACCAGTAATTTCTTCCATTAATGACATAATTGCCGAACATTGCACCACCCTCAAGGATTCCTTTGGCATAATGGTTAAAGATAAGTTTTATGGTTTTACCTAAACTTTTCTGGATACCTAAATTGCACAAAAATCCGTATAAAAGTAGATTCATAGCTGGTGCTAGGAACAGCACTTCCAAAGATTTGGCCATACTGGTGAACAAAGGTTTGCAATTGATCCGGGACAAGTTTAGTAGTTATTGCCTTTCCATCAAGCATAATTCTGGTGTGAACGCCTTCTGGAGCATTAACTCTTCTGGGGAATTCCTTGACAGGATGTCGTGTTTGAATTGCCACCACTCCTTACAAGTTTATGATTTCTCCACACTCTATACGAATCTTAATTTAGACCAGGTTATGGAGTCCTTGAAAGACTTATGTGAGTTAATTTTTAGCAGTTCCAAGAGCTTTATTTGCATTGGCTATTATAGAACCTTCTTCTCGAATAAAAAATACAGAGGGTATCACTGCTGGTCCAAAACCCAATTCCTTAATGCAATTAGTTTTATCCTGAATAACACTTTTTGTCACTTTCGGGGGACTTGTCTTCAAGCAAATTCGGGGCATACCTATGGGTGGGAATTCCAGCTCGCTCTTAGCTGACCTGTTTTTGGCTTACAGGGAGTTTTATTTTGTGAGGGGACTCCTAGCGAGTAAGAGATTTGGCTTAGCAAAACTTCTCTCTCGTACCACTAGGTATGTCGATGACATTTGTGTGTTTAACTTCAAACATTTTGATAAGATCCTTCCTGAAATCTACCCGGTAGATCTCTTGGCTGGCAGAAGCGGGGACAACAACAAATGTGTTAATTATTTGGATGTTAAAATCAGGATCGAAGATGGTGGCCATTACATCACAGAGGTTTACCATAAGGTGATGAGTTCAGCTTCCCAGTGGTGCTGTATACTTCCCCCGAGAGTAGCATGCCTTTGAACACTGGCTTAAACATCTTTGCTGCCCAACTCATCAGAATTCGTTAGGATTTCTTCTGATGCTTCCGCCTTCATATCAAGAGCTAAGGCATTTTTGATATCTTTAAAGGACGGGGTTATAAGAATAATTTGCTGGTTAATTCTTGCATTAAGTCCTTCTCCAAGAATAGGTTTACTCGTTTTTAAGTTTTGGTTGTTTTTTTCACCCCGCCAGATGCCATCCATCATTGGCATGTTGGGCTAAGATAACCTCTTCTAGTTTCAAGTGCGTCCTTTTGTCCTAATATATTAAAAAATTTATTTTCGATTTGGTTCTGCTATGTTTCCTCAGGCTTGGAGAGACCTTCCATATCGTACATTCGATATGGTTGTCCTGGCCCCGCCATGTGGTATAGGTTGGAGGTTAGGGGCCGAAACCTTGCTTCATGCAGCCACATGGTTCCTCCCTGATGACTCCATACATAGCAAACTTAATTTTGGTTTTTTTTAGGTTTCTTTCTTGTTTGATAAAAATTAAATCGTTTATAAGTTTTAATTTATTTCCCTTACCGTCTTTAGTTGAGTAGACTTGCCTTTATACGTATTTCAGTACCTGCTCTATACTAGAGTAGGTTACTCTATGTTGTCATATTATTTCATTCATTCATGACTTTTAATTACCTAATTATTTACAAGATTCTCCACTAGGGTAATTGTTTAACTTTGGCGTCTTCCGTTTCCTGGATCCTTCGAATTTTTTAACCGTGTCGTGTCTTAATTTGATTAATGAGTACTGAGCTGATAGCATTGTGTGGACCGAGTTCCCATCTTTCAGTGTAAGTGCATTAGTTATTCACGTCACATGTATTCTTTTTTGTAATAGGTCTCATAGTTATTTTACTGGTAGGCATATTATTATTATTATTGCAATTTGCCATTTATTTATTGGTTTGATCTTATTATCAATCTTTCTCTTCGTTCACTCTTGCATTTTTTAGGATTCGACGTTAATTTTCTTCCATATTATTCTAAGTATTAAGGTGATAAGCTATTACTGCCTTCAATATTGTATTAGCTGCTAGTTTTGATCCGGTTATAAGATTATGGAGTTTGGCCGAAATCCTAATCGCCAGGCATAGCTAGTGAAGGAGGGAGGGTCTGTTTAGATCCATTGACTGTTAACGCCCGCCTCAGCGAGGCAGCCCCTCGCCAATAGGCTACAGTCCGGCCTGTTGCCCTTGGGCTTTGAGAGCACATAGTCCTAGAATTTTGCCTTATTCGACAAGGGGTAACAATAAAAACTTTGCTTGCGGCTTCTAGAGTTAGATACCATTACCCTTACAGTATTAAGAAAAAGGCTTATGTAGCCGATAGCACGGGTTCCTTTTCTATTGACAGCTGTAATAGAAAAGGGTGCTTATGTTGTGGGTCCATACATAAAATCTTCCTTTTTCGTATCAAACACCACTAGAAAGGCTTTTCTCATAGATTTGAGTGGTTCTTTCGATTGCAAATCCAGCTTTGTAATCTATCTCATTTCTTGCAGCGAATGCGGGTTCCAATATGTTGGCAAAACCACCCAATCTTTAAATGCTAGGTTGAATGGTCACCGTCACCATGCATCCTCAAAACCCGCTACTTTCCTTTATGAGCACTTTAGGCAAGATGGTCATAATTTTTGCAACATTAAATTGCAAATTATAGACCATGTAGATTCCAACTTCTCTGATAATTCTGACCTTAGGGATAGGGAGCTTCTGAAGAGGGAGGATTTTTGGATTAAAACACTATGTACAATCTTCCCACTTGGCTTGAACGATAGAATTCAAGGTTTTGGTTGTGTCTCCAAAGGTTCCTTACATAAGCAGTACTTCTCTTCTCCGGTCCTTAGAAGACCTAGAGGGCATGGGATTCGCAGTAATAAGAGAAATGTCTTGGCTAAATGCTTGGAGTCTCTCTACGATAAAATTAATAGCCTTTGTTTTTCCAACATGTTTTACGAATTTTACATCACTTTGAAGTCTCTTAGTCGTACCACACTTAAGCAACTTCTTGCTTTTACTCTTAGCAAGCCGGGTACCTGCTCGTATCTAGTCGAATCCTTCTGTTCGAGATTCTTAAAAGTCGAAGATTCCATTGATAAGATCGACAGGGAAGTTATTATTATCCCTTTTGAGTGCAAAGAAGTAGATCTCTTAAAAGTTTCTTCTTCCATTTTCGCTGATTCACATGTTAACAGTATGTTGCCTAATCCAATTCGTAGTAAATGTCCACTACAGGTTTTCTTTAAATACACCACCCCTATTGGTCGGAAGCTCTTCAATTACAACCAGATCTTGAAGAATGCTTCTATTGATGAAATCAGAGAATTTATTAGCAAGCCTTGTCTTTGTTCTGATTCTATCTTCTGCTACAAGCCCGCTTCACACGTGGTTACTGGTGACTTGAGTATTATATCCAACCCTAAACTTAGGGATTTGATGGCTAAGGGCACTAATTATAGAGAGCCTATTCACAAGTCTTGGGATTTTGTTAGGGTCAGTGTTAAAAATGCACTAGTTGCATTTATTGAAAAGTCCTGCAGAAAATACGCCCTTAAGAATTCTGACTTCCAGAATTGGTCGGAGGCTGTCCTTAAGATAATTAGAAATCGCATTTCCTTCCTAAGTTCTAGCTTTCCATCTTTGCATTCGCACGAGGTACTAAGATCTAAGGAGTGTAAAAACTTCATCTCAAACTTTCAGAAGAATTACGTCATTACTCCGGCGGATAAGGCCGCCAACAATTTTGTCATTGTGTGTAAGAAGTATTACCTCATTGTCCTCTTGAACGAACTAGGCTTTGACCTTAGAAGTTTCAATGCTGTTGGTAATCAGACTTACGCACCAGTAATTTCTTCCATTAATGACATAATTGCCGAACATTGCAACCACCCTCAAGGATTCCTTTGGCATAACGGTTAAAGATAAGTTTATGGTTTTACCTAAACTTTTCTGGATACCTAAATTGCACAAAAATCCGTATAAAAGTAGATTCATAGCTGGTGCTAGGAACAGCACTTCCAAAGATTTGGCCATACTGGTGAACAAGGTTTGCAATTGATCCGGGACAAGTTTAGTAGTTATTGCCTTTCCATCAAGCATAATTCTGGTGTGAACGCCTTCTGGAGCATTAACTCTTCTGGGAATTCCTTGACAGGATGTCGTGTTTGAATTGCCACCACTCCTTACAAGTTTATGATTTCTCCACACTCTATACGAATCTTAATTTAGACCAGGTTATGGAGTCCTTGAAAGACTTATGTGAGTTAATTTTTAGCAGTTCCAAGAGCTTTATTTGCATTGGCTATTATAGAACCTTCTTCTCGAATAAAAAATACAGAGGGTATCACTGCTGGTCCAAAACCCAATTCCTTAATGCAATTAGTTTTATCCTGAATAACACTTTTGTCACTTTCGGGGGACTTGTCTTCAAGCAAATTCGAGGCATACCTATGGGTGGGAATTCCAGCTCGCTCTTAGCTGACCTGTTTTTGGCTTACAGGAGTTTTATTTTGTGAGGGGACTCCTAGCGAGTAAGAGATTTGGCTTAGCAAAACTTCTCTCTCGTACCACTAGGTATGTCGATGACATTTGTGTGTTTAACTTCAAACATTTTGATAAGATCCTTCCTGAAATCCACCCGGTAGATCTCTTGGCTGGCAGAAGCGGGGACAACAACAAATGTGTTAATTATTTGGATGTTAAAATCAGGATCGAAGATGGTGGCCATTACATCACAGAGGTTTACCATAAGGTTGATGAGTTCAGCTTCCCAGTGGTGCTGTATACTTTCCCCGAGAGTAACATGCCTTTGAACACTGGCTTAAACATCTTTGCTGCCCAACTCATCAGATTCGCTAGGATTTCTTCTGATGCTTCCGCCTTCATATCAAGAGCTAAGGGCATTTTTGATATCTTTAAAGGACGGGGTTATAAGAATAATTTGCTGGTTAATTCTTGCATTAAGTCCTTCTCCAAGAATAGGTTACTCGTTTTTAAGTTTGGTTGTTTTTCACCCCGCCAGATGCCATCCATCATTGGCATGTTGGGCTAAGATAACCTCTTCTAGTTTCAAGTGCGTCCTTTTGTCCTAATATATTAAAAAATTTATTTTCGGTTTGGTTCTGCTATGTTTCCTCAGGCTTGGAGAGACCTTCCATATCGTACATTCGATATGGTTGGCCTGGCCCCGCCATGTGGTATAGGTTGGAGGTTAGGGGCCGAAACCTTGCTTCATGCAGCCACATGGTTCCTCCCTGATGACTCCATACATAGCAAACTTAATTTTGGTTTTTTTTAGGTTTCTTTCTTGTTTGATAAAAATTAAATCGTTTATAAGTTTTAATTTATTTCCCTTACCGTCTTTAGTTGAGTAGACTTGCCTTTATACGTATTTCAGTACCTGCTCTATACTAGAGTAGGTTACTCTATGTTGTCAGTATTATTTCATTCATTCATGACTTTTAATTACCTAATTATTTACAAGATTCTCCACTAGGGTAATTGTTTAACTTTGGCGTCTTCCGTTTCCTGGATCCTTCGAATTTTTTAACCGTGTCGTGTCTTAATTTGATTAATGAGTACTGAGCTGATAGCATTGTGTGGACCGAGTCCCCATCTTTCAGTGTAAGTGCATTAGTTATTCACGTCACATGTATTCTTTTTTGTAATAGGTCTCATAGTTATTTTACTGGTAGGCATATTATTATTATTATTGCAATTTGCCATTTATTTATTGGTTTGATCTTATTATCAATCTTTCTCTTCGTTCACTCTTGCATTTTTTAGGATTCGACGTTAATTTTCTTCCATATTATTCTAAGTATTAAGGTGATAAGCTATTACTGCCTTCAATATTGTATTAGCTGCTAGTTTTGATCCGGTTATAAGATTATGGAGTTTGGCCGAAATCCTAATCGCCAGGCATTGCTAGTGAAGGTGGGAGGGTCTGTTTAGATCCATTGACTGTTAACGCCCGCCTCAGCGAGGCAGCCCCTCGCCAATAGGCTACAGTCCGGCCTGTTGCCCTTGGGCTTTGAGAGCACATAGTCCTAGAATTTTGCCTTATTCGACAAGTGGTAACAATAAAAACTTTGCTTGCGGCTTCTAGAGTTAGATACCATTATCCTTACAGTATTAAGAAAAAGGCTTATGTAGCCGATAGCACGGGTTCCTTTTCTATTGACAGTTGTAATAGAAAAGGGTGCTTATGTTGTGGGTCCATACATAAATCTTCCTTTTTCGTATCAAACACCACTAGAAAGGCTTTTCTCATAGATTTGAGTGGTTCTTTCGATTGCAAATCCAGCTTTGTAATCTATCTCATTTCTTGCAGCGAATGCGGGTTCCAATATGTTGGCAAAACCACCCAATCTTTAAATGCTAGGTTGAATGGTCACCGTCACCATGCATCCTCAAAACCCGCTACTTTCCTTTATGAGCACTTTAGGCAAGATGGTCATAATTTTTGCAACATTAAATTGCAAATTATAGACCATGTAGATTCCAACTTCTCTGATAATTCTGACCTTAGGGATAGGGAGCTTCTGAAGAGGGAGGATTTTTGGATTAAAACACTATGTACAATCTTCCCACTTGGCTTGAACGATAGAATTCAAGGTTTTGGTTGTGTCTCCAAAGGTTCCTTACATAAGCAGTACTTCTCTTCTCCGGTCCTTAGAAGACCTAGAGGGCATGGGATTCGCAGTAATAAGAGAAATGTCTTGGCTAAATGCTTGGAGTCTCTCTACGATAAAATTAATAGCCTTTGTTTTTCCAACATGTTTTACGAATTTTACATCACTTTGAAGTCTCTTAGTCGTACCACACTTAAGCAACTTCTTGCTTTTACTCTTAGCAAGCCGGGTACCTGCTCGTATCTAGTCGAATCCTTCTGTTCGAGATTCTTAAAAGTCGAAGATTCCATTGATAAGATCGACAGGGAAGTTATTATTATCCCTTTTGAGTGCAAAGAAGTAGATCTCTTAAAAGTTTCTTCCATTTTCGCTGATTCACATGTTAACAGTATGTTGCCTAATCCAATTCGTAGTAAATGTCCACTACAGGTTTTCTTTAAATACACCACCCCTATTGGTCGGAAGCTCTTCAATTACAACCAGATCTTGAAGAATGCTTCTATTGATGAAATCAGAGAATTTATTAGCAAGCCTTGTCTTTGTTCTGATTCTATCTTCTGCTACAAGCCCGCTTCACACGTGGTTACTGGTGACTTGAGTATTATATCCAACCCTAAACTTAGGGATTTGATGGCTAAGGGCACTAATTATAGAGAGCCTATTCACAAGTCTTGGGATTTTGTTAGGGTCAGTGTTAAAAATGCACTAGTTGCATTTATTGAAAAGTCCTGCAGAAAATACGCCCTTAAGAATTCTGACTTCCAGAATTGGTCGGAGGCTGTCCTTAAGATAATTAGAAATCGCATTTCCTTCCTAAGTTCTAGCTTTCCATCTTTGCATTCGCACGAGGTACTAAGATCTAAGGAGTGTAAAAACTTCATCTCAAACTTTCAGAAGAATTACGTCATTACTCCGGCGGATAAGGCCGCCAACAATTTTGTCATTGTGTGTAAGAAGTATTACCTCATTGTCCTCTTGAACGAACTAGGCTTTGACCTTAGAAGTTTCAATGCTGTTGGTAATCAGACTTACGCACCAGTAATTTCTTCCATTAATGACATAATTGCCGAACATTGCACCACCCTCAAGGATTCCTTTGGCATAACGGTTAAAGATAAGTTTATGGTTTTACCTAAACTTTTCTGGATACCTAAATTGCACAAAAATCCGTATAAAAGTAGATTCATAGCTGGTGCTAGGAACAGCACTTCCAAAGATTTGGCCATACTGGTGAACAAAGGTTTGCAATTGATCCGGGACAAGTTTAGTAGTTATTGCCTTTCCATCAAGCATAATTCTGGTGTGAACGCCTTCTGGAGCATTAACTCTTCTGGGGAATTCCTTGACAGGATGTCGTGTTTGAATTGCCACCACTCCTTACAAGTTTATGATTTCTCCACACTCTATACGAATCTTAATTTAGACCAGGTTATGGAGTCCTTGAAAGACTTATGTGAGTTAATTTTTAGCAGTTCCAAGAGCTTTATTTGCATTGGCTATTATAGAACCTTCTTCTCGAATAAAAAATACAGAGGGTATCACTGCTGGTCCAAAACCCAATTCCTTAATGCAATTAGTTTTATCCTGAATAACACTTTTGTCACTTTCGGGGGACTTGTCTTCAAGCAAATTCGAGGCATACCTATGGGTGGGAATTCCAGCTCGCTCTTAGCTGACCTGTTTTTGGCTTACAGGGAGTTTTATTTTGTGAGGGGACTCCTAGCGAGTAAGAGATTTGGCTTAGCAAAACTTCTCTCTCGTACCACTAGGTATGTCGATGACATTTGTGTGTTTAACTTCAAACATTTTGATAAGATCCTTCCTGAAATCTACCCGGTAGATCTCTTGGCTGGCAGAAGCGGGGACAACAACAAATGTGTTAATTATTTGGATGTTAAAATCAGGATCGAAGATGGTGGCCATTACATCACAGAGGTTTACCATAAGGTTGATGAGTTCAGCTTCCCAGTGGTGCTGTATACTTCCCCCGAGAGTAGCATGCCTTTGAACACTGGCTTAAACATCTTTGCTGCCCAACTCATCAGATTCGCTAGGATTTCTTCTGATGCTTCCGCCTTCATATCAAGAGCTAAGGGCATTTTTGATATCTTTAAAGGACGGGGTTATAAGAATAATTTGCTGGTTAATTCTTGCATTAAGTCCTTCTCCAAGAATAGGTTACTCGTTTTTAAGTTTGGTTGTTTTTCACCCCGCCAGATGCCATCCATCATTGGCATGTTGGGCTAAGATAACCTCTTCTAGTTTCAAGTGCGTCCTTTTGTCCTAATATATTAAAAAATTTATTTTCGGTTTGGTTCTGCTATGTTTCCTCAGGCTTGGAGAGACCTTCCATATCGTACATTCGATATGGTTGGCCTGGCCCCGCCATGTGGTATAGGTTGGAGGTTAGGGGCCGAAACCTTGCTTCATGCAGCCACATGGTTCCTCCCTGATGACTCCATACATAGCAAACTTAATTTTGGTTTTTTTTAGGTTTCTTCCTTGTTTGATAAAAATTAAATCGTTTATAAGTTTTAATTTATTTCCCTTACCGTCTTTAGTTGAGTAGACTTGCCTTTATACGTATTTCAGTACCTGCTCTATACTAGAGTAGGTTACTCTATGTTGTCAGTATTATTTCATTCATTCATGACTTTTAATTACCTAATTATTTACAAGATTCTCCACTAGGGTAATTGTTTAACTTTGGCGTCTTCCGTTTCCTGGATCCTTCGAATTTTTTAACCGTGTCGTGTCTTAATTTGATTAATGAGTACTGAGCTGATAGCATTGTGTGGACCGAGTCCCCATCTTTCAGTGTAAGTGCATTAGTTATTCACGTCACATGTATTCTTTTTTGTAATAGGTCTCATAGTTATTTTACTGGTAGGCATATTATTATTATTATTGCAATTTGCCATTTATTTATTGGTTTGATCTTATTATCAATCTTTCTCTTCGTTCACTCTTGCATTTTTTAGGATTCGACGTTAATTTTCTTCCATATTATTCTAAGTATTAAGGTGATAAGCTATTACTGCCTTCAATATTGTATTAGCTGCTAGTTTTGATCCGGTTATAAGATTATGGAGTTTGGCCGAAATCCTAATCGCCAGGCATTGCTAGTGAAGGTGGGAGGGTCTGTTTAGATCCATTGACTGTTAACGCCCGCCTCAGCGAGGCAGCCCCTCGCCAATAGGCTACAGTCCGGCCTGTTGCCCTTGGGCTTTGAGAGCACATAGTCCTAGAATTTTGCCTTATTCGACAAGGGGTAACAATAAAAACTTTGCTTGCGGCTTCTAGAGTTAGATACCATTACCCTTACAGTATTAAGAAAAAGGCTTATGTAGCCGATAGCACGGGTTCCTTTTCTATTGACAGTTGTAATAGAAAAGGGTGCTTATGTTGTGGGTCCATACATAAATCTTCCTTTTTCGTATCAAACACCACTAGAAAGGCTTTTCTCATAGATTTGAGTGGTTCTTTCGATTGCAAATCCAGCTTTGTAATCTATCTCATTTCTTGCAGCGAATGCGGGTTCCAATATGTTGGCAAAACCACCCAATCTTTAAATGCTAGGTTGAATGGTCACCGTCACCATGCATCCTCAAAACCCGCTACTTTCCTTTATGAGCACTTTAGGCAAGATGGTCATAATTTTTGCAACATTAAATTGCAAATTATAGACCATGTAGATTCCAACTTCTCTGATAATTCTGACCTTAGGGATAGGGAGCTTCTGAAGAGGGAGGATTTTTGGATTAAAACACTATGTACAATCTTCCCACTTGGCTTGAACGATAGAATTCAAGGTTTTGGTTGTGTCTCCAAAGGTTCCTTACATAAGCAGTACTTCTCTTCTCCGGTCCTTAGAAGACCTAGAGGGCATGGGATTCGCAGTAATAAGAGAAATGTCTTGGCTAAATGCTTGGAGTCTCTCTACGATAAAATTAATAGCCTTTGTTTTTCCAACATGTTTTACGAATTTTACATCACTTTGAAGTCTCTTAGTCGTACCACACTTAAGCAACTTCTTGCTTTTACTCTTAGCAAGCCGGGTACCTGCTCGTATCTAGTCGAATCCTTCTGTTCGAGATTCTTAAAAGTCGAAGATTCCATTGATAAGATCGACAGGGAAGTTATTATTATCCCTTTTGAGTGCAAAGAAGTAGATCTCTTAAAAGTTTCTTCCATTTTCGCTGATTCACATGTTAACAGTATGTTGCCTAATCCAATTCGTAGTAAATGTCCACTACAGGTTTTCTTTAAATACACCACCCCTATTGGTCGGAAGCTCTTCAATTACAACCAGATCTTGAAGAATGCTTCTATTGATGAAATCAGAGAATTTATTAGCAAGCCTTGTCTTTGTTCTGATTCTATCTTCTGCTACAAGCCCGCTTCACACGTGGTTACTGGTGACTTGAGTATTATATCCAACCCTAAACTTAGGGATTTGATGGCTAAGGGCACTAATTATAGAGAGCCTATTCACAAGTCTTGGGATTTTGTTAGGGTCAGTGTTAAAAATGCACTAGTTGCATTTATTGAAAAGTCCTGCAGAAAATACGCCCTTAAGAATTCTGACTTCCAGAATTGGTCGGAGGCTGTCCTTAAGATAATCAGAAATCGCATTTCCTTCCTAAGTTCTAGCTTTCCATCTTTGCATTCGCACGAGGTACTAAGATCTAAGGAGTGTAAAAACTTCATCTCAAACTTTCAGAAGAATTACGTCATTACTCCGGCGGATAAGGCCGCCAACAATTTTGTCATTGTGTGTAAGAAGTATTACCTCATTGTCCTCTTGAACGAACTAGGCTTTGACCTTAGAAGTTTCAATGCTGTTGGTAATCAGACTTACGCACCAGTAATTTCTTCCATTAATGACATAATTGCCGAACATTGCACCACCCTCAAGGATTCCTTTGGCATAACGGTTAAAGATAAGTTTATGGTTTTACCTAAACTTTTCTGGATACCTAAATTGCACAAAAATCCGTATAAAAGTAGATTCATAGCTGGTGCTAGGAACAGCACTTCCAAAGATTTGGCCATACTGGTGAACAAAGGTTTGCAATTGATCCGGGACAAGTTTAGTAGTTATTGCCTTTCCATCAAGCATAATTCTGGTGTGAACGCCTTCTGGAGCATTAACTCTTCTGGGGAATTCCTTGACAGGATGTCGTGTTTGAATTGCCACCACTCCTTACAAGTTTATGATTTCTCCACACTCTATACGAATCTTAATTTAGACCAGGTTATGGAGTCCTTGAAAGACTTATGTGAGTTAATTTTTAGCAGTTCCAAGAGCTTTATTTGCATTGGCTATTATAGAACCTTCTTCTCGAATAAAAAATACAGAGGGTATCACTGCTGGTCCAAAACCCAATTCCTTAATGCAATTAGTTTTATCCTGAATAACACTTTTGTCACTTTCGGGGGACTTGTCTTCAAGCAAATTCGAGGCATACCTATGGGTGGGAATTCCAGCTCGCTCTTAGCTGACCTGTTTTTGGCTTACAGGGAGTTTTATTTTGTGAGGGGACTCCTAGCGAGTAAGAGATTTGGCTTAGCAAAACTTCTCTGACATTTGTGTGTTTAACTTCAAACATTTTGATAAGATCCTTCCTGAAATCCACCCGGTAGATCTCTTGGCTGGCAGAAGCGGGGACAACAACAAATGTGTTAATTATTTGGATGTTAAAATCAGGATCGAAGATGGTGGCCATTACATCACAGAGGTTTACCATAAGGTTGATGAGTTCAGCTTCCCAGTGGTGCTGTATACTTTCCTCGAGAGTAGCATGCCTTTGAACACTGGCTTAAACATCTTTGCTGCCCAACTCATCAGATTCGCTAGGATTTCTTCTGATGCTTCTGCCTTCATATCAAGAGCTAAGGGCATTTTTGATATCTTTAAAGGACGGGGTTATAAGAATAATTTGCTGGTTAATTCTTGCATTAAGTCCTTCTCCAAGAATAGGTTACTCGTTTTTAAGTTTGGTTGTTTTTCACCCCGCCAGATGCCATCCATCATTGGCATGTTGGGCTAAGATAACCTCTTCTAGTTTCAAGTGCGTCCTTTTGTCCTAATATATTAAAAAATTTAATTTCGGTTTGGTTCTGCTATGTTTCCTCAGGCTTGGAGAGACCTTCCATATCGTACATTCGATATGGTTGGCCTGGCCCCGCCATGTGGTATAGGTTGGAGGTTAGGGGCCGAAACCTTGCTTCATGCAGCCACATGGTTCCTCCCTGATGACTCCATACATAGCAAACTTAATTTTGGTTTTTTTTAGGTTTCTTCCTTGTTTGATAAAAATTAAATCGTTTATAAGTTTTAATTTATTTCCCTTACCGTCTTTAGTTGAGTAGACTTGCCTTTATACGTATTTCAGTACCTGCTCTATACTAGAGTAGGTTACTCTATGTTGTCAGTATTATTTCATTCATTCATGACTTTTAATTACCTAATTATTTACAAGATTCTCCACTAGGGTAATTGTTTAACTTTGGCGTCTTCCGTTTCCTGGATCCTTCGAATTTTTTAACCGTGTAGTGTCTTAATTTGATTATATTAGTCACTAATTAGCACAAAGAAATAAATCCATTTCTCTAAGTTGTCTTTCAGATAGTGGATGACCTTTTGCATCGCGATTTTTAGGTCATTGCCATTATACCCAAGGGATTAGAAGACTGAGATGAAGTTAATGACAAAGTTGGTGCTTTCTTTACCAAAGAGCTGTCTGTCGCTCTTCACGGATTCCGTCTTTATTTCATCAATATTCTACCGTGGCATCAAAGTCAACGCTTCAAAGTATCCCGTAAATTTGACCGATTTCATGTACGCAGAAATGACTACTAAGCCTTAATGATTTCATTTTCTTCGTCAGAAAGTCTGACTCGTTATTTGATGTGAGTTATTTTCCTTTATTCATCTTCGCATGTAAAGTTGGGGAGCATATTTTCATTAGAAGACATCGTCGACAGATAGTACCTGCTGAATTACGTCTTCTGTCAATCATGGGCAACACGAGGTGTTGCCAAGAGGACATGTTAAGTTATTTTTATAGTTCCATAGATTTTGAACTTATATTTACTTCAATACATCAAACGTTTATAAAGTAAATGATACTTGTTTTTGCAGTATTTTCTATGAAATCTGAGCACACATTCTTAAAGTGTTGTTTTTTGGATCTTGTTGAAGTAATTTGACCACTGCTATGAGTTGAAATCATTGAACAGAGAAAATCATCAGGTTGAAATAAGAATGACTTGCATGTAAGTCAGCAACCAAATTTGCTTTTGATAGCTGATGGTCATTATTTTCCTTCTTTTAAGCACCGATTTCGTCGAATATAAACATCATTAACATCATTATCTGAATTGACTGATCATTGCAATAATAGCAACAATGCGTCCCTTGAGAAGTCTCGGAAAGAGACGATGACGGTGGGGAAAGAAGATATTGATTGTTTTCCAATATGCCAGTTCAATATATAGGCCCACCTTGTATACAAATGTACCAATTACCACTGATTTCAGGAAATGCGTGGTCAGATTCTACGAGTTTGAAGACATGTATTGTCAAGCCGAAGGCGAGGTTCCAAGTTAGGGAGCGAAACCGTTTGGGAATGTAAAAGAGTTTCGAGTTTTCTTTGGGTCTATTTTTGGTATCATTTAGCCATTTTAATTGTCTTATTTACTATGTACAAACGATGCAAATGTGATGACTTATGATGCTTGGGAATAATTCACAAATGAAAATATGGTGAACAGACAAAATTGTCTGTAGTAAAAGCTAATATGTGCTCAAAAAAATATCCTACCTACATAGAACTGAAAGCAAACGTCTCCATGAGTGATATGTGTTTGGCATGCTATACATGTATATTTGCATGTTATGCCATTATTGAAACGCCCTTCTAATGGTCAGCGACTTTTCAGAGAAACTAAAGATGATCTATGCATAAAAATGATGGATGACTCCAGAGGTGGGCAATCGGATAATCCTATTAACTGAATATTCGGAACTTCATTTTCGAATCGGAAGTAGATGGAAAAATCGGTTCAGATAATCGAATCGGACTATCTGATATCTAAAAGCAATTCGTGATTCGGCTGCTGGATCATTGTCATCATATAGAATCATGCTGACACAGTAAATTTTAATTAATAATTTTGCCCCATCATTAATTCAACCTCGATCGCAGACAATGAGAAGAAATTTGATTAATGACGGCATTACTTCTACAAGTAGGCCTACATACTTTCGTTATTCTTTACAACACTTATGTAGCCGGTGGAAGACAACCTTGTTCAATTAGAACAGGGATTGGTTGGAGACTTTGGCCTACTCTCTCACTCTCGTCTGCGGTCTCACCGTACCGACCAACACTGACTAAGTATCTACTTTCAGAGGAAAATGAGTCAGAAACAGGAAGCCCGGAAATGAAAGTGGTGTCCGACTTTGACGACTGGGGGTCAAGGAAGGCTCTGAGGAGACCCGGTACTTTTAGAAGACCTATTCCCCCAAAATTTCCGAGACGCCAGGAAGAATTTTTTTTAAAGTATAACATACGGCTACCAAACGTAGCTTTAATCGAGCTCGTCCTCAATTTCGTGTCGGAAATTTTAAGGACAAAAGGTGGCACTCACGCACTGCTGCAAGCTTTGAAGCCTTGGCATTTACGAAGGGTATTCTTTATGAAGAATGCACCATCTGTCGATTTAAATAAGGACTAAGAGTACATTTATACACCATTTCTGTTTTAGCACAATATCTAATTTAGCTGCACAGCCTTATACTTTGCATGAATATCATAATTTTTGTAATTAAGATTTTATATACTGTTTTGTGGTGTTTCTGTTTGATCGTGGTAATGTACCTACAATAAATATTAGTAAGCATAAGTCCATGGAGTAAGCATATAAGGTAGAGTAGTAACTCAGCAATAATTAAATTACCTTTGTGTATACAGTTTCGATTTTATCAAATGAACTCGAATGAGACCCAGCATCACACGTGATATATGCAAATTTTTACAATTTTCTAGAAATCTTTGATTTGTCGATTGATCTTGATAGCAAAACAGAAGGAATAATAGCATTTTACAAATCCTCCGTGTCATGTCAACCTGTGTGGAGAGGTAATGCAGTTTGTTCACCTAGCAATCTGATGGGTTACTATCACTTTAATCCATAGCCTCATCAACAAGAACACTTTCTTGAGCATGCTCATACAGGCTATCCTGTCACTAGAACATCAAATTAAAATTAGCACTGACAATGATCAAAATCAACTTTAAAGATGTAGATGGATTCGCATTACTACACAGATTTGAGTGAATCATAACATTAATCATTCCGATGAAAATGGAATCAAAAACTCAACCAAGAAAGCACAATTAGATGTCGAAGTTTTTATGAAAACTTGCATTATAATGCAGCTCATGAATTTCCTTTGATAATTATCTTAATTTCCTTCTAATTAAAATGCCTGTTAGGAGATGTCTATTCCTCTTGATATCCAACTTGTTTCATACTACTTATAAAGGAGCTTCATCTCGGTGGTATAAAAGATTTCAAAATTTTAGCTTTTTAAATTGCTCAAATATTTTTTTGGACCGCAGGAACGTTACCTCAGCAAAAAACTGAATCTTTTCATATGAAAATTCTCACTGTATACAGATACATGTTTGAGTCGACACTACCTACATATACCTACTCTGTGCATAAGTCCTAATAAACCTGTAATTGTCAGCCGCAAGTATCTTCGTACTTTTTTCTATCTCTAGTTTAAAAAGTTGAATTTGAATTGATATTTGGAGCACAAATTTTTGATGGAGTAGGCTTACTAAGATGATAATTCGAATTGAATTTCATTTCATCTGAAAATCGAATCGGATAATCGAATCGCTTTAGCAAATGACAATCGAATCGAATGATCGGATAATCGTAAATCGAAACTTGATTTCTTAAATTTGAATCGGATAGTCGCTAATCAGAGCTTCATTTTTCCGTATCGCGCCTAAGTCTGGATGACTCCTACACTGATAAACACACGCAGGCCAAGTGCAAGAAGTTCATTTATACTCCCACCACGGTATTCTGCTTCTGCTAATTTTGAATCTATGGTACTCAATTACAATGTAATTCATTCAACCCTTGAAAATCCTGTAAATCTGGCTAAAACCGGCTGGGCAGCAAAAAGTTATGGCTTACCGTTGAAACTTGCTTGCTGGAATTCATACATTGTACATTTGCCACGCTACATGCAATATCGAATTTTTCAAATCTGCTCTTGAATGAAATGCGGTGCGTGGAATCTCGTTTCCTGATAACTGAATAACGCCTTATGCATCAATTCGCTATCTAATTGATTTACACAAGACTGGTTGATGAAGATTGATAAAGCGGTTATGATGAACGTGTCATCTTGTTATGATATATGCAGTGTCGTCATTTTCGTCATGATCGACGCAGACTCGTCATGATCGACACTGGCTTCGTTATGATCGACGCAGGCTTCGTCGTAATCGACAAGCTAAAACGTTATTTCTCGGTGTGACAAAAAACTGAAAGTTTTGTACGTGTGTGAAGTTAGCACCGCCACTCAGCACCGCCATCTTGAAAATGGAATGTGCCAGTCAAACCAACGATCAGAATCGATCTAGATGGAGCGTGCCAGCATGTGCCACTCACTATTTTGAAAGAATTCCCCCTAGTTTAGGAGAAATCGCTGGTTGAAAGTTCGACATGGCGGTGATGTGAAGTTAGCACCGCCACTAAAATTTTTTTTCCAAAATACACAATCAAAACTTACGAAACACGCACAACAGATAGAAGACCATCAAAAACATTGTGCCAGCAAGTTTCAGCACCTAAATCCCCGTACTTGCTGAGAAATTAGTCCCCGAAACCACAAAATGGCGGTGATGTGAAGTTAGCACCGCCACTGAAGTCTTTTTTTAAAATACGCAATTAAAACACGCGAGACAACTACAACTGAGAGATGACCATCAAAAACATTGTGCCAGCAAGTTTCTTCTCCTAAGACGCCGTACTTGCGGAGAAATTAGCCCCCGAAAGCTCAATGCGCTGGCGGTGATGTGAAGTTGGCACCGCCATCTTGAAAATGGAATGTGCCAGTCAAACCAACGATCAGAATCGATCTAGATGGAGCGTGCCAGCATGTGCCACTCACTATTTTGAAAGAATTCCCCCTAGTTTAGGAGAAATCGCTGGTTGAAAGTTCGACATGGCGGTGATGTGAAGTTAGCACCGCCACTAAAATTTTTTTTTTCAAAATACACAATCAAAACATACGAAACACGCACAACAGATAGAAGACCATCAAAAACATTGTGCCAGCAAGTTTCAGCACCTAAATCCCCGTACTTGCTGAGAAATTAGTCCCCGAAACCACAAAATGGCGGTGATGTGAAGTTAGCACCGCCACTGAAGTCTTTTTTTAAAATACGCAATTAAAACACGCGAGACAACTACAACTGAGAGATGACCATCAAAAACATTGTGCCAGCAAGTTTCTTCTCCTAAGACGCCGTACTTGCGGAGAAATTAGCCCCCGAAAGCTCAATGCGCTGGCGGTGATGTGAAGTTGGCACCGCCATCTTGAAAATGGAATGTGCCAGTCAAACCAACGATCAGAATCGATCTAGATGGAGCGTGCCAGCATGTGCCACTCACTATTTTGAAAGAATTCCCCCTAGTTTAGGAGAAATCGCTGGTTGAAAGTTCGACATGGCGGTGATGTGAAGTTAGCACCGCCACTAAAATTTTTTTTCCAAAATACACAATCAAAACTTACGAAACACGCACAACAGATAGAAGACCATCAAAAACATTGTGCCAGCAAGTTTCAGCACCTAAATCCCCGTACTTGCTGAGAAATTAGTCCCCGAAACCACAAAATGGCGGTGATGTGAAGTTAGCACCGCCACTAAAATTTTTTTTCCAAAAGACACAATCAAAACTTACGAAACACGCACAACAGATAGAAGACCATCAAAAACATTGTGCCAGCAAGTTTCAGCACCTAAATCCCCGTACTTGCTGAGAAATTAGTCCCCGAAACCACAAAATGGCGGTGATGTGAAGTTAGCACCGCCATCTTGAAAAATGCATGTGCCAGTCAAACCAACGGTCAGGATCGATCTAGATGGAGTGTGCCAGCATGTGCCACTCGTTTATTTCACGAAAATCCCACCACAGTCGGTGGAAAGCCAACCCGAAAGCTCAATGGCTGTGATGTGAAGTTGTCACCGCCACTGAATGTTTTTTCCAAAATTGGAACCACTCAATGGAGGTATTGTAAAATTTTCCACTTCAACATTAAACCGTTTGCTTACTGGCTATGCAGATATCAATGCAAATACGAATATCTCGACAGGTGAATACCGTCATGTGCCTGAACTGTTAACAGAAAGCTGAAGCTATTACTTTGTTCAAAACTCTGTAAGACAGTGAAGGCATTTGACGAGTATATGAAATGGCATAACTAGGAAGACTTACTTTCTTATTAAAGGCCATTGATGAATAGCATGCGATTCGTTTATGTTTCCCCGCATGAAGGAGGAGAGTTCGCGACTTACAACGGCAAAACTATTGGTAATGGTTTGAATTTTTCATTTGACCAACGACGTCCCATGATTGGTCAGTTTTCGGTTACCATATGATCAATATATCGATAAACATTTTCATTTGTTTGCCGTGGAAAATATATTCACGGCATGCGATTAATTACAGCCTGTACAACTTAAAACAAGAATGATTAAATAAATGTGTTTAACACACACACCTGTGGAATTTTAAAAATTCCCGCAATTTTGTGCGGATCGAGAGAAAAGATAAAAATTTTCCAGACAATTAATTGGGTTTAAAAACCAGCCTCAATTTTATGAGAATCTGTTTCCACTGTAGGTTAGAACCTACTCTATGGTTTGAACGATGTAGCTTGATAATTCCTTTCCAAAAAGATTGCGCACTTTGGAAAGCATAGAGTAACTATATTAGGATATCCCATATATCCCTACTCCATGTTTGAAAGCACCACAAACTCAATTGAGCGTCATGCTTCTTCGATGAAGCATTCTGACAACGCTGGAAATATGCCCTTCGATCTCCTAATGTTAATGCTTCAATTGTTCATCAAGATCATCAAATGTGATAAATACGTGTATGTACGCACATCATGACACTAATAATGATGATTGTAGATATTGCCAACATTGTTTTCTATCAATGTTTCAATTGACTTCAAGAATTTCTGATTCACTGGATGTGCAAGCATACTCAAAATTGAAGGGATATTGAGACTCATCTACTTTATATGATCTAGCTAGAAGTCACAATATCTAATCTATTCGTAAAGTATTTTCATTATTTCATAAACACATATATTTAATCATTCTTGTTTTAAGTTGTACAGGCTGTAATTAATCGCATGCCGTGAATATATTTTCCACGGCAAACAAATGAAAATGTTTATCGATATATTGATCATATGGTAACCGAAAACTGACCAATCATGGGACGTCGTTGGTCAAATGAAAAATTCAAACCATTACCAATAGTTTTGCCGTTGTAAGTCGCGAACTCTCCTCCTTCATGCGGGGAAACATAAACGAATCGCATGCTATTCATCAATGGCCTTTAATAAGAAAGTAAGTCTTCCTAGTTATGCCATTTCATATACTCGTCAAATGCCTTCACTGTCTTACAGAGTTTTGAACAAAGTAATAGCTTCAGCTTTCTGTTAACAGTTCAGGCACATGACGGTATTCACCTGTCGAGATATTCGTATTTGCATTGATATCTGCATAGCCAGTAAGCAAACGGTTTAATGTTGAAGTGGAAAATTTTACAATACCTCCATTGAGTGGTTCCAATTTTGGAAAAAACATTCAGTGGCGGTGACAACTTCACATCACAGCCATTGAGCTTTCGGGTTGGCTTTCCACCGACTGTGGTGGGATTTTCGTGAAATAAACGAGTGGCACATGCTGGCACACTCCATCTAGATCGATCCTGACCGTTGGTTTGACTGGCACATGCATTTTTCAAGATGGCGGTGCTAACTTCACATCACCGCCATTTTGTGGTTTCGGGGACTAATTTCTCAGCAAGTACGGGGATTTAGGTGCTGAAACTTGCTGGCACAATGTTTTTGATGGTCTTCTATCTGTTGTGCGTGTTTCGTAAGTTTTGATTGTGTATTTTGGAAAAAAATTTTAGTGGCGGTGCTAACTTCACATCACCGCCATGTCGAACTTTCAACCAGCGATTTCTCCTAAACTAGGGGGAATTCTTTCAAAATAGTGAGTGGCACATGCTGGCACGCTCCATCTAGATCGATTCTGATCGTTGGTTTGACTGGCACATTCCATTTTCAAGATGGCGGTGCCAACTTCACATCACCGCCAGCGCATTGAGCTTTCGGGGGCTAATTTCTCCGCAAGTACGGCGTCTTAGGAGAAGAAACTTGCTGGCACAATGTTTTTGATGGTCATCTCTCAGTTGTAGTTGTCTCGCGTGTTTTAATTGCGTATTTTAAAAAAAGACTTCAGTGGCGGTGCTAACTTCACATCACCGCCATTTTGTGGTTTCGGGGACTAATTTCTCAGCAAGTACGGGGATTTAGGTGCTGAAACTTGCTGGCACAATGTTTTTGATGGTCTTCTATCTGTTGTGCGTGTTTCGTAAGTTTTGATTGTGTATTTTGGAAAAAAAATTTTAGTGGCGGTGCTAACTTCACATCACCGCCATGTCGAACTTTCAACCAGCAATTTCTCCTAAACTAGGGGGAATTCTTTCAAAATAGTGAGTGGCACATGCTGGCACGCTCCATCTAGATCGATTCTGATCGTTGGTTTGACTGGCACATTCCATTTTCAAGATGGCGGTGCCAACTTCACATCACCGCCAGCGCATTGAGCTTTCGGGGGCTAATTTCTCCGCAAGTACGGCGTCTTAGGAGAAGAAACTTGCTGGCACAATGTTTTTGATGGTCATCTCTCAGTTGTAGTTGTCTCGCGTGTTTTAATTGCGTATTTTAAAAAAAGACTTCAGTGGCGGTGCTAACTTCACATCACCGCCATTTTGTGGTTTCGGGGACTAATTTCTCAGCAAGTACGGGGATTTAGGTGCTGAAACTTGCTGGCACAATGTTTTTGATGGTCTTCTATCTGTTGTGCGTGTTTCGTAAGTTTTGATTGTGTATTTTGGAAAAAAAATTTTAGTGGCGGTGCTAACTTCACATCACCGCCATGTCGAACTTTCAACCAGCGATTTCTCCTAAACTAGGGGGAATTCTTTCAAAATAGTGAGTGGCACATGCTGGCACGCTCCATCTAGATCGATTCTGATCGTTGGTTTGACTGGCACATTCCATTTTCAAGATGGCGGTGCTGAGTGGCGGTGCTAACTTCACACACGTAAGTTTTGTGTTCTTTTCAGTATGGTATTCGTGTTCCGCATGCATAAATTGTCTATAAAGTAAATCGTAAAAATATTTTCTTGTGTTTTGCTTTCTCCATTTTTCGCACTGCGATAGCACTCAGTCTTGCTGATGCTCATTTGTGTTTCGGAACGTCTCTCACGCAACTTCAAGTGGAAATTTCAAATGTCTCTTATATCTAGATTGTCCTAGATTTTTGACAACCCTTTTTTACCCGGGTTACTTTAGGTTTTGAAAACCAGGGGGATGGCTCCTGGAGCTCCCCATTCTCCCTGACTTTAGAGTTCCTATAATTCATTTTTTCACAAAATACGATGCAATACATATGGTGCATGCTCTTTCGAAGGGTAGTATCAGTGTTCACCAAGTCGGTCATGCTGTTGCCATGTTTGAATTCCACTTTTTCCAAAAAATGACTTTTGGAGTATTTGTTGGAAAGGGACAGCAAATGACTTTGATAAACGCGTTATGGTCACTTGTAGTATGACAACGTCTTAAAATAATGTTGGTAGCATGCTTAATTGCATTGTGACAGTCAAACCGTGCTGAAAACAACTCATTAAATTGTAAATAGTCTGCCACAATCTCAAATATGAATTGTGCAGAAATAATTCAGCAAACGCATAAGAGCATCAAAAATTTTGTGAGGCATGAATATCTGTCCAGTTTTGGTGTGGGATTCACTATTTGCAACACAAGACTGACAGCATAAATCTATTGATGATAGCAAAATTGTTCAAGTCTGAGGACATCTTTCTATTGATAGCAATTACATGTACAGTATTTGATTTTTCTGTCAATCCATGTGATAAATGACACAGAGGCATGTGGATGATTGAACATGCTAATTATAGCTTCATTTGCTTGTTTATGGTCAAAAAGTAATTTGAATTGATAAAGATATCTAAGATTTTCGATTTTCAAAATGCACTTTAAAATGTAAGGGTCAAACCACAAGTTGGTTGCACCGACGTAAAATTTCAAATCAGTTTTTGACGAATTATGCCAATGACTATGATATAATATGTAATCTAAAGTTCAGACGTATGCTAGCTAAAGAGCTGAAATATGTCTGCATAGATGACAAAGGGTAGTCTAAAAACTATTATATCAGTTTCAATTATACCCCTATTTTATGAGCTGTGTGCATCAATGCACTTTGTTCATGAAAATGTAAATATTATGTTGAAAAATCGTTTGTGATGCTAGAAAATTTCACGTTGGTCAATGTACATGTATCTGAAAGACAACTTTCCGTCAAAGTTACTTATGACACTTTAGAAAATATTAAATTTCTATATTAGAATGTCGCGAGCGTTACCTAAAATATAGAATATGTTTTTCCCTCGGAGACAAGAATGATTAGTCAGTTTATACTACCAAAGATTATCGACTTTCCATTAATGCTAATCAGTGTGATAATCAACAAAGTTATTCTAAGTCTACTTCCTGGTAGATAATAAATTTAATACCTGCCGCGAGCATTACCATGACATACACTTAATGAATTTAATCTCGATCTCGAATCTCAGTCTCGAAAATCAATCTTTATCAAATACCGAGATCTCGAGATCTCTAATTCTCTAATTCTATCTCTAATTCCTATATCAGATTGTGCCAATTACTCAGAAAGTGTAATCAATTACAGACAACTGCAAATTTCTGCACACTAATCTGATTGTTGGCCTAATTGCAATTATCTGGTTCTATTTGTTATTAAAATTAAGATAGCAGTACCAATCTGGACTATATTTGACATTCATTAACACGCCCAGTGCTATATTGAAATTGCTTAGCCTACAACACAGACAAAATTAATTTATGTTCCTTCATCAAAGCGAGGCCTGGGCTTTTTAGGCCTAAGTACAAGGGCAAAAGCGGGAGGTAAGTATATGTACGAGGACTAAAGAAGTCCCATTTGAGTTAAGGGAATTTTCTTCCTCAAGTGACAAAAGCTTGTTCATGATTCATGGCTATAGCTACCCAAGATATAGTACTCTTCGAAGTTAACGTTCTTCTTGCATTACGCTTAACTTCTGTGTTATGATTCCGGTACAAATAAAATGTTTGGTGTGGTGTTTCTAAACTAATCGTTCAATCTTGTGATCTTCATTATTATTATCTTCTGTGATGAAAGACTTAATGGTAAAATCTATGTTATCTGTAGTTTTATTAGATAATGTCGCGAGAGTTACCGTCAGGATTGATTGAAATCTCGCAATCGGGTGCATTCTTTAATCTATTCAAGCATGAAGAATTCATCAACTATTAATTATTTATCTATCATTTCGTTTTTGAGATAACAGCTTCTGTAGTTTAGATAGAATATCAATGTAACTTCAAAAAATCTGTAATGAAATATTTATCTCTGTCGCGAGCGCTACCATATTAAATGATCTTTACACAAATGTAGGGATATTATGAAATTGATATTTTGTATGTAATAGGTCGATGTCGTGTTACATCAAACTGTATCTTCAGAATATTCAAAAAGAATATCGCATCATAGAGAATGTTGACTTTCGATCGAGTTTTGCTATCAAATATAGCGAGCGTTACCGTGGTTTGGCCCTTAAGTCAAATGTTCCCATGGACCAATCTGAAAAAAATATTTGGTTATCAGAATTATTTATAAGCAAAAAATCACAAAAAATTAGAGTTCCATCATAGTTGACCAGTCGTCGGAAGATCATTTTGTCATCAAAAGAAAGGTAGAAAAATACTGCTGAAAGTTTTAATCGATAATTTATTAAATCAAAAGTGTGAAAATCAGATGCGCCGTCGGCGTCCAGCGCCGTCAGACGATCAATTGCAACCTCTATCATCGACCATTTGAAGGCACTGGACGCTGAAGACCCGTCTGATTTTTACACTTATAATTTAAGAAATTACCGACCAAATCTTTGGGGAGTTTTTTCTATCTTACTTTTGTAGAGTTCTTGCTATTAAGTACGAGCGCACCTGCAATTTTGGTGAGAGCTCACCTCGAGCCTCCCCCCAGGTTGAATACTAGGGTTTTGTGAATATTTTCTCTGTAATTTGAACACATTGTTGTTTAACTCAAACTAATAGAGTTTATGTTGAACTTAAATGAATTGTGAGGTAGGCCTAGATTACTTACAGCTTGCCACGTAGCATTACAGAATTATCCAAGACGGAACAAATTTTGGATTTATGTATCATTTCGTCCATCTGTTAGTATCAATGAGCATATCAAAAGCATGGCAGCTATTCTTCAAACAATTTATTTCAATAAAACACAGAAACAAGAGAGCGAATCTCAGCAGTCTCCAACGCACTTTTGGCTGTTGTGTAATTCAACAAGCACATTATTGACCATCTCAATCTCATAGGGCCTGGAAACACGGAATGCGACGACATCTGCTCAAAAACGTGTGAGGATGAATCATTGAAATGTTCTCTTGTTATCATTTTCATTCATATTGAGGATCCACCTAATGAAAATCACAATGTTTAATGCACATCCAACTGCCGTTGACATCTTCACGAACACAGAATTTTCATTTTCATCATATTGAATTCTTCTTAGTCGCTAAATTTATCTGATAAATTGCAAATATGAATCATTTGAAGTGATGTTGCAGCGCAAGAGACCATTCTTTCAAGCGAATCAATTTTTGTTTATCATTAATTATCCGAAACAAGTTTCACGGATTATGACGAATTTTCAAAATCTAGATGTTTTTTGCAATATACATGTGTGCATGCATATTTCGATCAGCACATACAGATTATGCTGCGTTACGCTTTACTGTTGCTGCAATAGCTTAATGCTCATCAGATCACAGCTGTTAAATCTGCTTTTTTCAGTGGTAAAAAGTAGCGCAATACTGTCTGTGGTTTATGCCACTTAATTTCTCTGCTTGCATTGGTTATTTAGGTGAGACTTATTTATCATTTATTATTCTATTTAAATATTTATTGCTTACTTGAAGATACTTTGCAAGTGCTGATCGAAATAGATCGCATTAACCTTAAAATTTTGAAAATTCTGTTAAAATGGGTTCTTCCTTGCTCAAGGTTATTACATCAATCCAAGGCATTTTCAACACGTTTCTGAGCTCTAAGCCCTATGTCGAACTTTTTACCATTTCGAAAGAGTTTTCACCATCTACAAGGATAATGCGATTTTTATCAATGTTGAATGCGATCATCTTGTAGCAAAAATAAACCATTGATAGAGATCCAAATATAAAAATGAAACTTAAACACGTAGTAGCTATTCTGAAGGATATTCCATCTATGAAACTCCGCTCCTTCACGCATGTGAAAAATGCAAGGGAAATTGTCATAGAAATGATTGATAAAATGAGTATGAGAATTTCGCTACCACTAAGACTGCACTGACATTTCCATCTTGAAACTGGCCTCCATCGTCTTTGGAATCCTTTGTATCTTACTCCACAAAGCTCACACGATCTCCGATTATTTATTTCCAAGTGATCAAGTAAGCACTGCATGGCTGTGTATTCGTGCGATGGTACCTTTGCAGCCGCATGGCTGACTCAATAAGGCACCGCAGAGATCTGAACTATCATGACATATGCGACAATTGATTGACGACTCTTCTCTATTATTTGAAGTTGGAGACGTGCATGCAGGAAGCCATGGAGGAATCAATAAGCGCTGAAAATGTTGCATTCGGTCTCTAATCGTCGTGGGCTTTGATTGTCTTCCATTTGAAAGCTCCGTTATCGGTAATGAAAGAGAGCTTTCACTGACGTCCATCTTGTATCGCTGCTCTAAAGGGAATTGCTTGATACCAAAAGGGGAACGCACATGAGAAGGATAGCTATTATGTAAAATTGTGGTAATGATTCTGTTAAACAATGTTTCGACGTACTTGTCAATTGAGCCGAGTTTATATACATCTTATATGGAGAATCAATATTTTAGCTGGCTTCCCATAAGGGAAGATTTCAAGCAAAAGAGGAAATCGAGTCAGTGAAAACTGGTTAGGAGATTGTCTTAAATAACCGTTTTGGGGAGAAAATGACTTATTTAGTCATTTCCAATGATGTCATATGAAGTAACTAAAATATGAAACGTACACGAACGTGGTTGTCACCGTTTTATACTGCTTATTATAGTCGTCAGCATATGAAAGCAAAAATAGACGAGTTTAAACATTGATGGGCACTCTCTGCATGAAAATATTTCGGAAAATACAGAATGAGCGCCCGAAAAGAAACCGAATGAAAAAGTGTAGAAATGGTGCGTACTTGAAATTAGGCAAAGTTGCTTTCGGATCAGGCGGAGGGAAACTCGTCTCTGTTGCAGCACGTGTGTTGAACATCCGGCGCTATTTGCTCATCCGTGCTTTAATGATTACCATAATTACAAGTGATTTATGTATGTACCCTGAAAGTTATGTGCCAACGTTAGCAAATCTTTTGTTAAAGTTGGTCTTGAATTTTGTTTTTCTTAACGAACATTTCTTTTGGAAAAAGTCGTATCGGGGTAGTAATCTGATGACAATGAAATAGCATTACATGGAAAAATTCAAATTCAATTAAGAGCTTGCTAGCGTGAATACTCATGGACGGAAATCTTCGTTCACAGCAGTTAAGACGGATTTTAATTTAACGGTTAAGAGTTGGATCGAAATGGGGCTATCTAGCACTTTATTGTTTTGTGATCGTGTGATAAGTTAATATTTTTTCGATGTGCAGAGCACTTAAATCAAGATATAAGTGATTGCTAGTAATGGTGGTGAGTCAGCAAGATAGTATAGAAGTTAAATATTCTAACTACATGCAATTATCAATGATAACAAAAATTTCAAATATCAAAGACATTATATTTTTATGAGCTTTCCCTCTATACAATTCTTTTTTGTTAATGTCCTAATGTCACTGTGTACCAATTTGCCAATACGTTGACTTGCACAACGAAGTGCGAGCGATGTCACATCTTTTGATATGTTAAACAGAAATTTCCAACCACACACCCCTATAATTTAGGAGGCTTTGCCTTCTCTTTTTCATTGTTGAACCACTATGTAATAAGCTTAAGGATAGTATAAACTAAAGATGTAAGTGGTATAGCAGCAGCATAATTTTCCATGTATTTTCAAAAAATTCTATTTGAGCTGTAGTTAGCACGGCCTAACTATCCCGATGCAATCAAACATGCGGCAATTTGCTCCCAGCATTGCCAATAGGCTCTTTCATGTGATAACTGATCAAAGCGCATCGTCTATGATAGTCATCTACCATCAATTTCTTATTGGAATTGAAGATGCACTAAGATGCTAATGTTTATTTAACAGTTATTAGAAGAATCAAGTCAAGTCAGAAATGCTTCAACATCAAGAAGAAAAGGAAACATAGGATTGACAGAACTGGTGGCGGTGTGCTATCTTATGTCTCATGTGGTGCTCCCACTAGTGGACTTCACAAATTGACGAATTCGATGACGATCATGTGGAGCTATGGCTTTCAGTGCAATTCATCCGCCTGATGGAAGCACTCGCATCAAACCTTTGTGTTACAGGCAGATGGAGCAGTTCCCTTTTATTATCTATTTTGTCAAACTTTTTGTAGAGCTCTGTTTTTGTGCTTTGATGAACTATTTTTAAACTTTCCTTTATGCATTACAATCAGCTATAGCTGTCTAATCCAAATAAATGCATATTATCATTATTATTATTATTATTATTATTATTGGAGGTGTGCATTGCAGATTCATGTAAATTGCAAAGTCTGCTAATATACCAGTTGTAGGCCTGTATTTAGCTGAAAAATAAAACTGCACATCCAAATTTATCAAGTGCATCGAAGACATATTGTAGAGTATGACAATCTGTCCATTTAATACTTGGGATTCACTATTTGTAGCACACAACTGAATTTATTACTTATAAATTCATTTTGTCAGTAGTGTATGTATAATACTGGGTTATTTATATAGCAATTTCATGTACATAGATGCTCTTGCAGATGAATGAACATGTCAATTATGCATGTAGCTTCATTTGTACTTTGCCAATGGTCTACGAGTAATATGAATTGATAAGGATGCTTAGAGACATTGCTCATTTATTCGAATGTTCTAGGCTTTCTTGATGCATTATGGACTACCCTGTAATTCCGGTCAAGCGAGCCCGTCAACCAACATATTTAAAGTTAAAATCTAATGCGAATAAGAAATTTCACATTAATTGTCTCGTTCATTTGAAGTTAATGAGTTATTTTCTCACAAGTTAATGAGTTATTTTCTCACAAGACATGTGGAGGGCTGCTATACCTAGTCACTTGGCGGCCATTGTGAATTTCAAATTTTGAATTTAGATGAAGTCATAATAAAGCTAATGTTTACATCTTGTATTGATGTGTCAACGTGTTTTATGAGATATTTGACCATCAAATTTCCTCCACAGATCATGAAATGCGGCACCCACATGAATTTTCTCAGAAGGGTACCAACGATTTTTTAAAGTAATCTTAAAGTTACTTTAAGTGCAATAAAGACTTAATTGCACTCCATGAAGTTTGTGCACTCTTTGAAAAGCATAGACTGAATTATGAAAGCAATTATCGTAGAGATTATTGCACTGTAAAATATAAATCATATTTCAACTCCACCGTGACGCATACATGAATTCTTGTTTCGAAATGTTAAAATGCTACTCTCAGATAATAGGCCTACTTAAATGCCAAAGCAATAGCGAATAATTTTAGAAAGCAATTGGAATTACGTAAACTCTTACAGCTCATTTTACAGACGCGAAAATATTTGTTCCAAGCATTACCAACATGAATTTGGATGCGAAAGTCATTGTTGAATCATCTATATTTGAAGCCTTTCCAAAGCAGTGCCTCCTACTACAAGCATTCGCAAGTGAAGCTTCATCCAAATTAAATTTGAATAAAATTCTTTCACTTAAAGCTAAGCATAACCTACATCTCTTCTCTGAAAGCTCTTTTAACTGCCAAATGAAATTTCTTTTAACTGCCAAGTTAGAAATGTTATGAAAGCTAAAATTTCACAAATCTATAATTTTTGTTCCTTTATCAATCATGGCATACAAGTAACTCTTTGAATCGAATATCTTGATATTGTAGTGATGATAGTTCTAACTAGAGAATGATTTATTGAAACAAAGTTGCAGCCAAAACCAATCAATGGGTTTCATTAAAGATTTTATCTTCTGACATCCGACTTTCTTCTATATTTCTGTCAGATGATCAATCCGTTGTGAAAAGTATGATGAATGATGTGATAAGCTCTGTTTCCCATCCTAACATCGTAATTATTTGTGAAGCGTTTTTGACAAATCTGATCTCCGAAGATCAAATGTTCCTACGTAGAAATCTGGCTCCATTTCCTTCGTCATTATAGAGGTGAGAGATTAATGTTCGGGATTTCTGCCTTTGTTTTTTCTGTTCACATGCATGAAGTTTCAAACATTAATCTCTTGTTTCTAGCAGACTCAATTTTGGTTTAAGGACTAAACTTTCAACTTACCATGCCTGGATTGTGGGCGATTTTGATGTGTGCGTCTGAAAACTAAGCCGTCCGGAAAGTCAGAATTAGGATCTATTTTGAAAAGTAGTTTTCTCGAAGATCGGAATTTCGCTTCTTTTTGCAAACATTTCGTGTGTTAACTTTCAGCGAAGCACATCCATTTCAATACGAGCATAGAATTTTATAATGAGTCCATTGATCAATCATGCCATGATATTCTATTACACCACTGATATCGAGTGATGCATTGGAATTGCAATATTTTGTAAATATTACTTATCAAATCCTTTGTGAAGATTTGCGAGAAATAATCACAGTTTCTGTTTAAGTATGAAATTACTTTGATGAAATGGCTTGTGTTTCACTGCCGAAAAGCAAGATCCTACAACTATTGCGAGTTTCAATGGAGTGATTCCTGACCTACATGTAGATCAATAAGCAAGTAGCTGGTTTCCATTTCAGACTTTCTAAGGCCTCAGTCACACTGAAAGCAAAGCAAACACGAGCGTCTCGAGCGAACGTATGTCCTCAAGCTATTAATCGCTCTGCTTTGCTTTGCCCGCTGTGTGGCAGTCTACAACTACTGTAATGATGACTTTATATTTGCTGCAAAACGCAGACAACCAACAAACGCAGAAACAAAGAACAGATTTCCATTCTAGTTCACAGTGATAACTTATCAGTAATTTAACGTGCTTTCAAAAAGGCATAACTTTTCGGACAAAGCTTGCATGACGTCAACAAACTTGTCATGGTGTAAAAGTTGAATTTCTATATTGACAACCATATAAAGCAAGCGCATCGTCAAAATTTGCCAGAGACAATCAAAGATTAAGATCAAGATGAAAATGCAGTCTACATGCAGCACTTCAGGTGTACTGGTATATTCCGACGGATGCTCACTTATCGGAGAAGGCTTCGCGTGTAAACCATATCCAGAATGACTAATAAGTAGGCCTACTAATAGCGCCGTACTTGATGGTACGCAATTTTAAGACATCACTTCTACTGGTGCGACTCTATTTCTTGTGGTTCCCCAGAGGCCTACATTCTCATAATAATAGTCTGCTGTAGCATGGTGTTATCAGCAAGATGCAATGAATATTCAACAGTTTTACTGTCTACATTATTGATTGTGGTTCTTAGAATCCATAGTCAGCTGTAGAGTTCCATTTTTAGCTATTCTTTGATTGTGTTATCCATAGAAATTCGAAACTCTGTCATAATGTAGCATTATATCATGGATTTTTAGGGCAGTAATATCAGACATAGGCGAGGCTGCGTTAGCAGCCGATTCCACATTTCATATACTTACTTGAGCTGTATTCCGTGGAGAAATCAGTTTATCTATTACTAATTGCTTTCGATTCATGAGTAGTCTTTCAGTATATATAGCCACTTAGACCTTATGGCAAGTAATCCTTAAGTGAAGTTATCTCCGAATTCTTTTAATTCGTCACAATTTGTGATTTTCTATTTTAAATTTTCTGTTTTCAGCACAATTATGAGCGAGTTAGAGCAATTATATGCCGTTAAAATGCTCATCAAACACTAAATATGTTGCAATTAATGTGTTAAATTCATGCAATTCGGAACAACAACCTAAAAATTATGGAGCGGATCTTGACGTGCTATTCAGTCCGGTTTTGATGGGAAGTAAATCCACGAATGAGTATCATGCACTGTAAACTGTACAGTACACCGTAAATGGCAGCCACACTGAACATCAAATTGTCATAGATAACAATAGACAATTAACAACCAGAAGTGGCTGTTCAGAATAACAGATATCCAACAGTCAAAATGTCAGACAGCTTACTTTTTTTATTTTTTGCAATATTGGATATTTCTTATTTGTCGCAAAATAGCGTCCACTTGTCGCACAATTGCGATTATAAGAAGTCACAGCCCAGCGTATTCTAATTCACTTGCACCCACAGTTGTGAGACTGACAAGTATGACAAATGCGACTTCTTTGCAAGTGTGATGCTGCACATTGAACCGATTTCTATGTAATTGCCGAAACTCTACTTCAACAATTAGATCCAAAACTGAATGAGCTTCAAACTGTCTGATACATAACAATGAGCACAACTCTCTGATGACCATTTCAAAGATCAGGAGATCCGTCTGAACAACTGCTGATGTCATTTCAGAAAATTTCTTGGATTGCGATAGGAAACATTTAAAGGCATGCCCTAGTTGATGATTTTATGTCATAGAAGTCCATTTTCTTCATTATAACAATGGCAAATGAAAGTTAATCATGAAGTAAGCTACAAAAGGAATCGAAAATACAACAGAGAGATAGTGAACATTCGGGAAAGTTGACCAAGAATGTTTTCTACCTGAGTCATGGATTTCTGCCTAAATTCAGCAATCTTGGGCAGAAATTGAGCGCTATGAGTGTATGATAAAACCCACAAACCAATTAGGTCTTTGTCAATTTGTCGTGATCATGGCTGGTGGACGCAGCCGAAAGCGTTTGACCGTTTTTTGTAACCGGCTTGAAATAAAAAAGAAACATCACTCACACCACGGTCCTTCCGCTTTTTGATTCTAATTAGACATTGAAATTCTGCCAGTCGATAGTTTAGAAAAGGTTTCAGAAATGATTGGTCACGCGGTCCGATATCTAAGCTTCATACATCGAGGAGGTACTGGGCTTGTCCTATAACGCTTCATTAATTAAATGGAACCTTAATGCCGCCTCTTTTAACTGTCATCAAAAAGATGCCGTCCATAGACGCGTCATTTGGCCTATTTTGCTTCATTTAACCGTCATGATCTTTTAATGGAAGGCTGTTCACGAACGCGTCATAAAAAATGTCAATCATCAATGGAACCTAAATGAATTTTTAAAGGAGGGCAAGACCTTCATTAACGCATTAATGACGCATGTTAAGCAAGAGTTATCAATGTAAGACAGCAGGTCTTATTGAATTATCACATCAAGCGTAAAACAAAACAAAGACAATGAAATGATTTGCTTACAGAATCAAGAGCAGTGCGTCCTTAAGATCACCAATCTTTTACTTACTTACTTACAATACACTGAATAATGCCATCGACAAATTCATCCCAACTGGCGGAGGCAAAAGATCAGAGCAGGTCATCAGAGCTGAACTCTCTGAAACATCAGGTCAGCGTCTGTCATCACCATTGGTAAGACATCGGGAGACCTCGGACCGGTGTAACTATAAAGCATATATTCAAGCTAAAAAGCGGTTCAAAGTTACCTGTAGAGGATCAAGGACAACTCATGAAGAATTGGGCTGGCGTGAGCTAGAGAATTCTACATCACCTAACGATTTTTGGGTTGGGGCCAAGCGCCTGTGTGCGAAAGGCAAGAGCAGTTGTAAAGAGGCCATGGTAGATGGAAATAGGGATCCACTCGCAACTGCTAATCTATTTGTAGATAAGTTTCATTACTCATGTACTCCATTAGACGAAATCATGAACTCTCAGATGCTGAATGAGCTATTAAGTCGCCTTATGGATAAGCCTCATTTCGAAAATGACATGGACGTCTCATCGCGCGATATTGAAAATATATTACACGACATCTGAAAAGAAACAAATCACCTGATCACTACGGACTATATACGCGCACTTGCTATACGCGAAAAGGATTATTTCCCCGATATGGGTTCAAGCAACACGCATAATGCTGAGGACAGGTTGTTGCCCCTCTTGCTTGAAAATGAACATGTATACTCCTATTCCTAAGGATGGTTGTTCCGGAAGGCTACGTAACGTAACCAGCAATCTATTTAGGGGCATAGCAGTTGCTCCTCTATTCAACAACATAATTGAAGGAACCGTACTCCTTATCAATGGTGACAAACTTGAAAACGGTGCTCTTCAGGGCACCTACAAACGAAATTCGTCAACTCGAAAATGCTCATCTGATCAATTGCAACCATTCAAGAGTACACCAACCATTCCATTCAAATAATTGCCTCTTTCCTAGATGCCTCGAAAGCGTTTGATCAATTGATGCATTCTCTGCTTTGTCTCAGGCTTTTGCAGAGCAGAGTTCACCAATCGATTGTTAGACTTGTTCTAAACTCACTGTTCCACTGCACCGGATTTATTCGCTGTGGCAATGTCATTAGTAACCCACTGTTGCTCAAGCTGGTGTCAGGCAGGGGTGGAATATTTTTGAATCTTTGCGTCGATGGACTGATACAGTCGCCAAAGAATTCAGAGCAGGAATGCACTTGGCCATTCGGATGCCCTGGTTGTTTTGTCCACGCCTATGATATCGTTCTTATCTCCCTGACGAGGCAATGAATGGCGGCCATGATAGGAACTTGCAAGGAATATACATCCTCGCATCAAATATCGTTCAACGATAGCAAGTCGAAATATGTAACTTTCAGAAGACAAAGGAATCACGATAGCAACATCGATGCCTCTATAAAGCATCTCGGTTTTGAAATTGGGACATCAAAAGTCGGTCATCCCTTAATTTCCATCAAGAAAGTTCTGCGCCAATTTTATCAGTCCGTGAACAACATCATGCAAATTCTGTGCTGCACGAATCCATCTTTAAGATGGAGACTTATTCGAACTTATGCCTACTATCACATCGATTATGTGTTGCAGGTAGCTTAGTTTATACCACCAACCGATTTGAATATTCTGGACGTCGCAGCGCGTCGCACCACACGTCGTGTTTTCAACCTTCATCACTCGTGTTGCAACAATCCTACTTTATTTCGCGACTGGCTCAACTCCGACATTTATTAGAGAAGCCCAACTTCAATCCAGACCTGACATCGCACCCACATGGAACCAAGACGAGTACAACACCGTAATCAGTCTTAGATTAGCGAACTTTCCCGGAAAAGAGGCGGGTAATTCTGTCAAGGAAACTAATTCTGTCATTTAAAAGTGAGTTTCTATGAACACCAAATTGCAGATCTTTTGACTGTCATTTACATGGCTTCATTAAACTGTCTTAAACGTTTAATGACGCGTTATAGGACAAGCCCATTGTCAGTTTGGCAGAAAACTGTGGCGACAATTCCTTTTACACCACGAGCGATTAAACTCGCGCTCGTGTATTCGCTCGTGGTGCAACTTTTAAGTATCTTTGACTCGAAAACAGTTATTTATTAGTAATCCAATAATCTTTTCCGATAGACAGTAATTGCCTTTGACATCTAACATCCATTATTCATGTCGTCAGCGCTTTTCACATTCATTATCTCGTACCATCTCACCCTCAAATGTTCACTTTTACCATATTAGTAAATTTTCATTAAGATGCCAATGAGACCAAAGAAGTATATTGTGTACATTCCTAAATACTGCAATGAACATTTTAAAAGCTGAATTAGCAAATGATGTCAAGATATCAAACAATCAGAGTTGCTATCACCATGACTAGATACGTCTGAAAATAGAATCCTCTTTGTTTTATGTATTGCATTTACACATAATTGAGGTTTCGCAAGAATACGATTGAATTTAGATAAAAAAATCTGTAGGACAGTCATGGGTAGTATAATGTGCAGTAAACGCAATAATGCAAATGAGCTTGTACGATCAGATAAAAATGGTCTGATAAGCAGGAAATTTGTTTGTTCATACGTCAGCCAAAATACTAATTTGGCTGTAAAATTGTCTGTTAAATGGATGTAGGACTTTCTACCTGGCATATTGGATTCTATTAAGTTCCGTTTTCATGATCCTTCCGCAAGATAATACAACAAATTCTCCTCTCATGAGTTGAAAAACAGTCCTAAATGCTTTTTTACGCATGTTTCATAAACAAAAAGCTGCACCTTTCCACGCCATTCCTGTCTCAACTTAGACAGCATTTCAAGTTCAATTTTCCTCTCTTTATCACGCGGTTCATTTTCATGACGTCATCATCGATAACTGGCTCAACTCCCGCTTCCGTTTCATCTTCATTCAATTTTAGGTGCCCACAAGTAGTATTCGATCACATTTGGTAGACAAGATGACACTGTCAGCAAGCAAGACTAACGAATGTTTCAATGTCAACGATTTTCTGAAGTAGAAACAAGAGTGCCCGACCAATTCACGCGATATTTCCACTGGGTGTTTGCACTGGTGGAATGTACTTGAGGAAGCTGTCAGAGAGAATCATCTTTTACGTAGATCGTCATTAGCTCAAACGATTTCTCTATCAAAATCTGCAAATATCTGCAAATTCAACCTATCCTGGAAATGTCATTGGAAGTCGAAAATAAATAATTGAAATTTCCTGTATGTTTTATTATCCTCTTTCACTGTAATGAAGGAAGTATGGGATGTAAATCAGATCAGGTAAAAAGTGATTTATAGACTTTTCATAACAATGTGCGGGAAAATTTCATAGCCAGACGAATAAAAGCTTGCGACCTCAGATAATGCTGAAAACCGTGGTATGTCCAGTTATGCAATTCCACAAATAGCTTAGTCAAAGTTGTTTAGTTGTATTATAATTGATTCCATTGGATTTTAACATCTACAGATCATTATAAGAAACATTGCTAAAAGAAGCTTAAAGCTCATAAATATATTTTCAAAAAAGTCCGCGCTCAAGTAATCCGCACGTGGATTGAAAAAATAATTCTGCAACTCGCCCTCGAATCGAAGATGCACCAAATTTGATCAATTAAAAGGGCTTCACGCGCTTTTTTATGTGTCATTGAAGTGTGACTGCATGTAAGTCAATTACTGTCAATAATTAAGAACACATTATCTTTTTTGTCCTAACAGCTGTTGAGTTTTAGATTGAACACGACAGGTCTTAATTACCTTATGTCCTTGTTGCTGCTTTTCATCATGAAATCCAACTGCTTGATTAGGAAACCCACTTTCATCGTTATCTTTTGCATGAATCACAATTTCTATCAAAACGATAAGTGATAAATCCGATAACAGTTCAACTAACAATCATAAAACACACGACATAAAACGAAACAGAAAGTCAATAAAAACACAATGGTCAATCCCTCATCGTCACTCAACAAAAGTTCGTATTTCTTGTAAATCTTGTGTTTCGAGCTCTTCGTTCACTGTCGCAGTCATCTTTCTAGATTTCTTGCCTTTCGAATTTCACTTCATTATCAATGCACTCTTTTTGAATGAATATCACTATTTCATCACTAAACAAAATTCGAGAGAAATTAAACAAAATCGAGACACTTAATTTACAAACTAGGAAATTTGTACATGCAAGCCGCTCTCTAATGCAACCTGCACTTAAAAGAAATATCATGGCTCGCAGATTATATTTGAGATAATACGACTACTTTACTACAACTTATAATTTGCAAATAATTTGTAATGTTTCTGCGGTCGTGGCAGTGTGGGAATGTTTACCACACTGAATCCCTCAAATGTCACCGCAACCTCATTTAGCATTTAGTTGGCGGCAGGCGCGTACCCAGGATTTTCGTTTGGGGGGGATGATATTTGAATACTGACCTCAAAAATTTTAGAACTTGTATGAATAGACCTAGTCGATTTAGCTGCATGTGATTTACCTGTTGAATCAAGCCAAATCAAATATCATATACACTTGCGCTCAAACAATACAAAATCTGTAAAACTGCGTTTAAAATATATTAAAAGAATGTAAATACATATAATAGTACCAGTACATGCATATCTCTCATGCATTCATTAGCCTATATGTATTCAATAGATATTATAAAAATGGATGAATGAAACGGATAATAATATGATGCAAATTTATTCTATCAATCGCAATCGAGAATCAAATATTCTCGCATATTCCTGTACAACGGAATCGTAACACAACTTAATGTCCTTGTGAACGGCCAGAAGTGCGAGTCCGTTTAGACGCTTTTGGCCCATCATTGCCCTATGATGGGTTTTAAGTAAGCGAAGCAGGCTGAAAGATCTCTCAACTGTACATGTTGTCACTGGGGTGACCAAAAAAATGGTTAGGAGTTTATGTACATTTGGATAGAGATCCTTATCACACTCTCTCAGCGCCTCCGTCAAGCTGAGCTCCAATCGGTTGGACGATGGCTGTTGTCGCCAAAAGTCTTGCCAGCGTTCAAACTCTGCCGACATCTTACACATTTATCATGACCGAATCAGTGGTACAACTATGCATTGGAAATTAGTTTGGGGGCATCGCTTGCCGACAAAATTTATTCAAGTGCCGACAAACAAAAAATACAAAAGAGCTATAAGTATTACTAACGTGTAATCGTATTAATGCCAATAATGATGGCTGATAATCACGTAGGCCAGCAGATTCAAGTGATTGACTTTTTTCCTCAAAATGTTTAGTTCATCAACCTATTTGAATTATTTCCATGCTTCGTTGAATCATCAAAATCTTAGGATAAATCTATGTAACCTTAACAAACTTAGGAATTACAATAATCAAACACATTTCGTCTTGTTTCACTTCTCTCTATAAGATCTTTTGACGGTTCTTTGACGTAATCTGATCCAACCGTTCCTTAGTAGGCCTATCTAATCAGCAATCGACTCTTCCGTCAATGACATGTCCTCAGAGTGGGTTACGCCTTGGCTACAGACATCAGATAAACCTATTACAGGTACTGTTCAGATAAATTATCATACGTTTACTAACTCATACATTTTAGATAACGGATCATGATTCTTTTGTGTATTTTGCAAGTATATTTTGGTCCTTAATTCCTAACCTAACTACCCTCAAGGTGAGAAGGAACCACCCTCTCACGATCGGAGCTGCTGGCGAATTGAGTGCAGCATTAAACTTCCGTCTCATCCATCAGGTCGGTCCTTCTCGAATGGTTGATTCGATCAGGGTACCTGTTAGATTCACTGACTGTCGAAGTCGCTGCATTCAGCACTACCCCCAGACAGGTCATCCGATCAAGGTAGGGGCGGAAAAGTCAGACTAATTTATTAAGGTGGCCAACTTAACTAGGGGACATCCTACTGCTATTGGCCTAGTCGGTGATGAATCTAAGCCCATGAGTTTTTCTTCCTCCGACTGCTTCGTTAGCGTTACTCTAACACATTCCCGCCAAAGACAACCACCCAGGAATGATTCCCGGGGCCGAGGGTTGTCACGTCGAAGTAAGTCGAATCTGCTACCAGAAGCGACGCAGCGGCAGGGCTCTGTTGCCGCTGTGGAGGTTACTCCGTACCGTATATTGCATCACCGACCTTGATTGAGATTTCATCATTTTATTGCATTGAAAATGCAAATCACTCATAAGCATGCATGTACTTACTCTTCAGTTAAAATATAATTTGACAAATAGAAATGTTCACTATATAGACTGCAGCAAGTCAATGTGATAAACTGAATCTGTCTGTAGCTACGACTAAATTACTTATAAGTCAAGCCATGCTTCTATGAACAAATGAAACGCGAGAAACTTGGCCTAGGCATGTTGATTGGAAATGTGGTGATAAACAAAACATGTACGCACGGATCAAACTCACCTCATTTCTTCAGTTAATAGATTAAACAGCCGCTGGAAATTGCATCCTAATATCTCCAAATGTGTTATCACAACAGGAAGTCGCAACGATTCTCGCTGAATCGCCTCTTTATCATGATAAACAAAGGTGTTGAATATTTCATTTACCGACAATAAAAGCAAAACTCTTCGCCCACTTTCAAGAAATATCAACAAAGATATTTTAAATTCCGACCTAGGAACTTGGAGGGGAATAGGATTAACGACTTTCACATATTTGTCGATGACATAATCACCTGCCTCATACCCATACCCGTGTATCGTGAAGGATGAAAGAGGAAATTTGATCAACAGTCAAAATTGATAGAAACTTATAGAATTTTACAAGGTATATATTCAAGTGTTAAATCAAGTATTATTGGTCTGAAATTGAGTATTTTTATTTCAAAATAAAGGGTGATTTATTAATTTTTACGAAAGCCGACACTCGATATTTTCACATGCTCAGTATGCCTAAGTTTCTCCCTTTTTCATGCCACTTAGAGTTTCGAATTTCGGGGGGGGGATGCATCCCCTGCATCCCCCCCTTCGGTACGCCACTGGTTGGCGGTTATTTAAGATCTATATGTACCGCAAAACATCGTCTATCTGAGCATACATTGATTGCTCCTCAGGGACCCCGCAAATTGTTACACGTTCAATTACAAGTTACAAGTTAATTGTCACTGTGTTCTAGAATAAAATTCACAGTTGTCGCCTCCCTTATTGAAGCTAGCACACTTAAAAGAGATCAAGGACTGAAAACTATCATGCTCGTCTATTCTCCGGAATAAAAAGTGCATCCGAATGCACAATCACATCGTCATCGCTTACTTAGATAGGTGGAATTGCCATTGGATTTTGTATGAATATTATTTCTAGCTTCCGGGACACGCTTGTCCCTATCGTCGCCAAGGGGTATTAAATGCACAAATCATAAAATTTTGAAATCAGTTACCATGTAGAGTGATTAATTACTCAGTAGTCATGTATGACCAGTGTCAACGTAGACACTTGTAGCATAGCACAATCACTGCTACTTGGATGAATAGAAATCAGCCAATAATCCCCACGTCATTGTTCACAGCGTTACCATCGCCTAAGAGTCTCCGGATATCTATGCAATGTATCGATTTTTCATTGCTCATGGCAACCTGTATGTAGGTAGTGAAATATGTGAGATTGTCTCTAGCCGTCAAAGTAATTCTGCGTTGGACTGCCTGCTCGTTCACAAATATTAAGCTATTGTGTGACTTTTATCTTGCTTCCACAAGCGTTTCCAAATTTACAGTTGCAGCCATAGAAATAAACTGTTTATCTGAAGTTCGCTAGAATGGAAATTGACTCAAGGTCGCGGCACATCCGGGAGAACTAAGGTGGGGCATGAATAACCAATGAAAAGCTTCGATTTACTCATGTGACTGATTCTAACCCAATGATACAGACGTTGGCAGGTGCATCTAAGTGAAAATGCGTGCGATTTATGTGCCGTTATTGTGCACTGCATGAAGCTTAATTTCCATTCTAGAGGTTTTATTGTTGTCAATTTCTATGGTTGCAGCTGAATCTTACCGTTTTGTTCAATATTTCGTTGAGGCTGTTGAAAAGGTTAATTACAAAGTAAGTTGCTTTTGATTATCAAATCCTGTTTATTAAGAACAAATTCAACATGCATATGAAAGTGTAGACCTATATATATGGTTCATGTTAGAAGAATTTTTCTTACATGTAGATGTAGGCTATAATCTTTAGTTGGATAGCCTACAATCTATCAAAACATTTGCACTAAAAATACATGAAAACATAATTGAACAAGCTATTAATTATTATCTATTATTGGCTATTTACATAATGACTACTTATATTTACCGATATAACCAAAGATGATATGACTATCGCACAAATTATCTGAACAAATAGTTGATAACGCAAGACGGGAGGTAATTCTTCATTTCGATATTTTCAGAAAAAACACGAATTCTCCCTTATAATGTACAACGTACTATTATATTGGAAATCTCTTGTTTTTCTAAAAAATCGGAATGAAATATCTGTATTATCATTTGCCTTATTGACTTATTGTATTATTTATTCTTCGTATTGCTACATATTATTGACCGTATTGTATTCATTGTCATATTCGTAGGCAACCTCATTATGGTTTTCTTTTTTTAGGGATGTCAAACGGAAGAAAAAAGAAGATATTTTCCATTAATCAATTATCATCGGATGAAATCTACGCGCTGCTAGACTCAGTCGAAAGTGACGACGAAGATCAGATTGAAAATTTAATGAACGATTCAGATACTGAATTTCAGATGGATCTCGTCAATCTTGAGAATTCGTATGGTGAAAATGCACCTAATGAATTGATTATGTTAGCCATCGAGTTATGTCAATTGCCAAAAGAATACGCGGAACTCGAAAAATTAATTTATTGCAACGCACAAATTTTCGGCCGAAGCCTTCGTCAGGTGCATATAAAATGAATGTGACTGGCAAACTAGTAAATGATGAGCACTTGTCAAACTGGATATGGACACAAAATGAAAATTAATAACATATAAATTATGTCAGCGCCTAATTCCGCTGTTGGACATCTTCCAATATTCGAAGAAAAGAGGGTCAGATGTACATTGTGTGCACAGAAGAAGCAAGAACAAAGAACTTTCGTGCGATGTCCCACTTGTGATGCTGCACTGTGTCTTCTTAGGGAACGTAACTGTTTTTCAAAATATCATCAATAGTGAGCTTTGCTTGTAAATGTGCCTATCCTCTGTGACTGAGATGATTGACCTAAAGCTCTATGATTTTCTCGTAGCTACAGTTGAAATTATAAAGTTAGAAATTGAAACTGTTTTTCATTGAAAGATATAAACCAAATGTGTGATATAAACGAAAAACCAGGAAGATCAAATTTCTGAGATAAATCACCGTTAAGGACGAGAGGGACACCAATGTCCCGATCGATATCTATGACGTAATGAGTAAAAACAAAAATCTAAATATTGTTATATGTTTCTAATATTCTGAAAAACAAAATAAACATAAAGAAAATTATTTTCTAACTTTAGTTTTCTTGTCGTCCTGAAAGGGTTAAATGGTGCCATTTGGATTATGGCCTTTGGACTCTCGAAATTATCGGGAAGAGCATTTTCCGCTCCATCGAATAAGCAAAAATTATGCCAAAGATGGAGCAAAGACACTTAGAAGGTAAAGAGTGACTTTCAAGATACAGAGCCATAACAAGCCATAATCCTCTTCATACTAAAAACTTCGTGCGGGAGACTTTGAACCTGGTCTCTTGACTTGATCATTTATTTGTGTCTGGCACCCCTTCCAATCTCCACAGATGCAGTTAGTAATTGCCTCTGCGAGCAAACGTTTTGCATTGTTCCAATGATAGCTGATACATAATCGGGTACTTCGTAAAAGATAAATTTTCTCCGTAAGTAAAGCAGCTATTCAAGTTAAGTCATTAAAGTTAAGTTAACTGCATGTTAAGAAAAGTTTGAAACTTTTGGCTGCTTTATGAAGACGTTCCCAGTCGCGGGAATCCAGCCAGACGTTTTGCAAAAACATTGGTAGCCTGGCTACGCTCTTGCGGTTTCAATTTTGTTATCGAGCACTGAGCAATCAAAGTAATTAAAAACACAGATTATGACTGAATTCTCCTTTAATTCGTTTCAATCAATGAAATCGTTATTCACAAGGAATCATAAGCAAAAATTACGGAAATTCTGAGATCAATATGATACAGTTGGCACGATTATGACAGTGATTGACAATTTACATTATACAAACTCTGTACAATTAATTACAACTGGACGATCATACACAAGCTGAACCACAAACTTCTTGCAGCATCGCACAAATCATCAATTTGGTGGACCTAAATGTTATTTAGATCTTCACAGCACAAAATTTCAAATATGTGATATGATCTAAAATCGTACAATATGCCTCCCACAATGAAAGATAAGTGCTTTTGAAATTAGCAGCAATGCCAGCAGAGCACTTTAGAGTACAGTAAGTGTTTAATTAAATCAGACGTTACACATCGCGATAGCCCCATAGGCTGGTACATCTGAATATTGAGCTATGTTGCTCAAGACACTCAAAAAGAGACAAGGATCTTATTTCACAATAATTGGTCGAACAAATCTGCAAGCACTACTTATGTCCTAGTAAAACCAATGACTGCAGAAATTGACTTAGCAAGCTTAAAGACAAATCCTCTGCCATGACCGAAAGTTTAAAATGGGTTATCAATAGCACAATAGCTACACCTGTACATATAAGATATATATGAATTGTACATGTACATTGGCCCTAAGGAACTTTCCACCCAAACGTTTCTCGCCGAATTCTAACGTCCGCCTACGCCAGAGTTGGGCACATGTATCCGTGCTACTTGATAGCAATATTTAAATAAAATAATAGGCTAAATTTACTTTTCATTAAATGATCAGTTGCAAAAATCAGTTACTGAAATCAGATTTTACAGCTGCACATTGTTATTTTATAGGGGTGTGCAATGTACACCGTCGCACAATTTGTTTCGGTTTTAACCGGTACACCAGCCGGTGCATCGAATGAATTTCGTGGAAATCGATGACATCTTATTTCATGCGATTCTATTTATATATCACGATTTCAGCATGTCATGGATGGGCATCCAACGTAGAAACGCGACTTCAGGGAGTCCTATGCACTTGATTCTGCAACATTTTACATGTGCTCTCAGTCATACCTATGCTGCTCCCTTCGTGTGTATTCGTCCATCTCATCTCATGTACTCTATTTTCTGCACCATGTACTCTCGCATCATTTTAATACAAGCTCACAGCTCACATAGTCAAAATTGTAGCAAAACACATATTTCAAACATGTGTTATAAAGGGATAAATGGTACATGATAAATGAAGATTCACTGTACGAAAACGATGGTGATGAACAGAATGTGCAGGTTAATGTGACCTCTAATTTGTATAGGAAAGAGGATTGACACTTCTTGAAAAGCATGGTCTGAATGTTGATAAACTTATAATCCTCAAGAATTATTCGAATCTAGCAGAGAGCGGTAGACCTGTAGACGATCTCTCGAACCGCTTTCTTTTATATAATTCAATTATAGGCTCAATAATTACTTGAAGACATTCCATGCGAAGAATTGCGGCTGTAGACTTCTTACTTTTGCTTGATCAGAGAAAACAAAGAAATCTTCTAAAGTTTTTTCGTTAAACTTTTTATTAACAAAGTCATTAATCAAAAACTTGAATCTACCTCCCTTTGGATTTAGACTGTGCTTTCATTGATCCTGTCTGACAAGCTGTTTTAGGGACAATGCAGCTATTGCATACCTTATAGTATGCTGTATGCTGTGTAGGTGTGTGTAAGGATGAATGTGTGGAGTACAAGACAAGTTATTTGATTTTTCATCAAAAATAAGTTGTTTGAAGCAGCAATGACGGAAATTTTCATATACACTGTAGATGTATTAGGGCTCAGTCACCCTGAAAGCAAAGCAAACACGAGCGTCCCGAGCGTCTCGAGAGCAAACGTATGTCCGTAAGGTATTAATCGCTCTGGTTTGCCTTGCTCGCAGTGTGGCAGTCTACAACTGCTGTAATGATGACTTTATATTTGCTGCAAAACGCTTTGCTCGGAAACGCTTGGAAAATCTCGCAGTGTGGCTGAGGCCTAATACACCTATCCATGCGCTTCAGAGTTTGAATAGCAAATTAATATTGCCTAGATTTACTTAGGCTATTATTACCTAGATAATCATTACTATCATCTGTAGTGGCAGAAAATTAGGCCTATTTTGGTACATGTAACGATTAATGTGTGGTAGGGAGACAGCTAGTATTAATAGAGCCACATGATTATTTAAATAGAGTCTGTTTGCCTACATCTGGCAGTAAAAATCATATTTTATTAACTAAAGCATCACTTAAAAAGGATAGAATGTCAAACATGCTGCTCACAAAGATACTACTTGATTTCTTACAGGTAAATCGAATAAAGTAGTATTCTCCATTCATCATCTGAATGTCAGTTTCGACTATATGAGTGTCAGAGGATCATGTAATTTTGGAAGATGATGCATTCAGCTTAATACTTCTACAGTTCTGATCAGTTAGCTAAGCTACAGATAGGCCTATGGTAATGCAAACTTGGCCTATCTACTTAAGGGGCAGACAATGCAGATTCAGGAAACATTTGATTTTTCGATTATCCGCGCGGATATATGGTCATCCGGTGCGATCGTTATCCGGATATAGTTGGTTTTATCATCCGTTCCACACTGACCAGCTCTGCCGCAAGATATTTGTTTAACATATGAGTAGGATGATAGGAACCTTGATTATAGTAATTGATGCAATAGATAAGATGACAAAGATAAGGTTGTAAAGAGTGATAACCGGACTTCGGCATCCCTTTTGGACAAAATAAGTAGAGTAGGAAATTGAACGGAATTGGTTATAAATTTCGGCCCATGTTAATCTGTGATGACGATTATCAAATCATTGACCAAAATTGTATGACAATGATTTTTAACACTTTGGCCCTTTTACTAATATAGATATGCGCGTGCAAGTTATAGATACTTTAACTTTAAATGACAAACTCATCCATTTTATCAGTTAGTGATTTTTTTCAACGTCATCACACATGAAGCTCTTACGTGATTTGACTTCTTTCGTATTTATATGTCCACTTTTCTGTATGATCGCCTCCTCGATGTCCTCGTTCATTGGAGGTGTGAGACATGTATTTTGTTATTTTTCAATAAATACTAATTTATTCATTTATAAAATTGATTGCATTGTCATATTGAGATGTTGGCACTTGGAGTAGAGTTTCGGCATCAATATATTCGAGCATTGTATTATTGATTTGCAGTTACCGGTATGTCTACTTTGACAATGGCCAAAAAATCGTGGAATCGGTTGTTGTGCAAAAGGAACATCTGAACAAATTTTGATTTTACTGCTTTGCTGACATTGCTGACTGCACAACTGCTAAATAGCATAGTTGATCTTAAGTGTCTAATTGCCACAATATTGTCCACAATATAGAAAAGAGAAAGGACGATGATTGAGTTTAAATGAATTTACTTATTTTACCGGAACTTATCCAAAAGCTTCAAACTCTAGTAGTTACACATGTACTGTAAATGCATAGCCAGAAAAGTCGCCGCCAGATTGCGCCAAAATTAAACATTAGCAGCAATCTAAATCAGCATTTTATATCAAATGCTGAAATAAATGTTTAATCAATCATAGCGTCTAATGTTTTGATGCAGAAGAGCTGCATGCGAGCCGTATTTACATTACACATTGAAAGTAATTTTGAAACTAGCATTGAGAAATAATTCTGAAAAATTGCTTCATAAGTATTTCAGTTGTTATAGGGTTACATTGCGCTACGGTTATGGCATATGCGACCTTACTCCTAGACCTTGAATAAGCGTGCATATTTTCACAAACTGATTACACCATAATAATCGAAGGTTTCTTTGGCTTTCAACAATTGGAAGATCAGAAGGCAAAGTTGACTTTCATTACAAGTGAGAAATCGAGAAGTGAGAAACAGATAAAAATATCTTTCTGTCAAGTTTTAAGGGATGCAACCGTCACAAAGCATATTTCGGCGTGTTTAACTTCATCAATCGTGAGCGCACATTCGAACCAGTGACGTTGGAGCTGGAGGACATACAAGCATACCTTCTAACCACAAGACCACCAGACCATCTGGTGAGATCGCAAATTAGCCAGGAAGAAATTGCTTTAGCGCAATCACGTGGAGGGCAGGTTACATTCTGCAATCACTAATGACGCATCCGATGTATGAGGCATTTCCCACAGGCGCTACTCATTTCATGTCAACACTATTTTAGATAGCGCCGCTGGCGTAACAAAGTGCCCAAAGTCCAACCAGGCCTTGAGCTTTCGCAGTTTGCGCCGATTACTTTGGTTACTTGGGTCTCATGTTTCCTGGTGACTTTTGTGTCCATGCATTTACGGTGTGGTAGATGCACAATAATGTGGGTTCCTAAATATTCGAACGTTCATATTTTCCTCTAAAGTTGCTTTGTGCGCTGCGGAAACTGTGTTTTTGAAGCATTGGAAGAATCTAAAAGAAAAGAGAATCTAAAACTGACGTTCTCGACTTTGAAGCCATTTCCTTTCTTTGATGATAACTGTATTAACCATGTCTTGCAATTCATGTAATAGGAAGGATTCACGAAATCTTGCGGTGTATGAATTCAAGATTTTGAAAATTTATGCATAGTACAACCTTTGAAACATGAATACAGCTTGCGTACATTTAAAAATTTTCATAGAATTCCATGTGCTCAGCAACATGCTCTAATGCACTGCTTCAAATACAACAATAATGCTTTATGCTGCCACAGCCATGAAAATGATGACATTTTTCTTGTTGATAACAAATGCTTGCTGGAGCACCGTGGAAAACCGGATGATATCATGTACTTTTCAAAAACAAATTATTAGAAAATCATGATTTACCAAATCACGTAACACATATTTTTCAAATCAAGTGGCGTGAATATAGCACAGACTCTCTCAAGATGTGAAAGTGATATCTTTATGATTTGAAAAACGCGTTTCTGAATAGATTGCAGAGTTTTTCTAAATATCTTGCAAACATTCATTTTGCCTCAAATATTAAATCTGCTCTTGGGAGTGTGCTGTAACAGCATTTACGAGTGACAGACACATTTTGGTTATATTCTGAATATTATGAGAAGTTGTCTAAAAGAATTTTTTAACAAGCGATTTTGATTTATAGAATGACCTTTTTGAATAATGGAATTATTTCGTAAATGAATAAAGATGACAAGGGAATGACATTAATACTGAAGATATCTAATTCCTATATTGATTATGCATTTCAACACAGGCATGCACTGACTCCTTGTAGGCGCTTGTGACTCAAAAATTACATCAGTTGGAATTAGAGGGAGACATTCAACATTTATTCATTTAGTAATTTCCTTTTAGTCAAGCGATTGGGATGCTTGGTCCCTGACAAAACAAATGTTCTTTTCGATAAATGACATTCTTTGATACTACTGTTTGGATATTTAGTTGCATTTTGTCTAGCCTTTTGCTTGTCTGGTCTTTAGATTTTCTAATTTCTTTAAAGCATTTTGATTAAAGCTAAGTAGATGACACTACAACAGAGATAAATTGTTTAATCGAATGTTTCAATCAATGCTGATTACCATTAATCGTTTAATTAATCATGCAACCAAATTCAACGTTGTAAGTCTCCTAATTTGATTACTTTGATACCGAGGGTCGGTCACAACTCACTTTCAGAGAATGACAGCTACTAACTCAACAAAAGACACCAGCACTCCAACATTTTTGATTCCACGACCGCACGCGTTTGAACCAGGAATAGAACTGAAGTCTTCAGTGGAGACGGGCTCACACCTTCTTCCCTTGGCCAGGCTGACAGTTCCGGTCGGGGAATCAAGGGTGCAGCTATCTTTTATTAATTTAACAGTTTTCCTTCTCGCTAGATATTCAGTAATTCTTGAGTTAGCAATTGATCAAACATAGAGTTTGCAAATCTTGCGAAAATGTTTATTATGATTCATACACCACCTGACTCAATAGTTACAATCATATATAGATACCGGTATGTCGCTTATGTGAGACGCATGCTGGCATTGTGCATCAGACGAGTCCGTTCACAGTGACATTTCATTAATCTATGAAAGGTTTGTCTGAACGCCGGATTGAAGATATGATACACGATTGGATTTAGCATGGATCCCGAGTATCCGATCCATTCGAAAACGGTCACCAATCGACCAGTAACAGGTTGACATGAAACGCAAAAGAAATCAAGTAGATACACGACAAAGAAGGGCAGATAACAGATAACAAATAATGTGAATAGAATACCAAGGACTTGAACAGCCTTTTTACTTTTATTGTAGTAGCTCATCTGCCGCTGATGTTCCCGCCGCAGATGCCGACGTCGACGTAGTGGTGCTGTGTCACTGTTCTCAATATTTGTTCCATTTCCACCGTTGCTGCTGTAGCCACTTCCCATTCTTTTTAATCGCTTAATTGCAGAGTGCCTAGGAGTAGGAGGCTCAAGCAGTTTTCGTCTTCGTTCTGGAGATGGTGTAGTCCCTTCACTAACTAATGGACTATAATAGCATGGTGAATAAGTACACGATGAGTTTGAATTCAAATCCTCCTCGACAAAACTTGACTCAGCAACTCCTTCATTTCGGATTGTTGTTCCAAGAAGACGTTCCTCCGCTCCATCTTCGAATCCAAAACCAAAGCAATTTTCCGAAGTCGCACGTTCAACTACCAATGACGGAGAAGAAAGTGATCGACGGTTGACTGTGTGCCTTGGGGACAAATTCGCAGGACTGGGAACTGTTGGGCGCAAAGACAATGTGGCTCCTAGTGGACGATGTTTCACACTGAACTCACCGTTCCCCTTCGCACTCACTTTCATTAGTTTATTTCGAAGATATGGGTTTAGGTTCGGTCGGAGAACTAAAGTAGCAATACTTTTCGGATACAAATTCTTTTGGGCTTTTCTCGTCTGACGGATAATGGTGGAAACCGTAAGGACGTAAGTTATGACCATTATGACCAATGGAAGGAAGAATGTCACCACAGTGGATATGACGATGAAATACACATTGTTCGGACCGCAACCTTTAAATGATTGCTCACTAGGGTTATCGAGTCGCAAAGCCAGCATGAAGAGAGGACATGCTATAGCGAAAGGGATGATCCATGCGAAGAGGATTTTGGCGACGAGTGATATCCGACGTTTTGAACCATGATATTTTAGTGGATTTTTCAAAGCAAAGTAACGGTCCGTTGATATTGTACATAAGTGACAAATCGTTGTAGCTGTGAAAAATACATCAAGACTGTACCAAGCCAGACACACCTCGCGGGGAACTTCTGGGATATCACCACCTGAAAATGCAGATGAACAAATGTAGTATGGAGCACATTTCTTTTCAGAAAGGACTGAAAAGCAATCCCATAAGTACACTCCATAGGAGTGACACTCACAGGAAGCTGCGACGGAGAAGGCAAATCAAACCCATGCACCATTTTAATTTTTATTCAAACTAACATTTTTACATTGCTTTTATTAAACTTGTTTCATAATGTAGCCACACAAGTTGCTGACATAAGTTTCTTGCTTCACAAAACGATAGCTGTTACGCATCATTTCATCTACCACAAAGTTTGAACGCGATTGCTGCATCAGATTTAAATAAAAGAGAATTTTTTTAACTGATTTAAGTCGCAGTTGTGAAGAGTTGATTTACAGTATGGGACAGATTATTATACTCATCCACAAAAATGTATAAAAATCGGGCTGTTGTCAAGAATGCGCTTCAGGTTATTTTATTCATGACATATTCTTGATTAGACTATCACAGATAAAGCAAAAAAGGAACAAGGCATCTCAAAATATCAATAATTTATTTTATTTCAATAGTGTTTCGTCTATAGATTGCTTGAAATTAGGACTTGATATTAGCCTTTCACACGTAAAAAGCTGACTATTGCCATTAATGTGTCTTCTTGAGTCGCTTCAGTTCATTTTCATCCCATTGGATAGACTGCAGTTATCGGGTTCTCAGAGAAATCACAGAGTTCCATCATCAGTTTGTAAAAATGTATTTAATAAAATTTCAGTCGTTGTTCTTGATTGTTAGCAATCTTAGAGACTTTCCTGAGGATGCTGGTGCGAAAATTGATGATCCTCTTGAAAATGCACTGCAATGTAATGTCAGTCAAACAAATGTTATAACAGCCTTTTTGTCAAAGACTGGGCAACTGCGGTTAAGAAAGCAGATGACATCCAACAAAAAAGGCAGAGGATTACTCTCCATAATCGAATCGGAATAAGACACGACACGGTCAAAATAATTCGAAGGATCCAGGAAACGGAAGATACCAAAGTTAAACAACTACCCTAGTGGAGAATCCTGTAAATAATTAGGTAATTAAAAGTCATGAACGAATGAATACAAATTAATACTAATTACATAGAGCAACCTACTCCAGTACAGAGCAGGGATTGAAATACGAATAAAGGCTGGCCGACCCAACTTATGACGGGAAGGGAAATAAATTAAAACTTATAATCGATTTTATTTTTACAATCTAAGAACTAAAATGAGAGTTCGTCATGGACTTCACGATAAGCTAACTTAAAAATAACAAATGGTGAAAATAAGAAACCTAAGAAAGCAATTTTAAGGTTGCTATGTATTGAGTCACCAGGGAGGAACCATGTGGCTGAATGAAGCAAGGTTTCAGCCCCTAGTTTCCAACCCATACCACATAGTGGGGCCAGGCAAACCATATCGAATACACGACATGGAAGGCCTCTCCAAGCCTGAGGAAACATAGCAGAACCTAACTGAAAATTGCACAGCACCTTGCCACAGCGACCGATGTTTGTGAGTGGACAGTTTAGGGATTGAGGTGCTCACATTTCCATACCAACTGAGAGAAGAATGTTTAGTGAGATAAGGTATGCATTTAATAGACTCAATGGAGTGCCGCGTTTGTCTCCACAAATAAAAAAAGAGAAGAATCCAATTTGATAAGTTGTAGGCCTACTCTCGAAAACCAAAGGAATTCTGGAGAATTCTGTGATGAAAGTGCTGATGGGTGTCAGGAAAGCATCAAATAGATGTCTCCGAGATCACAGAAACCTCTTTTTGTTATTTCCACTCATTGGGACAAACATCCGACCAAATAAATTGTTTGGAGGATAAAGTCATCGAGGTCATAGGAGACTCCACACATTGGAGGGTATGACAATTAAAACTCAACACCTCGAAGTTAGAACCATTGATTGCATGTTTATGGATGACATGCCCCTCACCAACAGGCAAGCAGAATCAACAATCATCTGAGCTCTGAATGTATCAATGTTCCCTCCTCCAGGCTAGTAACTCCTTAACTTTTGGCATTTGGCGAATATCTGGTAACTGTCAAGGCAAGATTCGGTAATATTGTCATTTACACAAGACATGAGCTTATTGCAAAACATATTGAAGCTTAATTCCATGATACAAAATTCATAGAAAAAACACTCTGCAGATCGCATGCCAATACGAGTTATGGAAGCAGTTCGCTTAAAAGGTGGTTAAATCAAGTAGGCCTATCATACTGTGAGTTTTGGACTTCTAAGTCTGATGAACTTATGCCAAAGAAAATGTTCTGACGCATGATAACTTATCTTGTGCATGACTTTATTCCATTAGAAAGCTGGCGTAATATTTGGTGACTCCGTAATGTTATCACCAACGATTATTAAGATGGCTTGCACTGCATCTGTATATCACAAACGCTAGGTATCTTTTCTAAGTTTGAAGACAAATATCATTTAGTTGTGCAAAGAAAATGTTCTTCATCACAATAGCAATGCATTAAACCTATGTTGTTAACAACAAAGCAGATTATTCGCATTGCGTAAGTTTTGAATGCGATTTGCATATACGAGAAAATCATGACTGAGTGTCGTAATTTGTCCCATACTGTAATTTTTTCTGATAAGCAGTGCATGCTTGATATAAATGACATTTTAACACCTATGCCACTCTGTGTTGGTCTGGCATAACGTGTGGAGTACATGAATTGGAAGCAGCACATCTCAGATGTAGACTGCTAGAATCTGTAGATGTTTCAGACACCGGGGCAGTTCATATGATTGTCATATGATCTTCGAGACAAGTTGACTTTGTGATGAACGGGTAGCATGCGTAACATGTGAATCTTCTGACAATTTTTCTTTAATAAATAAGTTATACATCCTATATTCAAAAAGAGTCGAAGTAGGATTTGGGTGATGTGTTTCTTGATGAGCATGAGGCTAAGCTATACAAACTTTAATTCAATTTTCAATATATATTGCTTTCATTATGTGAAAGAAACATTGCACAGACTCTTAGATCGATACTGACACAGCCAGATGAACATAGCAATGCATAGCCGTCATGCTAATAAAATCGATAACGGTTACCTTTGACAATTGGCAATAGCCATAGAAGCGCTCTTAGGTAATTCCTAATTTTCATAAAGACTCATTTGTCTCCTTCTCTTGGCTCATAGACAAAAAATGAATTGATGTTCATCAATAATACTCAATTGATCTCAACACTCGAAGTTAGGAATTGAAAGCTGCTAACAACAGTCCATGAAAAGTGAAGCCTTGAAAATGGTTGAGACGGAGGTCAAATATCGCTTATCTATCCTCAAGGATCGAAATTCGCAATGGTTTGCTAATATCATTAGATATCCGCAATTGAAGTATCATCATCTCTTATGGACAAAGAGATAGAAGCGAATTTCAATCATCCCCTGTTTTTACCTCTTTCAAACTATCGCGCATTAAGTGTTTTCAGACCTAAATGGTCACCTCTTGATGCGATTAATGTTGGAAAAGGGAAAACTCAAGTGTCAAAGAGACATTATAATTACCATCGAAGAGACAAAAGGCATACACTTGTCTATCGGGAATGCAAGACACCGTCATAATAACAAATGAATAATATATTTTCCTTTTTTAGCTTTAAGTTATTACGAAGAAATGAGAGAAAATAATTCGAATAAAAATTGCTTTAAAACAATGTTTTCCATCCAAAATAATGGTGATGGGTCTACACGAAAGTCTATTCAACTTATTGGTCATGTTACACAGTGTTCCCTGTGAATCAGAGCAACCAAGATCGGGTTTTAGAGTCAAACTTGAAGAAAATGTTTCCTGTTATGAAAAGGAGTACACCGATCCATGCTTTCTAATCGAATTAGTCTCTATATTCGTATCCATAAATCAACGATTCCTTCCTCACGTTACAGAGCAGGCGAACGACTCAACAACAGCTTTACAAGATAACAAGTCATTTCAGCATTTCGTGGACAGAAATCGGTCAATTCAACGATAGAGACTCCCTCTGAAGTATGAAGACAATGTACAATGCATGTACATTATATTTTACACATATATATAAAGAAAGACGAGGCCAATAAATAAGATCTTATTATGACAATATTTCGACTGTCTCTTTTACAAGTCTGATGGTAAAAAGAATTTCATCAACACTTTTACATACAAAATTTGAAAAAAATTTATGCATCTATGGATTTTGGTTGAGCATGGTTTGAGCTGTCTTTCGTTCATAGCTGTTGGAAAAATTGTGTTGGAGCACTAAAATTTTGGGCTTATCATATGCTAAACAGATGGAGGCGTGCTTACTTTTGAAATGTTTATACACATTGCTTTCTTTCATAGTAAGATGTTGATGTATTCTTCTTCTTATAGTACATTAAGATTCGCCAATATATGATTCATTACAAATGTTGCATTTTATTTGATAAACCGTATTTTTCATAAAGCACATATTCTCGTTATTGCAATGGCAGTTGTTATGACACGGGAAATTACATGTCGTTCTTAATTGTCTCGTCAACGGTTTGGGTGTTACAAAAGATGGTATGATTTTGGCTGCAGTTATTTTTCTCAATTCATCTCGAACTGTTTTAGCTTGAATTTCGTTTATGAATGGAATTCTAAGGAAGATTTTATTTCTATCGTTTCGTTGTTGTTTCACCTTAGGTTTCTCAGGGTTGACATACTTATCGATGATCGAATCAGGATACCCGTTATTTCGAAATCTGTTCTTGATGAAAGTTATAGCATCCAAAAGATAATTGTGAGACGAGCAATTTCGGTGAGCACTAAGATTCTCAGATTTTAGAAGGTTGACTTTTCTAGACAAGGGCACATGGCTGTCTCATGGTAGCATATGACCACTGTGCAAGGGTTTTGAAAAGAATTTCGTACAAAAGTTGGATTGTTCTAATGTAAAAAACACTTATACCTTCGAGAAATATTACATCAAAGTGAATTCACCAGCTATGAATGTAATGCTCAACCAAAATCCATAGATGTATAAATTTTTTTCAAATGTTGTATGTAAAAGTGTTGATGGAATTCTTTTTACCATCAGACTTGTAAAAGAGACAGTCGAAATATTGTCATAATAAGATCTTATTTATTGGCCTCGTCTTTCTTTTTATTTATTTATTCTACCGGCCAATGGCGAAATTCATCATCAGTATATATATATATATATATATATATATATATATATATATATATATATATATATATATATATATATCAAAATAGGAAAATGAATCAAAATGAAATAATACCATAAATGAAAAGATTCAAAGAAAAGTCATTACTTCCCGACCGGTTTCTGCCAGGCAGAAACCGGTCGGGAAGTAATGACTTTTCTTTGAGTCTTTTCATTTATGGTATACATATATATATATATACATTTTCATACGATATGCATATGAAAATTTAAATTTCTAAAATTATCAAAAGCGATTTGTTTTAATCAATAGGTACATTTGTTTGGCAAATGAAACTATGAAGGATGAAGCGGGATAATTGCAAAATCATTATTTGTAGAAATTCGTTTCATCGCAGTGATATTTAGCCGCAGCTTAGCTATATGCATTACGGCAATGAGGAAACAAAGTATGCGGATGAAGAGTGGGTTTGAGAGTAAGGTTATTGATAACTTTGCCATTCAACTGAACCAGAAATTCGCAGATTTCACATTTTTAAGGCGAGAAGCTTTTTCGTAAGATCTCTAAAGGAATACATGGATCAATCCTAGTAAAAGCCCATTCAGACAGAGAACGGTTTACGGTTTTTCGGTTTTGCCCACTCCATAAGTGAAGAGAAGCGGTAGGTCGTTCAGACAGAACACGGTTTTAGCGACGGCGAATGCCCGTCGTCAACTTCAAAAGAGGTGTGTCTACTGTAGTGGAAGATTGAATATCACAGCACGTTTTCCTGACAAGCATATCAGATCTAATGAAAAGTTATATATTCGTAATGACAATGTTGCGAGCATTCTGAAAATATAGAATTTATCAAAATCGCTGTATGACCACAAGTCCACAGCTTGGCATCGTAAATAACAATTATGAAGGTGATTTATAGTCAAAATCTGGCAAATTTTCAGAGTTGTCAAAAAATCTGCCAAAATCGGTGATGATGGAATTTGAATTGCTATTTACAGCAGGAAGATGGTGGAGTCAGAGCACATGAATATTACCATTAGTAAGATATGATTAGGAAGTTCAGGAGAGATTAGGGGAGGGGCATTTCACACATTAGAGCGACTTTTAGGGCTTCCAATGAATCGAGTTGGTTGTCAAAAAAGGATGATGGAAATAAAAAAAACAATTTTTTCAATTTAGAACACTCCACTGAATGTTTTTGAATCCTATTCAAAACGCTGCGAGACAATGTTAAATACAACAACTCTAAAAGAGAAATGCAGACAATACGATAATCTAAGGGATCACGTTCTTTTTTTCGTTTGTTTTCACGAATAGATCGGGTTTTGATCTTCATCAATGCATGTCACCCACCACAATGCTTTCCTAATTAAGACTATACCTCCACTCAATTTAGGCGGTAACCTTTTGAGTCGGGCGACGGATAAGTCGTTCATTCCAAAGCTCTCGAGAGCGTGGATACAAATCATTCCATGAGCGACTAACACTATGATACTCATATTTAGTGGGAAAGAAAATAATTTCTACTTGAACCGATCCTCTGCAAACGAAATCGCAGACTTAATGCCATTCAAAAGAATTCACATCATAACAGTTCAATTCGTATTTCCTGAATAAATGAAATTGAAGAAGGTTTCGGCACGAGTATATGAACTATGCTAAAAGGGCATGAAGGAGGTACATTGTTTGATTCACGTGGTTTTAGTCCTGCGGAGAGGATTTGTAATGACTAATTTTTCGCTGTTGAAATGCTAGTTACAATTCTGTGTGGTGGAATGTCATGCATATTTCTGTCGGCGGCAGTCGAGCCAGACAGCCCCTCTTCACCGATTCTGTTTTGTCCCTTAGGACGGGAAACTGATGAACGTCCATCAGCAACTTTAATTGTCTCACACAATGTCATCTTTTGACTTATTAACGAGGATTTAGATTCCGAATATCCAAAATCTGTCTCAATTCTAAGTCAGTGATAAGTTAATCCGCTAATCGGAGACGAACACAAACTCTACAGTTGCATTTTGAATGCAGTTATGCATTGATGTAACTGATCTCATGCTACTACTGCCTGACATACTACTTATCACTGTATTTGTTTCCTGTCAGACAAGGAAGAATTTTTTCTATGAAGAGTGTGGGAACGATGTCACGAACCCCCTTCTTTCGAACTGCAATAATTATGATACGCAAAAGCGCGTAAGGGAAATAGAAGTCTGTATATACAGTGTGCTTTATCTCGCAAGCAATCCTTTCGAACTGAAACAGGTCTATTATCTACCAAGTGATGATGTGACCGGCAATGACCTATATGCATGACGGTGAGTGTCATGCACCGAGGAAGAAAGATGAGCAAGATGCGAAGGTTTGACTCTCCTGTTCTTCTGAACAGAGTCAAGATAATCGATTATGTCATTTTGACACATGTAAATTTCTTTAACATGATGATGTACATGTAGATTTCTTTAACAAACATTTATATTCAATGATTTTTTAAAAAAGCATCGGGGGAAATTAAATAATAATGATCTATGTTGTGTAGTTTATTTAGAAATTAAGATCTTATAGCATATTTAGGACAAGTGTTGAAAAGTCATGTTTCTTAATTATTATTTTTGCTTAACAGTTGGATGGCGTGACTAAAAGATCACCAACAATGATTGTGGTTCATTTTATTGACATGTCGTTTCATCAATGACGATGTCCAGAGTCAGAAGATATTGGAGTCCCTGATCATCATCACAACATCCCTGACATCATAACTTGATGTCTATGAAATATTGAGTTAATTCATGTCTTTAACTATCTATGGATGCGTGATTCTCTTGAGCGAATATCATCCACCTGTCGAGGAAAAGACCCTGCCGATGAAGTGAACCACCACCACAACTACAGATTGTTTCATAAAAAATGGATCACCCTTAAACATCGCCTTAACTTCAACTTTGTCTAACTCCGCCAAACTTGAACGAATTTCTCTGAAATTTGGAAGATATGTCAGTTGTGGTTACTAATTATCTGTGTGAAATTTTTTCATGGGAATATTGCGTTTTTTTTTTTCTGTTATAAAAAAAAAAGTAGATAATATGATCTTCATTTAGCATGTTACACAAAATCATAAACATCACTCTTTATAAAAATTTTTTTTTTTGTTGTGTTAGTAAATATGTTGTTTCACCAAAAGCCATCAAGCGAAAAAAAAAAAAAAAAAAAATGGTCAAATCAAGCCAGTTTAGCACCATTATTCCATTATTCATCATAAAGGTGTAATGATTAACTGGACTTCAGTTTTTCCATTTTCCTGACTCCTCGCTTCGTGGTGTTGGCAGTTGCCTGGATTGCTTTCAGCTAGAATTCATTCTTACCTGAAACCAAAACCAATACAAACAAAACAAAAACAATCGCAAATATCGCAATGTCGCTATTGTATCGCATTAACGAGAGATTAAGAGATGTCTTAAAGAGGGTCTGGCGTCCCACGCAAACGCAAAAAGTTAGAACTTAAGATTTGTTAATTTGGTAATTTGTTAAAAAAGAATCCTCGTTCACTGAGGATGGTTGCACTCGACTCGTAATTTCTAGTTTTCTAAGTCCACTATTCGTAGAAGACTTATTGAGTAGAATTGTAAGTGGCTTTTAAAAGGCCTCTTCAGATCGAATTATCACAAACGATACAAAGATGGGCCCATGGGCAAGAGTCATTGTCACTCGGCGAAATCAATGTTGTTGGTTGTGATGGCTATGAGATGAAGGAAGGATAGTGATTTGTCGATTGTCGATATGGATCAAATCTGGAAATTAATTCCGGAAATTTTACCTGTCGGGAACAAGGGGGTGGCGACCTCTATGATTTGTCTTGAACATTTGGCATTTGGCGTCTGACTTCAATACCTACCTGAACCCTGAATTTTGAAGGAACGCTTTGTGAATTTTCCGAATGTGAATGTTTTATGAAATGAACACTTGGTGAATCTCGACTTGGATAATTTATGGATGTCACTTGGTATTGTCACAGGAGTAAGAAGAGTCAATTATGGGAGTTCTCAACTTATTATAGGACAATATCTAGGCCAGCTCGTTCTCCTGATTGAATCGAATAGAACTGAATATTCTTATTCTAAAACGTAACGTTCGTCGTTCCACGTTCTACCTCACTGCAACTTACGTCAACTTACGTCACGGTTTTAAACGTTTTGGAGAAAGTTAAATCAGAGAATCATCAACGATATCATCGAAATCTATGCTTGACGAATGGCCTAGACGGTTATGTCATATGTCGCCTAGTATATTACAAAAATATTAATATCTTAAGAACGTAAAGCTTTACAGTCTTATAAGATTATATAAGGATATCTTTTAAATATCTATATTCAAAATAATAACATAAAAAATACTTTTCCGTATCATCAAAATGTTTTATTTATTCAATTTTTTTTTGATTCCACTTAGTATATATAAACGTGTGACTTATATGCAGTCACAATCCATTGGCGGTGGCTTTGAAATAAAACTCGTTAAACCTCTTCACTTATAAATTTAAATGCGGATTCTATTTGATGGCTGAAAATGTGATCATTCTTTCAATCCGTGTGAGGGTTAGATTCGAGATAATTCAGTACCTACTGTCTTAAAGAGACATTATTTGCTACACGACAATGCTCCGTTTCAGAGTATCATGCCAGAGTATTACGCATGATATTAGTGTTTCATATCATTGGAATCCTCTGGTGACGTTCGTCTCGTTGGAGATTTTGCTTTTTGCACATTATTCCCGTGCTGCTCAGTATTTTGAGTTGAGTATTCTGTCGTCGGAATTGTGTTCATTATCGGTTCTGTGCATTCTGTGCGGCGATTATTCGTTGTGTAGGGTGTTCTATTTTCGTCTTTGGAATACCAACGCCATAGATATCTATAATTCTCGCAGCAGCAGTGCTTCTATATCCTTGCTTGCTTCATCGATTGGTATTGTCAATCGCAGTCACAATCAGCTGTTCAGAATTGGCATTTGGAAACCAGTCACGTCCAATTTTTCTGTAGATATCGATTTTTGTCACGTGACATTGCCCACGTCAGTCAATATACGCAAACTTTCTATCTTGCGTCATCGGTGGTTGGAATTCCCAAGCAAAACACAAAGAATTTATTGAACGCAGTATCTCTACATGAACAATGCCTGAGACACGAAAAACCAGTACAGAGGAAAGTCGTATTCGCGAGGTTATACGCGATGAAATTGAAAACGCATTTCATTCCGAAATGGCAACTATCATGAATGAGTTTGAAGCGAAAATGAACGAGTTTAAACGAGAAATCAAAGACGAATTCACAGCTATGATAAAAACTGTTATAAATGCTGAAATGTACACAGTCAACGAGAAGCTTAGAAAGTATGATGAGGAATTGTCACTAATCAAAGGTCATCTTGTGATGATTGAGAAAGACAAGTTGTATGAAAAACGTAAACAATTATCAACGAATTTTGTGACAAGTGGCCTTATTGAGCCTGAAAATGAGACACCTGAAAACTTGGAGCATGAAGTTAGTAACTTGTTGAATGAGCTAGATGCTTCCACTGAAATGTCATCGTGCTCCCGTGTTGGCAAGGTGTTTGACCCGTCCCGGTCACGTATCATAAAGTTATGAAGAACGCCAGAGAGAGAAATAAAGTTCTCAATTGTACTAAACATCTAAGGCAGTTACCTCCTACCTATAGAAATGTTTATATTAACCCTGACAGATGCGCGATTGATCGTAAGGAATACAATCGTTTGCGTAGTGTTACCAGTCTTTTAAAAGCAAACCACCCTGAGAAGAAAATCGCTCTGTATAAAGGAAAAGTTCTTGTCGACGGTGAGGTAACAGACTACGAAAAATCTTTAATGCACATTTTTCCTGAGCTTTGACTGAATTACAAATTTCCTAAATCTCCTAAGAATGCAAACGTTGAAGTTGAGAAATATTTTTTTCTTCCTTCCTATTGTACCATTAATTGTAGGTCTATTGTTAATAAAGTTGGCGAATTTTCGCTCTTTTTATGTGATTACCGTCCTAACATTGTATGTCTGACAGAAACATGGCTTGACGATTCATTTGGTTTAAATTTCGTATCTTTTCCTGGTTATACGACCCATCGTGCTGATCGAGATACCTCCAAGAAAGGAGGTGGTTTGTGTTGTATCGTAAGCAATTTTTTCAGATCAGAGACTCTTGAATATTTTGATAAATCTAATAAATTTGAGATGCTGATTGTTCGCGTTAAATACAAAGAGTTTCATGGCATCATTGTCAATTTATACTTTCCCCACGGCAGTTCTTTGAATTTAAATCAGTTTAATTCTGTCTGTAATCATATCATCAATTCAGTTGATTGTCATTTAAAAAGTTTTCCGCTATGCAAAGTTGTCTTTCTTGGAGACTTTAATCATTTTAAAACAGACATTTTTCTATCTAGTTTTTGCCTGCGAAATCTTGTACAACAACCAACACGCAAGGACGCTATCTTAGACTTGATATTGATTCCTGAAGAACATGTACAGTTTTATTTGTCATGCATTACTCTTCCTCCTTTGAGTACTAGTGACCATAACATTGTCTTACTGAAATCTAAATGTACCTTGGTCTCTGATGATTATTTTGTTAAAGTCTATGATTTCCGTGAATCGAACTTGTTACCTGCTTTGAAATATCTTTCTTCCGTTGATTGGAGTTGTAATCTCCTTAATTGTGATCTTGATCAAATGTGTCATCTTTTTTATTTTTATCTCGAAGCCAGTCTTAACATGTTGCCTATAGATTATGTAAATCGGTCAATAAAAGACCCACCGTGGATGACAAATGTGGTTAAGGTCCTAATCAATAAACGTTATAAAGCATACAGGAGTAAAGATTGGCATCTGTACCATCATTACAAGGAGAAAGTGAAAACTGCTATTTATGAAGCCAAAAAGGGTTGGGGAAATCGTATGTTGACAGAAGGAAAATCGGTATGGGATGTATACAAATGGGTGAAAGGAGATCAGAATGCAATGAGTAATTGGCTACCAAACTGTGATCCTGACAAATCTGTTGATTGTATTCTTGAAGACATTAGAAAAACTCTACATTCAAGTTTCGTTACGCAGACTGCTTCCTCCTCAACATTTCGTCCGTATCCATTTACTGTTCCATTTCAAGTAAACGAGGCTGAACTCAATGATTTATTACAACATGTCAATCCGAAAAAATCCCCTGGTTCAGACGATATTCCATCTAAGGTTTGGTCCTTGTTTGCCACTCACCTTGCTGAGCCACTCACCATCATCTTCAATTCTTGCCTACAACATGCAGATTTACCTAAGAAATGGAAAACAGCCTATGTGACTCCTTTACCAAAGAGCACTCCACCAACTTTAAACTCTTTGAGACCAATATCCTTGCTCCCAATGCCGGCCAGGTTATTCGAAAAATGTTTGTTGAAGCGTATGAAACATGAATTTCTCACTAAATTTGACAATAGTCAGTTTGCTTACAGACCACGCAGTTCCACTGTTTGTGCTCTCATCGCCTTGGAAGATTATCTGACAACACACCTTGATGATCCCGAAGTACTCGCATGCCATATCATGTCCATCGATCTTCTCAAAGGCTTTGACCGAATACCGCATGACCTTTTGATTGCAAAAATGATAAATGATGAGTTTAATGGTTTTACCATCACTTTTACTCAGAATTACATAACAGACCGAAAATTTAAAGTGAAATGGAAAGGAATATCAAGTTCCTCATCTGACGTTCCTAGTGGTATTCCGCAGGGATCATCATTTGGTCCAATTCTTTTTGGTTACTTCATAGAGGATCTGTTTTTGCCTTCTCACGACTCCCTTTACTTCTGAAATACGCCGATGACATCATTGCTGCAGATGTAATACGAAAAAAGGACTCAACATCGAACCTGTTTTCAGTCTATGATGAAATTATAAAATGGACTTTTCAGAACGATGGTCGATAAGTTGGAGCAAATTCAAAACCGAGCCCACTTTATTATATGCAATGCTCATCATTGTGAATGTGCTAAATTCACTCCTCTCGAGTACAGGCGAAAAATTATTGGTTTTAGGCTATTTCAGAAAATCATGGCGAACATTGATCATCCATTATATCATCTGATTCCATCCGTATTACCTTACTCTGGAAAGCTTCGTCTCCCAATATCAAAGTCAGTACAGCGTAGCAGATGCTTCATCTCAAGCATGACGAGACTTTATAACTCTGACTTCTGTCTGTGAATTTTTCTTCGACACATTATCTTTGTTAAGTTTGCTTTTTCATGGTATAATAATACTTTGTACTAGCCCCACGATTCTCGGTATTGGGGTGTGTGATATCTGAAAATATACGTCTTTATTATTATATTATTATTATTATGATGGTTCAACGTCACCACTACCCCTTACTGGGGACCAGGACGGTGCTGACACAATCAGACTTTAATCTGGAGGGCTGTAATCTTTTAACCCGGATGCCCTTCCGGCCGACTTCCAAAGACACTTTCGGTGCTCGAACTCTAGACAGAAAGATCACTAGGCCAAGCATTTAGCCACTGTACCATGGAGACCACAAGCATGAGAACGTTCTTAATTTCTTTCAGAATTTTAATTTCAATCTTTAAGGCATTGAGGTACTGTGAATTCGTTTTATGAAGTGGATAATAAAGGTGCACTCTGAGATTATAACAGTAATGTGACATTTTTAGAGACTAACACGTTGACGGAAATGTGTCGTGTCAGCAATTTTATTATAAATGTAAATAATATATTGAATTTCAGCGTAATTCATTAAATTACATCAACCCACAACAGTTGTGCCTGCTATATAATTGATGAAAATGTTAACAGGTTATGAGATTAACAATCTATTGTTTGAAGACAAATTATTTTGATGATCGAAGCCTCAAGTGATAATTTGAAGCATTCAAAATGAACGTGTGGTTTGCTTATCCTACGAAATTTCATTTAACTCATTCATTCACGTATCTCTGAGGTATTGCGTTTTTGATGGATATAAGTAAAGGTTTCAGCATGGACACATGTGCTTTGTGTATTCACAAAGGGCGATCACCAGTACAATTATGGCATCCACATGCCATTAAATGAAAAAAATGTATGAAATCATTTTGGACATCTTTGAAAACTGTTGACTACACAATTTGAATGTAAGGCCAACAAATCCAAAATCCTTCGAATTTCGTGGTTCGCAACGTTGAATATTACAATGACTTCCGCCACATGCACATAGCAACAGGAATTCAAGTGATTGTTTCCTATATTTGATTTTGAAGCATGGCTCGAAATAATTATGCTCCACATAAATGATATGATTATAAGCTAAGTTGTCGTAGCTCCACCGCGAATGATGACATGATCCACCAGTTCAATGTCGTAATTAGACTTACAGTCAAAATTCGGTAAATTTGTAAAACTTTCAAAATTCTGTCAATATCAGTGATTTTAAATTTTGAATTGCTATTTATATAGCCTATATTACCAGGATTAGCAAGTTAGAACAAATAAAGAGAATTAAAAGGCTTACGCACCGGATTGAGCCGTCAATTTGATACGATTCGGTTCAATAGTTAAAGTGGGGGGAGAATCACAGCGTATCAATGGAGTTATAACACTTTATCCTTGAAATGGATTTTTTGTACATCTCTTGCATATTGTGTTTTCGCACGAGCATCTCTTATCAGAATAAAACTCTTTGAATTTTGAGAGAGAGAGAGATAGAAAGCAGGTGAGCAAATGTGTCTAGTATATCGGATGCTGCTTTGCATTTGCTGCTACATGTAGCTTTGTTGTGGGTTCTGAGGTGAAAAACATGCGTTATCCGATTTTTTATCGAGTTGCGCTGACAACAAGTTTCATTTCGCTGTTACTGAATGTAATTTTCCTCGGATTCTCCATACTAAATTAAAAAGCTGTTTAGTTTTCTTCTCTTTCAAATGTCTCTTAAGAAGAATAGGTTTCTTTTATCTTTTGACAACAGTAGACGGTGCTCATCACATGCAAACACAGATTTATGAATGTACATCAGGAAAATACTTTGGAACAAAATTAATTTATGTGTGGTCATTTATCTGTGCAAGTATTATTCGTGGTACTTGACTGAATCAGCCCGCAGGCCCGCTGGCCGACTAAAAGAATGCGGCTAGGGGACCTGCGGGATGAGCTGTGGTTCGCGGACTCATCAACTCATCGGATGAAAATATTTACATTTCACGCCAATAAACGCACTCATTTCAAGCTGTGAAATTATTCAACGTGAATTCATGAAAATTTATATTAATAGCTACAGTACATGCAGCTTATCAAATCCTCTGTTATATAGTAAGGTCAAGTTCATTTAATATGTCAACGCTTGAAGTTATCGCACTTTTCAGTAGTCTATGCATAGCTTTAGGTAGATTTATTGTTTTCTTTGAAGTCATTGTTCTTTAATTTATTTTGTCTCAGAATACATCCCTTCAATAATTGTTTTCTGTTGCTCATCTTCAATGCATGTTCTTATGGGAATTCATATCTCCAACTAAGAAACAGTTAATCTTTGCGTGTGACCCGCCCTTATTTCATCCTGTGATTTTATCTCAATTCGCCATCGCGTTTCTTTCCAACATGTATTTCCCACGCATTCAAAAGCTAATCCCGCCACCACTTCTTTATCCTGGCCGAGCAAAGAGCAACTTTGTATCAATTTCGACAAGAAAAGCGGACGAGCAGATTAATTTCCACGTCGTCAATCTTATGATAAAGTTGGGTATCATGTGAGCATGTGTTAACATGTCGGACACGATGCTTGCTTGCGTTGCGAGCTCCCATAATCGTAGAATGAGCGAGCCTCCCTAAAACTAAAGATTTATTTTCGTGACAAGTTGTTAGAAGGGAGTTTAGTTTGCTTCTTAAAGACATTGAGATGCTAAGTTGTGCGCAGATGCCGACACATCTAAACACTCTATTAATATTTTTATAGAAGTTGCTGCTTTGTCTGCATTCCAATTGTAAGCCTGAAAATCTAAATAACAATAAAACCTACTGTAACTATTAAGTATTGCAATCCCTGATGCTTTCTCAAATCCTTGGACATGCGGTGAGGAAAAATTATAGTCCGAGATTCCGAGGGATGACTTATCGCTCTTCTCTATTAGCTCAAGTTAAATATAGAAAGCATCATTCTCTTCTATCATTCTAGCATTGGGTTTCTATAATAATAAGGGACTACATCGGACATTGAAAGCAACAGTGCGTCGGGGACACGCTCTGTCCAGACAAAAGTACCGAAACGATGGCGGCTTCCAGTGGCTGCTCGTGGCCTCTTGCATTTGCGAGACTGAAGCTTCAATTGACACGAAGATTGCTATGTTCAAAGCTCTTTAGAATACACTCGGGAAGGAATTTGTCAATTGTAAAGATAATACCATTCCTGTTGTCCGCTTAAAGCGCTTGACATCGTCAAACACGGCTGAGGCTTTTCGAAAGTATATTTTATTTAAATAGTTTTTTTATCTTTCTTTTATTTTTTATTTTCAGCTGCCCATTAATTTGCTGACTAAGTGTCCTGAGAATAAAGCCCTTTGCGAGAATTGAACCCCTATCAGTTGGCCAATCGGACCGCTTAGGCCATGCAGGCTGTCAACATCGACAACACATGGCGAAGAGTAGGCTAGCGCTCATACAAGAATTTGATCAATTAATTGCAAGTGACGAGGACCAACTCCTATCTCTCCTTCAAGTGGTCACATGCAGACCATCGAAGCTTCCCCTGACAGACGCAACGTCACACTGAGTGGACAATATTAAAGCTTGAAATTAATTGATGTACTATCTGTAAATACCAAAGATTCTTTAGATTCTTTAGATTACCAAGAAGCTATTTTTTCTCATGGAATGTGTGGTACTTGTCTATTACATTGTGCATGTACATAATCTGTTTGTCAATATTTATCGGATTTTCAATATGATAGATTATAAATCAGGATATCATTACAAGAAATCGTGCAAAGAAAATCAGAAGAAGGAATTTCAATTAAAACCATTCCACTAATGGCCATGAGAAGAAGCAGAATAGAGGTCACTTCCTCATAGGACATTGAGATAACCTCTGAAGCCATCAGGTGACCTCAGACGACCGTTTTGATCACATGAATCGATAGCTCATGCCCACTTTCTTGTTTAACAAATAGGAACAGTGATAGGAACACTCAACAGAGACAGGCGACCCACGAGGTAACCAAAGAAACTACCTATAATCCAGAAATGTCACAAAAATGCCTTTCACTTCCTATTTGCTATCAAAGTGAAGTCACTGAGATACTCTCCTCAATAGCGCTGGCTATTTTTATTTTTTTAGTTGTTAAGGGAAAGGCTTTTAGAGGGTTTGAATTGATTTGGAAGAGTCGCTTTCATGTGTATGGTAATGTTATATTAAATTGCGCGCAGGTATGCAAAACAAGACGAGTTCTAAAGTCGCACTGTATTGACCAAGGAGCAAAGAACGAATGAATTAGGGCCTACATTTGCACAGCGCAGTCATGAAGACTGGTGGTGATTAGATCTCCACCTTGCATGGACAGAACAACATGGCTTAATTTTGACATTTTTGGATGATCGATCGAATTCTGTGACTATTGGGAGCACTTTGAAATAATAATTGACGAAGACGACGATTGAAAATCTTTATCTCCCTAAGAATCATGACTGCAGATGAAGCAAATAGCAAGACTGTGTCCTTAAGCGAACATCGTACATCGTTCAAGCAATGTGGGTAGGAAACTAAGAACTACAATGTGGCTGCTTTTAGGCACCGCCGGATTCGATAGCATGCATTCGCTTGAACAGCGTCAAGTATTCCTCTTACAATACTTACAGTTGACTATAGTAATCACCAACATGGTCATGGCATCCTAGATGCCGTAAATAAAAGTTGAATCTCATCAAAGTAAATAGATTTTGATTGTTGCAAAATTTATGACGTTCAGTCTATGCTTACGCAAGCCTTATATGGAACTTTGACTTTTGAGAATGGACAATAGCTGTTTGCTAATGGAAATTTCATCCGATCATTTAGGCACCGATCTACATGTGTTGCAAGATCTTAAAAAGAATCGAATTACTGAAACATGCAACGGTTGCAGATTCTTACCGAAAGGCGATTTAATTGTAAGTTGTTTCATCAAACTGCTTGTATATATAAAGCTAATCATGACCGTCGCGAATATTTGAAAAGTACACTGATAAGCTGCATCTATCATCCGATAGTCTTGCTAGAAGCTTGCATCGTTTCGGCAACGTTGTCAAGACAATGCATGCACACGGCGCACTATTGTTTTCAATATGTATGTCTAATCCGCTATTATTATAGAGTGTCGGATTTTTATGGCTAGAACATAAGTCGAAGTCAAGGGTTTTCACATGGTGAAAAGCTTTCGGACGCGGTTTTATGGGATATTCAATGGAAATTTATAGAAAAGTGATAGGAGCATGACGATGAGTAAAACTCGATGCACAATTCCTCTGTGCGAGTCTATTCATCCAGCAATGGCTCAAGATAGCTTTGCAGAAATCCCACTTTTCAAGATGGCGACGCCTCAGTCCTGCGCAGAAATTCCAGAACTTGAAATGACTAACTTGCTGAAATTGATAGCTTAGAGATAGAACTTCCATGGATGTTCACTCGGTTTCGAATTCTGTGAGCTGATTGGATTGATAGGAGGGATCAGGTTCATTTTGGCGAAAAGCCATCATTTCAAGAATTCTGAAAATATGTAGAAAAACGGCAAGGAATCAATCATATCACGACTGAGGGGGAGAGTTTAGGTGAGTCTCTCTCTCTCTCTGACTTTTGATGTTTTTAAATTTGCAGTGTGTTGATATGTGCCTCTCACCAGTTCGCATGCTAGCAGATGATGGAATAGAGCGAAATAGTTTCTTGAACTGTAATGATTCATTAGTTCAAATTATTCATCAATAGTTTTGTCCCAGGTGTCGTCAAAGTAAACATACAGGGACTAGACGTGACTGCGTTTCAAACTATCACAGACTCTTTCTCTCTTAAAGGGCCCTAATTTTTAGATTGGAAAATGGTCGCCGGAATGAGATTGTGATAGCATTGATCATGTTGAAGTTGTAATGAAGGAGAATCCGAACACATCAACAAGAAGACTTAATAATGAACTCGACGTGCCAAGAACCAGTGTCTTAGCAAATATCAATTCTGTGTTCAATTCAAAGGTTTTTTTCTCGAAGATTTTAAACCAATATTTGTGTGATATTTAACAGAAAAGGATGGAAGTTTCGTGCTGAATGCTGCACAAAATAGCTTTCTCGCATGAAGTTGTAGTATATGCTACATCGAAAGACGTGGTCATGTGGCTAAATGAGAATCTTCACTTTGTGAACACATGCAGCGACGACTTCATGACATTTTGGTGTGGGCTGCGGTGTAGAAATAATAATTTCTTCAGATTTTATTGAAGGTCTTAAGAACTTTCATCATCCCCAAGCGTTCGAAAATAAATTGATGCCTGATCTTGTGAGACGAAGAATTCGTTCAATAATCCATTTACAGCAAGACAGAGCTCCTCCGCATGGACGACATGGAAGCTTCTACATTCACAATTCGAGTACAAAGGGGTGGCAGGTTCGACCCATTGCCTTGGCAAGCAAGGAATCCTGATAAATTGCTTTAGATTAGAATGAAAAGGACGATTCATTCTGAGAGGTCACAAACAAGACATGAAATCAAAGAAGTTTTCAGACAATTTTTATAATTATTTAATAATGACAGAGAATCCAAGATAAACCCATTCCAAGCATTGTCACTGTGTATTGATGACATTGTCGGTCTGCAAGCATGCTAGCAAATTCATTTGATGAGGTATTTTCATAGAATTTTCACAAGATTTTCCACTGATAATATAGGGACACTTGATTTGACTCACTCAACATGATATATAATGATGAAAATCGTCATGACGCCAACCGACATCATAAATTCAGAGTTCAACCAGTACAAAACACTGTATTATAACATCTGCACTCATAAAATAACGGAACTTTTCAGCGATGTTGAGAAAGTTTATGCTTAAGTAATTACTTTGTGAGAAAAAGAAGGGACTGCTACCTGTTACGCTTGTTCCTCTTCACTGCATTGTGTTCTACTGAATAATTGTTTTGAAGGAAAATATACCGATTGGAGTCAGGAAGCATCAAGCCAATAGCACCACGTCTACACAAAATACAAGTTAAATGTAGACTAAAATTGGAGTCGGAGGACATGTGAAGCTATATATATTCATAGTGTAGCGGAGCAAATTTTAATTTCATTAGACAGAGCGCATAGATGTTCAAAGCGTCAGTTGTCTAACTTTTTACCCATTTTCCGTAATATTCGCCTCATAGGTTTGAATAGATATGTTCCTATAAAGATTTCGAGCTAAATCAGAGAACTTGGAGATCTCAGGGAGTCTGAGATAATGAAAAACATATAATTTTGACTTCAAACGACTGATAGACAGGCAGCGGTGATTGTCCAACAGAGCCAGCAATATAAGGCCTACGCGGCTACACGCGTACATCGGTCGATTGAGATAAAAAAGATAACTAATGAGGTGCAACAAGCAAATGATGTAACAGTATCCCAGCCTTACTTCAAAAGCAAGGACGTTCTTTCTACCCTTTCCGATATCGTATTTAGAGGAATGTGAGAGTTGGTGGAGTCAGCAAATTTGGTGACATCTTTACAAAGAGGCCCATCTATCTTGATATATGCGGCTGAGGGCACTAGCGCTTGAAGTCAATGCACTTATGAACAAAGACTTCATCAAGCAGACTGAGAAAAACTTCCACAAACCTCGAATTAAATGAGAATCTTTTAAATTGTGAATAGATGTGGATTTTGTAGACTTTGTCACACATACCGTGTTTTTCGATGACTCATGACGCTCGATAGAAAGAATATGGAAGGGGTAATCAGGAGAAATTCGGTCAGGTTCGCCGTGGGATGGGATTTCTCTGTCCCATTCTCATACCGTTCCCACAGGATTTTTCAAAATATACAGCTGTTTCCCATAATAGCCCTACATCAAATCCTAGTACCTCGATTGGCACTTGTACTACCCATAGATAGTTTCGTATTTTATTAGATAACGTAATGCAAAGGACTTTACACGTACTCTATGGCTCTTGCAGATGGTCTACAAGCCAGACTACCCCGTAAACTTGCATTTCGAATATATAAACTAGCTTCCTCATTTGAGGTCATAATAATTATGTCCTCTAATGGGTGCCTGCTAACTAGACAATATATAATTGTCTAGATATACTGAAATATTTAAAAATACTATCGATGCATCAAGCCCAACATAAGCATAAAAGGCGTTATACAGATGCATCTCTACATTAGATATTCCTACCCAACCGATGCGAGTGGATTATGTCTACTTAAGCAATTGCAGCGCTTATACAGGTGGATCGTCAAGATTATCTTTTTAGTCCATATATTGGCACACTTATAATTCCAATTTATATTCTAGCATATTGTTCATGCGACATTTTTGCTAGAAATGAAATCTCATATCTTTGAAATTGAACGTTTCAACTACTGTATAGCAGAACTGCGAAATGATTGTTCCATTCTTCTGGGTATTCTCACAATTTTGTGAGAATCTCCATAACTTAAACTATCATTCCCATGGTAAATACCGCTCCCAAGAAAAGCCTGCAGAAATTGCAATAATCACGAGTTACAAGTGGAAAAAGGTTCCGAAGCATTCAACTTCGGTCTGTCTAAATGTATGAGTTAAATCTCTGATATCAAGGAAAGCAACACCGACGCAGGCATCCCTGATAGTTTACAGACGCATGTGAATACTTCAGCCAAGATGTCAAGACCAAGTACATGTGCCCAATCCATACCCAGATACGTTTGATTTAAAAACTAATTAGATGTTGTAATAAATGCTAGGCTTAACAAAAGTACACCAAGCTTAGAGTCTGATGTTGAGAGAATTGTGTAAATTTATCGAATATTCGTGGAAGTGTTACGGCATGACATGAGTTAATTTAATTGATTGAAATTTCCAATTTTTGACTATTCCATATTTCTTTTCCCTTGACATTTCGTTCACTCAATGGAAACTTCAGTCGAATAAATCAATGTTTGTACTTTGAAGGACATTAGAGAACTCCAAGTCAATTAAACATAAGTTTCTTTCTTTCTCATTTTCTTTGCCGTCGTCTCAAGTGAATTCTGTCGTCATCTTCAAGCCAAAATACTTCTCTTCTCTCGTAAATGTGGATACTTTCGCCCCCATTAAAGTTTTGTTCAGGTGTCTTTGAAAACGTCAAGACGCCATCTTAGCGCAATTTACGAGTGCAAGATCTCTGCAGGAGTCAAGATGGAAAATTAAAATTCTTTTCAATGATGAAGTATGAGTCGTGCCTTTAAGTCTTTTCATCGCATCAGTTTTCTTTGCTGTGATTGCATTGTTATTTATTCAGGAAGCCGAGAGCAAAGGACGTAGAGAGGTTCGCAACATGATGAATAAGATGAATGAGCTAAGCACTTATCTATTCCCCTTGGTATTCAGAGCATTCTGTGTGGACTTATGTGGTTATGTTGCAGATATCAGATTCCATCTTCTACGTACGAGGTGCAAGACGTCTCAGAGAAACCGCTTCAATTTATTAGAGTCATTTCGATAATTACTGTTCACTAAAAACTTAACAACTAAATGCACAATAGTGCATACTTTGTAGTCTCCTGCATTAGACCTCAAAGAACTGAGGGGTAGAGATACAGTGACCCAGGGTTGAATCCGGGTCATTTGGATCGACTGAGTTTTAGACCCAGAATGAAACTTTTTTAATTTACATGTGCTACTACTATTACATATACTATACTCGTACGTATCCGGCATTTTGTGTTGGTCTGCCTACACAACTATCGTTATATGTGTGTATGAATTTATGTATGTACGAGTATGTACTTTGTTCAAGTCTTTATTATTTTTACTATTATTTTTTTATAATATTTTTTATCTTAATTATTTTTTATTATTTTCAATGCTTAAATTGTTCAAGTCTGAGGACATTTCTCTCTCTCTCTCTCTCTCTATTTATTCGCGATGTACCAGTGCAGAATGTTAGTGTAAATTGAATTCAATACAGTAAAAATAAAAAAGATTTTGTGCTGTTTGGATAAGATCATCAAGATTACTTGAGAGTCTATATTATGGAGCAATGTTAAAACGTGAAATCGTCATTAAGTAGGCGGCCGGCCGATTTGTTTGAAAAAAGAATTTGACTTAGCTACAGTCGCACATCAAAGGGAATTGAAATTTGCAGGTCCTTGGCGAAATGGGAGACAGAAGATAGTACAATTGAATTGCGACATCATTCACAATCGTCCAAAGTGGCTTATACATGTATGTGTAATGAGAAGAAAACAACTGAAAAACGAATGTTTATCAGGATTTATGAATAGAATTTCAATTCACAATGCATATGCTTGGTTATTTTGATATTAACATACTAGGATTCATAGTTTTAACTTCAAAATTCACATAAACGTTGCATACCGTACACTGTAAATCGCTGGATACGAAAATTACATACAAACATATAACAAAATTACATACAATTTGAAACTAACATCTGATACGAGATTCTGGTATGTGCAGAATTTTGAGTGAGTGTGGTTTTTCATACCACATCTCACTTACTTTAGTATGTGATTGGTATGTAGCGATACGAACTATTCTATCTGTGATTGGCTGTTTTACACTGAAATACGAATTGTTGGTATGTTTTACATACGAGACCCGATGGAAATTCATCCTTATTCGTATGCCTCTGGTATGTATTTGGTATGTGCAGCTTTAAGTCACATAGCAAAAGAATGTATGTATTGCATACTACTGTCAAATAACTTTTTTCAGTAATGCAAGTGGTGAATATTTTTTGTTTGATAGATTGATATTTGAGTACATTAAATTTATTGTAAATTTTATGCTACTTTATTATGCTTTTATGTGAATATGCGGTCGGTGCTACTTGTCTGACAACATTAACAGGACGTTTATTTAACTCTACTTTATGACCCAAGTTGATAAACATCATTTCATTTAAACGATATCTTAAGTGAAATCATGTTGACCTATATATCTCAAACATGACTATTTTTGCGTTCATGAATTACAATGTGTATTTATTTCGGATTGATTATAATATGCTTAATTTCAAAATTACATAATGCATAATTGTTGATGGTTGAAATCTTATTGATTATTCATGAAACGCCTTAGACTTACGTGTATTAAAATCGAATTCAGTATTGAAAGAATGACTCTTGAATGTCATTATCTCACTACTTGCAGAACAGTAGTAACATTAGTGTGATCTTTATTGACAAAAAGCCTGAAATCAAGATACTTTGGACATGATTTATGCTTTCTTTTAAGATTGTGCTGCTATGGTTTTAGTATGTAAAGCATACCACATTTGAAAAAAAATACGAAAAGCATACAAATATATACCAAGAGAATACAGAAATATACCAAAAAAATATTTTGGTATGCATCCTTCGTATGTCATTGTATTGAGCGATTTACAGTGTATGATGTGCTACCTCGGCTAGTCGTCGTCGAAACTGCTTTGTGATCTTGTAGGAGATTTGTATTGTTGAGAAGTGTTCGACTGATTTCACATATGACATCATATCGCAGCTCCTTGTAAATTTGAAAAAGTCAGTTTTGATTCTCATTTTCTTTAAGCAAAAGATGGGGTAAATTTTACTTCATAATTCATCCAATAATGAAAAATGCATTTTAAAGCAATGTTGCGTTTTTAATGCAATATTCCCTTACCCCAATCCAATAGTATCAATAATTTCCATTGAAAAGGTAGTCAGAAACAAGAGTATCCGCCTACAATATATGAATGCAACATGCAGTGTCGCATACTTCAACATCTGACTTTGATATCTCTTTTTCCTTTACATAAAGTTGACCATCAGACAATGAGGAATTTTCCTGGACCCAAGCTGTGTCTACACGCTTATCCAATCCCAAATAAATAAGTAAATAAATGACGGAGATGTTGTTGTCGGGTTCCTGGCTATATTTTGTATTTCAGTTATTTGCCACTTTCCTGGAGGGACTCTGTAGAAAATCAAGTTGGTGATCAATGTGCTATAGTCCCTCTGTCCAGTAGTTTATCCATTATTCCAATCACAAAAAATTTTCACTGTAATTTGGCTAATAAACACTCTACATTTGCCGTAAGCCTATTTATTCGAATAACTACCCATTTGAAAACAATTTCGGCCGATATAAAGCAATAGCCTATCATTATTAAACAACAACCAAAGCACTTGAGAGCAAAAATCTATCGTCTATTTGGGCAAGTCTGTCTGCGTCTGAGCAAAGCCGTGTGTTGCAGCCAAAACAAGACCATTCAATGAAAGCTTGTAGACCAAACCATCGATGACAAAATGAAGCAAACGCGGTGTTTACATATGACACAGTGAACAGAAGTAATCTCCGATGGGTTAAACAAGTTAAACAAAAAACAATAGGAGGTCATTATTTACAAAAATGTTATAGTGTTTTATAGTCACAAAAATGAGGAAAATTTTATTCCATCAAAAATGGAGCACTGCCAATTTGAATCGATTTTGAAGTTGGTTTCACTTCGGCCCAAGTGAGCGAACTTGTGCTAGAGTAGAATGATGATCAATGTTGGAGGCAAAGGTGAGTAGGGACAAGAGAGTGTAAATTGACACTTCCTCCAGACAAAGTCATCATTCTTCCTTGGGGTCTTCTCTGACATTAACTGCGTCTCAAGAGCGGAGACCGTGGAGTCGAGGGAGAGCCACTTGCAAGTTCATCAGCAACGGAGAATCCAAGTTGCAGGTCAGTGGAAGGTTCAGTAGGCGCTGAAGGCTGCGGTAGTATGCCAGAGCTGCAGTGAGGTGTAGGTGTCAGTGTGTGCTCGAATCTAACTGCATAAACTCAGGAGAGGCGGCATGAAGTGGATTTTTGGTAATAAAGGATTCAGGTGCAGGCGCGAGGGTGACCTGGTCAAGATGGCGTCGATGAACGGAATCGTAGGCCGTGTGATGATGTGGAACAGCTATGGTTAAAAAAGCATTGCTTGTTTTAAAATACGGTTTTAAAGCATGGTTTATATCTAGAATTCCTCACTATAGTGATTTCTTAAAACATATTATCTTACTTTGGATTGCCAAATCTATTGATGGAAGCATGGATATCACAGTGATCATAGCATCAATTGTTGGGTGTTTTTATTGGTATTTGGGATCATATTTCATGGCAAGAGAATGCACTTAATGTGAGGTGTGCTGCACTTTCGACACATAGAATCAAATTTTAGTTTCAGTTTTGGTATTAGCATCCGTTAGGTCTAATTCCAAAACTCATGCGAGCGCAATCCATTCATAACTTTACTCATACTACAAATCATCATTCATAACAGACGATTGCCACCTTGTGATACGAAAATAAATTATGTTTCTATGATTTACTGAAATGTATTCCGAATGTCTAATAGTCTAACTTCAAGCACGTGCAAATGCATGACGCAATATGACTCTCCAAAGTTTAAGAGAATAGTCAGCGTAACAATTGACATCAATTCAGAGCTTGTTATGGATGTAGAACGAGTCGGGTCAGATTTCGGTACGTAGACTGAAGAGGTCTTTCATTCCTTCTTGTCAATCAGTCACGTGTTTCTATCTGCAATAAACGGGTCATATTGTTGAAATCATCGACTTGAATGCCCCAACTGTTTCCCAATTATTTTATGACAGGGAAAGCTGACATCTACAGAGATCGAGTTGGATATCCGACGTCAGTGAAAGGTAATAACGCCGGATACAACTTGGAGAAATTTTAGACATTACAATAGAAACGGGATGACTAGTTTTTGTTTAGGGGCAGATGCGGACGCAGATAGCGTTCCTTAAATTTTTGAACTCATGAAATTTGAACTTTTATCGAATTTTTGGCATGTTTTGGATAATTTCAGATAATAGATATAGTTTTGCTTGTCTTCAGATTCGACATTATAATTCATGTTTTCGGAAAATGGAATGAAAGTAAATAAGTGAATTTCGTGAGGTGACATTAATTCTCAAACCAATAATCAGTAAATTTCTTGAATAATAGCATGTCAATAAATTATGTACTTGTGTTATTTGACAATTGATTCTTAGTTTAAATCTAGTGATATCAATACAGAAATTGTAGCTCAGGGTTCTCATATTACATCTTTTAAGACTACCAATAAAGTTGAAAACTCATTCAATAGGTTGGACATCTTAAAAACGCAATAAAATGATGACTTTAAAAAAAACAAAGAAAACAAAGAAAGCAAATAAAACACAAAAAAGACATCGTTTTTTTTAAAGACATTTTAAAAAACATGGCTTTTTAAACCCTAGCGATACTGAGATCAGTTCTGATATCATAAAATTCAACTTCTTTGCAACTGATATTCCTTAACCCGCACCCCACGGGGGGGGGCGTTTTTCGCCGTCCGCCCCTGGCGACTTTTTAAACATCATGTTCTTTTTTTTGCTTTAAAGCATCTTACAAAACATGGTTTTTTTAAACCCTGGGAACAGTCTCTAACCTATTCTGTTGATGATCAGACCCTGACATAGTCTGGACTCGTTTACGCGGTAGAAGACAACATCGATTGTGTTAAAGTTTATTGTATGAAGGTTGCATCCCTTAAACAGCATCGCTGGAGCCAGCGGTATTATCAACTGCCGACCGATATTAAAGCAGGAAGGTGTCGATGACCTGATTCAGAGCTTCGAGCTAAGTTGGCGAAGCAGATTGACAGCAGTTTTTGAGGATACGAACGAAGCTTTCCGCTTGCCCATACAATTGTGAATGTCTTGGCGGTGAAAAGATCTGACTGTATCGCATTGAGGGCAGCCATTTTTGCAACTGCACATCTGTGAAAGGAATGCCGTTGTTAGTCACCAAGGCTTGAGGTACTCCCTCCATCGCAAACAACTCCTGCAGCACAGTTTAGGAGAAGCTGGACACAGGAAACTTTCTGAAGGCATTTTCTGTTACGAGAGCAAAGCATGTACTTTCCCAAAAACGGATCACAATAGTCGGCGTGTATTCTCTGCATTTCTCGGTACGTAACCGTCTGAAGTCTTCAGTTAGGATGACAGCGAGTCTTGTGCTGACAAGCAGTACAGCGAATGTTAGAATATCTTCATTGATCGAAGGCAACCATCACAACATGCCAGCCATTGAAAGCATCTTATCACGACCAAAGTGATCCAGGTGGAAGTGTTTTAGCATTTCTTGACGGCACCCAGGCAGTATCAGAATCCGATCTTGAAATTGTATAACTCCGTCTGAAAGGAATTGGAGCTTGGCGTGTTGGGAGCTCAGCTCCGACCGTCCTCTGGCCGAGTTGGACCATCCCCGTCTTAGACCGGCAATTATTGAACCGTAGACAAGTTTCGCCTCTTGAATTATGACGCTCCTTAAAATGGGCAGCAGATGATCGACGAAAAGTAGTTCCGTAGGTTCTTCTTGAAGGGCATGTATCGACAGGTGGTGCAATTTCATTTTCATTGCCGGAACGATGCCTGATAGTGTGTAGTGGGCCCTACGCTGCTTGAAACTTGAGTGCCCTACGCTGCAGTGTGGATAATGTTGTCTTCCCGACTGATGAACTTGGGTGGAAGATGAAGTCCAAAAAGCTAGATGATCGATAACGATGTCAAATGGAATGCCGACTTGTGCAAGCGGTTGATGGTCCAGTAGATCACAAGTGCTTCTTTCTGAACTTGGCTGTAGTTATCGTCTGAGGGTGAGATCTTCCTCGAGATGCATATGACAGGATGGTCGTCTTGCTCCAGAACTTCACCAAGTCCTTTCTTTGACTCTTCGGTGACCAGCTGAGTCGGCGCACCAATCGTGTAACTTCTTAGCACCTTGCCGTTTAACAATGCATGCAGAAACGCGTTGTATGCTCGATCGGTTTCGGCGTTCCAGTTGAAATCATCATTCAGCTGCGCGAATAAGGGTTGAGCCAAGTCCGAAAATTGCGGTACAAACTTCGAGCTGCAACGCCAGAGCTACTGAGCGAATCCCAAGAACGAAAGCAACTTCTCCGGTGTCGTTGGTTTAGGAGCTTAATTCGTTGCTTATCTGGTGAAATTCCTTTACCGTCATGATGTAACCGGGATAAAGCAGCTCAGAAACAGCAAACACCGATTTCTTTATGTTTATCTGAACATTTAACTTGGTCAGAGCGTGCAGCTAGGAGACCAAGGATATACTCGTCGTGCTGTAAGCGTGAAGTACTGAAGACGATCATGTCATCTTGGTACGAGATGTTCCCGAAAGTTCATAAGAACTTTATTGAAGGCTTTTGAAAAGCACCAGGGGAGACGCTTAACCCGAAAATAAGTATTGGTAGCGGGACAATAATTCGTTACCATTGATCGTCGCTAGTTCCCTACACTGAGTCATGAAGGGGTCTCAACTGGAAAGCATTTGAAAGGTCGCTCATGGAGAAGACGATGCAATCGCGCAACCCCTCCAGCATGTTTTCGACATCCGGTATAGTTGTAGCAGTTTGTCTCAACTTCGGATTAAGGGTGATTCGAAAATCCCCACAAACGTGTGGCTGCTCGTTCGACTTGAGAGGCGTAACAATTGGGGGTGGCCCAATTACTGGACGTAGCCGGATTGTGAACTGTGACTTGCTATGCGGGGCGTTAGAAGCGTTGGATGCTTGAGAGTGAAACCGTGGCTGCTGTTGATGACGGAACCCTTTACCGCGTTGAGGTCCTACAGCGAGCCCTTCGTTCTTACCTGTATCAGTGTTGATAGCATTACAGTCCATGATGATGTCTTTTGCTGTTTTGAATGTCAGGTTGCTGAATTCGCGTAGCAATTTGTGCTTGACATCAACATCAGTAACCCCGGCAACCAGACGATCTCGCATTTCTATTGTCAGGTTAGCTCCGAAATTGCACATGGCAGCCTGTCCTCGAGCCCTTAAGATAAACGTGCGTGCGGTACGTTTCATACGTCTTCTTCGTGAGATTTTGGAATATTTCTCGCCCCACCAATTCAAAGTCAGGTGGTTTCAGATGCCCAATAAGCAGAGCTTAAAGGTCTGACACGTCCAGTAAGGCGCAGCACTTGGAGACGCAAGGTCCTGCATTCTGTAAGCATCTTCTTAGATTAAGGTGATGTAGTGAGACACCATAGTAGTCGCTGTAATTGCAGAGTTAATATTGCAGTATTGATTAAAGCAGTCGGACCAATCGGTAGCCGGATCTGTTGTTTACGTCCAAGTTCGGTAGTGGTCCGTAGTTCATGTCGTAGAAGCAGAGGCAGTAGACATTGTTAGAGCGTAGCAGTGGTAGTGATCACGAGACGAAAGACGAACCAATGGTAAAGTAGCTGGAGGCTTAAGTGGCAGGAGGCTAAGCAACAAGAGGCAATTGGATCCCTAGAGTCCTTAAGTTCCCCTTATCCTTAAGTTTTTAGAAGGCCCTACGTGGATGTGTATTAATTTGATGTGTTATTTATTTAGTCGAGTTTTGTGTGAAATGTGATAATCAAACGCACGGAGAAGGCCGAAAGTTGTCTCTGGCATGGCTGCAGCTTTAAAAAGGGAGTTGCATCGATGTTGAGAGATGTGAACTAGGCCTGCTGATGATTTCTGATATATAGGATGCAATGGCAGCTGTTCTGCTCCCATTATTCAACTGAAGAAGCAACTCAATATCTAATTATTCTATTTACATCTAAATTGTTTAAAGTGCTTTTCAAAGTTACAAAGTTACAAAGTTACCTAATCCGGGTCACGGAACAACACATTTCTTGTGACATTCATCCGAAAATTTTCTTAAGAAGCGTGGTTATGATTAATAATGTTTATAGTTAGCTATCCTTTTAAGTGGGATTGATCATTGAAAACCAGTTTGAATTTAGTAGAATATTATCAGGAATATATGTGGACAAATTTGTCGTCTTTTTCATTGCATTAAACTAAATATTATTGATAAAATTCACCTTCTGCATGGGAAACCGAAAATAATTACGTAATCATGTATTATAACATGATCTCTGCATTGAGAAGTTGACAGATATCAAATTGCTCAATTAAATGACAACTACACTCATGCATAGGATGCGAGTAAATGGACGATAATGGAACTAGATATCAACCAAAGTGCAGTTATGACATTAGCTTTGCATGATGAAATAGCATAGACAGGATTAATGACAGTTACTTAATAAACGTAATTTTAAAAGTCTACTCGTGTTCATAGGAAACTGTTGCAAGTTTTTAAAATTTAGACAAGGTAATTCAAAGTATGCCAAAAAGATAATGAAGTTAAAGTAAAGTAAAGTAATGTTTATTCAAAAAATGAAAATCGGAAGGATACAAGACATGCAGATACAAAATAAACCGTTTCAGAAGAAAAAAATACATGCAGCAAAGATTCCGATGCAAACAGGCGACGAGATACGTGTATGTCGAACAAGAAATCGGTTTACATTAAAGGTCGATTGAGCTATCGGATACCCGGCCTATTCTCGTTGAACAACAAACATGACCAAGGCACAAAAGAGTCATGATACCTGGTAGTCTTGCAGAATGGGATGCGAAAATGATTGCTCATAGGAAGTCTTTCAGCATTTTAACACAAACATTTTAACAGAAACTCTACAGCTCGCTGTTCAAACTTGTGCTCGATTGACGGAAAATTGCTACATTGACAATCGGCACCACAGATGATCTTATGTGCACGACGTTGAAATCTTTCCAATTTCAGGGATAACTTACGTGGTAAGTGGCCATAGACAGGTGAGGCATATAAAAACAGACTCGTTATCAGAGAGTGATACACATTGATCAAATCTTTCTTGGGTAGGATGCTCTTTAAAATACGTATTACATACAATCGAGATGCTGCTTTCTTTATGGTTTGAGCTATCTGATCATCCCAAGAAAGAGACTGATGGATAACAAAACCCAAAACTTTCACAGAAGTTACAGTTTGAAACAGGTTATCATGAAAAACAGGAAAAGCTTTGCCACGCTTTATGAGAAGCTGTTTACATTTGCAAGTGTTAATGGTCAAGCCAATATCAGATAAATTATTCACAATTTCTTCAACCTTCGATTGAGTTGGATTAGTGGCATATATCGGCTCAATCAGAGTCATATCGTCAGCGTACTTCACGATCTTACAATTTGGCAAAGACGTGATACACCCAATCATGGCATTGAAAAGGTAAGGGCCAAGGATTGACCCTTGGGGCACACCGGAAATTACATGAGATGCAATGCCACGATGTCCATTTACAGTGATAAACTGAATACGATCGGTTAAATAAGACTTAAGAAGTTTCACAACCCCTCCATCCATTCCAAGTGACAACAACCTATTCAAAAGTTTGTTATGCAGCATTTTATCGAATGCTTTCGATAGATCAATGCATGTCACACGCACTCCCAGCACAGCATCAGATTCCATGGTTAGCTTTATTTCATTGATCTCAACCAATGCACTGGTGCTAGACCCCAAAGGCCTATATGCATGCTGCTCCACACCATAGCTGTGAATTAGGAAAGATTTGATGTGGCCCAAGATGAGTTTTTCAAAAACCTTGGACAGAGTAGATAGGACTGAGATAGGGCGAAGATCTTGCACACGAGGGACTGCCTTTTTCGGTATAGGATGAACAAGGGCAACTTTCAGATGAGCAGGAAATATTCTTTGTTCTATTGACGCATTTATAATATGAGAAATAGGACCAGATAAAATGTGTGAACCAAATCGTAGCAAACAGGCAGGAATGCCATCAATTCCAGAAGACTTGTTCAATTTCAGATTCTTGATTGCACGATAGACATCAAGCTCAGAAACAGAGAGACACAAATCATCCATGACTATTGATGAAAGTTCATCGTCATCGAGGAGATTGAAGTTCTTTCGAAATTCCAAAGTTAGGACATCAATTAATTGACTGAGATTACCATGCTCATCGATCAAGTTTTCAAATAGATTCTTTTTCTTGATGCCACGTACTTCGTTCACAACATACCAACAGTTTTTGGAACTAGTTGAATGCTTCCTGGCTCAAGCAAGTTTGGCTTTGATGATTTCATCTTTAACTCGAGTTTTGTAGTGCTCGTAGACAGACCAATTTTTGCTTCTGAATGCATCCCAGCGCTTGTTGATAAGAGATTTAAGCAAGGGACTCATCCATGCTTTGTCTCTGTTGGTAAAAGTAACATAACCGCGCGGTAAACTCAAGAGTGCCACATTAATAAGTTCATAAAAGGTCTGCAGCTTTTCATCAACAGAATTACAGTCATACAATGTGTCAAAATCAAGGAGTGACAGAACTCTCACAAATTCACAGATATTTGAATGTCTATAATCCCAAACCTCAACAATGCGAGTACAAGCATTGTGTGCAGCAGTTTTGTAGGCATCACTAGAGTCAAGAATAATACAATTGTGGCCAGACGTACCAACAGGCGGACCTACAGATGCAGAAAATTCGTACATTTCACACAGCTCATTATCGACCCAGATATGATCTAGAATATTGCACGATCTAGTAGCACAAGTAACTTTGTTATACAAATTAAAGTCTTCAGAAAAAATGGTCGTATCAAAGTTATTAAAATCACCCGCAATCATCAAATGAACGTCAGGTGTTTTCGAAAGAACAGCATCAAGCTCCACCACAAAGAAGTCAGAGATAGACGTACGCTCACAAGCAGACAAGTTAGGCGGGATGTAAGTGAGAAAGCAGACAATATTCGCAAATTCAATTGATAATACTTCGATGACGTGCGGCTTACAGACAGACAGATTAGCACGCTTTGGGGATAAATCCCTCTGGATCCAGGCACACACGCCGCCTCCTTTACGGTTTATGCGATCATCACGGAATAGAACATAGTCATTTATGTATAAAATACAATCGTCTACATCAGCGTTGAGCCAAGATTCGGTTATCAAAATGACTTTTGGTTTAAATACGGTAACGGATGTAACAAGATCATCAAATTTATAAAAGATAGATCTAACATTAGCGAGAAAAATCTTAGGACATCTTGAACTTTTGGTAGATGAGAATACAGGATTGAGATTACTTTGTTGTAAAAGCGTCACCGAAAATTCTTTATATCAGAACGCAGCATAACTTGATTCCGATAAATAACTACATCTTCACCAATTTCCCGTCTACGTTTGAGTTCCTGCCTCTGCTCACGAGCTTATGCCAACTGAGCACGAGTAAGGTCATTAGCAATATACACATCCCGGTAATTGGTAGAATCTCGAAGTGTTCGCGCTTTCCTCAAAATTTCTTTTTTCTCATTCAAATTTTTAACCGTTATTCTAATTGGTCGAGAATGACCTGTTTGATTCACACGACCCAGACGCTTGATATCATCAATGGAAGAAGCTTCAATTCCAATCTCTTCAAAAAGATCATCAATTTTCTCTCCGTCATGTTCTTGTCGTTCAGAGACAGTTCCATGATCAGATTCCGGAATGCCCCGGATAATCAAATTATTCACGCTTTCCATTCGCTGACTCATTTCCTCAACAAGCGAAGGATATAGATTTGCTTCAGTTGTATTTATCCTATGATAAATGTTGAGTATCTCTGCTTTAACTGACTCGTGATCATGCTGGATTGATGTCATCGAGGTTTCAAGACCCGAAATCTTGACCTTAATGGAATCGAATTCCAATTTTAAGGCATTTAAATCTTTCGATAATCTGGTGATTATTTCATTCTTTGTTTCTTGAAGCAATTGTTTAATGTTGCTTAGAGAAACGGATGTGGAAAAACCAGAATGCATGTTTCTCTTGACCGGAGTACCCATGACAACAGAACGTCACTTCCAATCAAACTGGAATCTCTATAATGACTTCAAACAATGACGAAAAGCTTGTCGTGTTGCAGGATTCACGTCAGAAGACCACGTGACAAAAAATCGATATTTCACTCTCTCCGCGCGTGGATCGTTGTCTCGATGCAGCAGTTGTCAGCTGACTGATGGTCAACGTCAACAGCTTACCAAACACAGCTGATCAAACTGAAACACACGGTGGATGGATTGAACAAACGATGAATTGATAATGACACGATTATGACGTATAACACAGACACGCAGACACTTGCACCTTGTGTGTATACTGTAGCGAGTGTGCCAAAATTAGAAGCGCATGTACGAAGTGGGAATTCCTTCCGAAGAATGAAGACACAACTTGCAGGAATTGAATAGAAATCACCAGAGATCCAATTGATGAAATGAAAATTAGGAATATCACCCAAATGAGACCAATTGAACTCAAACAGATATGATACCAATCACGATGAAGACTCAGGGACCATTCAGATATCAAAATTCTTAAAATTATGGGCCACAGACCAATCTTACGAAGGAAAAAGCAACCAGAAGCACGAGAGTCACACAAACACGTCACGCCACCGCTGTGCTATTGTTATCGATTAGCCTCATCTGAAATTAATTTCAGTGCTAATGAATGAAAACTGGTGTATTTTTCGTCATTATTGACGAAAAGGATAAACCGATAAAATGTCTTCGATGGCGACTTCAAAAGAGGTCATGCCCAGATTTATTACGCAGAAATTCATTTATACCGCTTATTCTAAACGTGTCAAATGTGCCATGTAATGGAAGTTATTGAACCCGTCGGTCGATGATAAAAGTCAACCGTAATATGAAATACAGTTTATTATGAAAGTAGGTACAGTCATGATCTTCCTTTGCCCCATTTCATTCAACTGCAGTGATCTTCTAGAAGAGGGATAATAGCTTTCTTCCAAGTCGACATTGTACTAAGAATTTTAAAAATGGGAATTATGTTTAGAATCACCTCATTAATGATTGAAACTAACGAATATCAAAATCATAACGACGAACCACCGTCATTAAAACGTTGAATTTACATCTGTAAAAAATGTGCTGTCGAAGTAAGGTTGTTGATTTTATCCATTTGGAGAGCAACTTAGGTGTCAATGTCATATGCATGTGCAAAAGGAGCACATGGAACAAAATTTAGACGGAGAGCATGACCAGCATCGAGAATAAATATGTCGACATTGAAATTACGAGTATCAAAGCGAAATGATATTTCGTTTCACACCTCAACGTAAATTTGCAGTAAATGTCTAGATTGCATTTTCACTTACGCATCATTCTCATCGTTGGATCGCTTGAGAGTCAAGTTGAACACATTCATGCTCAATGTTCATTGCTACGTTTCAACCGAAGTGTTTTAGTCAACGTTGCGACGAGACGATCAACGTGATTTTGATGGTGCCACTGCCATCACAGCATGATGCCCAGAACTTTCGCAAATTGCGCTTGTAAATTTATTTTGATAAAAACTTTCAGCTTTGAAAATAGCTTGAGTTAGGGAGTCAAGCGGTTAATTATAAATTAACCGGTTAACCGACGAGAAATTAACCGGTTAACCGGTTAACCGATGTAATACTAGTAATAGATGTTTTTCAATTCCATGTGACTATACAAGGCTTATATAGTCGCACTGAGTATAGTATATGACTATATGCATGTTTACCTGTTATACCAGTTGAGTAAGCTCGCTTACTTTATGGACTTAAACATTTTCTACTGATTGCTTGTAGGTCTACTTTTTTCAAGAATACTGTTATGTTTTAGTATACCCTCGTGAATATTTGAGTTTATTCCGTCTGGCTAACTTGAACCTAAAATCAATGTCACGGAATGTGCCTAATTCCATGTTAATTAATAAATAATAAAATCTAAATCCACTAATGATAATAAATGATAACAAAACATTCAATGTGAGGTACCAGTATGGTAATTCACAACTACACAAAGCTATCTTTAGTTACTATTTATGTTATTATTGATACATCAATATTAATATGTTCAATTCCTTGTAGAAGGTCATATTAGAATTACTTTTCAATTAGAATTACACTTTTCCTATACAAGATACTATTCCTCTAATTTTTATAATGAGCCATCACATTAGGTAACTCATCACAAGTAACAATATACCCGGCAGGCTATATCATTATTCTCTATTGATAATCAAAACATCAATCTTATCTGGAATTAGAACTTCCTTGTTATCATAATGGAATGGATCTTGGATGATCAGATATCAACTATTGTAACAACAAAATATACGTATAAGAGTATTTTATCAAAACCAATTGTCTGGGAAAACGAAGAAATCAGGTAGAGTTATTGTGATGCAGAAAAACGATGGCTTCTGCTGTTTCGAGTCTCACTCCCTTTCCAGGAAATTATTATTTGGCAATAGCTTACATGAGCAATGAGATATTATCGAAATTGGAAAATGAAAACTAAAGCAATGTAGTTGCAATGTAGCAGAAAAGTTGGGAAAGCGTCGGTTAACCGATTAATTATTTTTTAACCGGTTAAATTTAATTAACCGGTTAACCGGTTAACCGCTTGACTCCCTAGCTTGAGTATAAATGCGGTAGCAAGATCAGAATGGCAACACGGTTTTTTTTGGCCAGTTACAATTTATGTGAGAAGGAAACCCAGTTTCTTTGAGTTCGAAAAAAGTCGGCATGCCAACAGTAATCAAAGCATTCCTAGAATTTAAATGAACAATGTACATCACATAATTGCTAATATTGTGATGATTGAAAAACTATTTATATTTTAGGAATGTCAAGTATATAGCTGCGAGTCTATCCAGCTTAAGATAATCCCGTAGAATTCAGCTTTAAAACAATGGTCGGAACTTGCTACTGCCATCGGACGTTAGATTGAACCGCATGATGTAAACGGGATCAATAGATCAACATGGTTGGCAAAAATTAAGATAAAATGAAGGTCAGCGTCTTACTTCCCGCCTCCGTGGCTCGGCTGAAAACCCGCATTCAAACAGAGATCACCCTAAGCAAGGTGTCACTCTTTCAGCGTGAGCGACTGCACAAAACCCACCAAAGTTGAGTGAGTGACCGAGGTCGTCAACTATCTCTGGTTGCTTTAATTGTGCCGCCATTCTGTTTGCAATGATAAAGCACTTTCTTGGCTTCCCCAAATTACTTTTGCTCGAATCCTGACACAAAGGGTCTTGTCGTGCACTTGAACTTTGCGATCATGTACGTATGTTAATCGTCACATGCCCATAGCAGCAAAAAGCCCTTCAATATTTCTTTTTTACTTGCTATGTGATCCAGCAAGCTAGCTGGTCTATTACTGGGAAGGGTCATAACCTCATTGCTTCTCCATTTCGTAGCTTTGACTTTGAACATAGCCTATATTTTACGACAGCTTTGAAGAATATGTAGCGATGTGTGATTTTTTAATTTTGCTTGCTTCTAAATCCTTTATAATTACATGCAATTAAGAAGCATTGAGGAAGTTACTATATTTGCCATGTTCCGAAACGTTCACGGTCTCTTTTTTATCTTCTTTCTAAAAGATATAGTATCGGTGGCATGAATTTCAAGGTAGGAGTGAACGAAATTCATGAGAAAAGGGAATAAAGTGCTATCTCATCGGTGTCATCAAATGAAATTCACCTTTTCCACATTTCTTGGATTCTTATTATCTTGAACGTAAACAACTTACCTTTGGGAATTCTTACTGCTGCGCGTAGTAAGTTTCTCAATTGTTTGCTTCGATTTCAAGTTATCAATTACATGTTATTTGATAGTCATTGGTACAACACGAAACGAAAGAATCAAAGAACAGTTGGTTGGTAATGCCGGCTAAGTAAAATGAAAATGTGATAAAATGTTTTCCTGTCAATATATCAGAATAGAACAGGTCAAGCGAATTTCATATTTTTGAGGTCCTTATAAAGTTCTCAATATTGTAATACTCTCTGTGATGCATAACTTAATGATTTTCTTGCATGCATATAAAAAGGTGCTGTCATCAAACGACTCTTTACCACTGGAAGTCGTTATTCTTTAGGTAGGCCCTATACTTTGCATGGCGAGTGGAGCATGGCAGTGCACATAGAAATACATGTAAACCTACATCTAAAATAGATCGCCTTTCGTCAAGAATCTGCAACTTTTGCATATTTCAGTAGTTTGATTTTTTTAAGATCATGCATTGGCTTATAGCCGAGCAACTAACAGCGGGTGTCCACTCTAGTCTCTCTAAACTTAAACATATCGAAAAGTCTCATTTCTATGGCATCCTATATTCAATGGCAGTAATGTTTGAAGTGCGCATTTCCAGTCTAGTCCTCTAACAATATAGAGTTCTAGATCTGTATGATTATTTCCTTCTACAGCTTCGTGCTCAGTGTTGATACCAAACATTTCGATGCAAAGTTGTCCTAAACATTCCACTTGCGAATGAAAGCATCTGATTCTTCAAATTGGTTGTTTATCTTCATCATAATTTTTTGATTTCAAAGGCTCCTTTTCAAATTTTATTAGAGGATGTGCTTACTCAATTTCCGATTAGATTATTATATGAGATAGTATATGCGGAGCAGAGATCAATCAAATCTGTAAGAGTGTTTAAGTCAGTCAGCGAATATGAAAATGATTAAGAATTCCACTATGTAATTTCGGAACAGCTTCCAAACCAATGCGTCTGAGAGCAGCCAAATTTGATATGAATAGATTGAAGACAACTTTCGACATATTCGGTTTATCATGTAGCGAAACCGCATTTTCAGGATATGATGACTATTAGAAATGTAATAACTCTTCACACTTTGAACTAGTTTTCCATTAGCCCATTTCCTCTATAGGCTATTGAAATCATGGGAGTTAATGATGACATCTAAGATGATAAATGAGTAACAGAATAGGTTCATACAACTTACTAACTTAATATTTTCAGATAATTCATACAATTTTGTTCTGAATGGTCTTCACTACATAAATAATCATGGGAAGAGAATGGATCAGGTTTGAATCTGAATGAGTCGGATCTATGTGTAGTTTTAGTCAATTTTTGTCAAGTTTTGCGTGCAGGTCATCCGATCCACTCATCTTAAGTGATGATCCAGATTGACGTTTTTAGGATTGCAGTGCCAGATCGCCTGGGCATAGAATAGAAAGATGTTCGTAGACTAGAAAATTTAAGCGCGAAATTCTTTACCTGTCGTTTCTACCTTTGTAGTTGAGAAGAGGAGTAATCGAGTCAAAATTTATGGAGATTATACGGAAAGCACTTTGTTGCGCTTGCTTAAGTTCATATATTGATTGCACAAGTTTTCAGTGAAAGACTCGGGTGCAACATAACAATGCAGACTTTCATTGAACATCCACAATTGATAACGAAGGGTCAGCCGCATGCTAATCGATTATCAACTGTGGATGTTCAAGATGCACCCGAGTCTTAGACCGAAATCTATTGTACTTAATGCCGAGCATGCCCTATATCTATCGCGCCTGACAAGGTTTATTAATTTGTGGCTAGTTAAGATGCTGTCACACTTGAAAGCTGAGTGCTGAGAGGTGACTATTTAGCCAATCAAGAGGTCAGGTTTGCATGCAGTCTTACCATAGTACACGCAATTTCAAGTCTCGTCATTTACAGATCTGTCAATTTTTTGGGCTTGGTTAGGAAAGTGGGTTATCGACACTTGATACTCGATAAACACATAAATGAGGAAGTCTTGATGTAATCCAATCATGTAAAGCAGTGGTGGGCAACGCGTGGCCCGACACCGCTTCTCATATCTAAAGTGGCCCGCGGACATTATTTGAATCGATAATGTGAGAATGACTCACTCCGACTTCGACATTTGGGAGGTGCATATGAGGGTGAGAGATCCTCTTTGGAACAATCCATTAACTAAAAAACTAAATGATGGCACAAAAAGCAAAAATTCACATTAGAATTATCCAACCATTCTGCTTTAGTAATGAATATCTTCTCGTCTAAGCGCAAAATGGTCATCACCTGCGCGAGTTTATGATAAGTCACATACTATTCGATGACCTGCTGAGCATGTTTCTCTACGTAATAAACCATGCCTCAATGATCCAATATTAATTAGACCTTGACTACGAATGGAGGAATCCAACGGCAAGATTTTGACAGGCCAGCATTCTTTTCAAATATTCTTGCTTAATTTCATTTGTATACTACTACACTAATATATATTTTGCATACTCGATTGGCATTAGTACACGAATACCATTTGTGGAGCCCATGCACGGTTTTTGAAGGCCGCATATGTTTAGGTGACATATGGGCACGTACCAGTATGTACATCTATGATCAATAATTGCAACAAAATCAATTTTATCTTTTGCAGCTTTCAGGCAGATAGTTGCACTGCACTTACAGACCGGTACATTTCGATGAAACAAGGCAATGTCGGTCAGATCACCAAAAAAGTCAAATTACCGTTTAAATATAGAAGAAAAGCTTCCATGATTTGTTATAGGCCTTTTCGCTCTTGTATACTCACATAAATTGTGGAAAGTAAATTATGATACCTTAATATTAAACAAATTAGTTGCGTACAATACTGCTGTATACATTAACATGTAAAATTTTGTCATGTAATGCGACCAATATATTTGCACGTACGGTACAGCAGCCAATATGCGCACTTAAAAGTACGGAATAAAAGAATATTAAGCCTATACTAATGTCTTTTAAAATTGGTGGCCCGCGAAAAGGTTCGCGGGCCACTCCTTGCGACCCACTATTCCAACTTGGTTGCCCACTACTGATGCAAAGAAAGTTAATTGCAATTTGGAATTTCGCTTAATTGCAATCTCAATTTCCTGATTGCCAAAGAAAGAAGTTCTCTGTCCAATTTAAATTAAAATTCAAGTCTTCAAATTCTGCAGCATTCAATAACTGTTAAACCAGAATATCAAACCAGAATCATCAATGAAAAGAACGAAAGTTTATTAACTGCAGGTCTTTCAAATAATCACTATATACACTGAAGTCTTCAACAACAGCACATGACTGCATCTCCCTCTTCACCTGCTGAAAAGCAATATTTCGCCTCCAAAATTGCGGTCATTCGAGTCTAGAATATGGAAATGAAGCGAAATCATAAATCGAATGGCAAAATGGTTGACCATGCGTGAAATTAGAAGATGGGAGTATGAGCACAAAAGCGTCATTTGCCGTTGCAATTAGGCTACGCCGACATGAAGTGGCTGGAGGGGACTGCAAGGAGGGTACTACATGCATGTCCCACAAGAGATACCAACTCTCAGCGAGGCTGTCGTCAAAGTAAGTTTGAATTCAAATTGAGAGATGGAGAGATGTCCCAGCAGATTATCTATGAATGCGTGCGTGACATGTCACCGTTCTCTTAAGATTCTATCTATAGCAAAGAGTCCGATTCTTAGTTGTTTACTCTAATGATAGTCAGAAGATAAAATAAAATGGTCAAATTCTGAAGGAAGTCATGTTGAGTACACGACGTTTAAGTTAAAAAAAATGGCATTTTTAGAAAATATGAGAGGAAGTCTCAAATCATCATATCAAAATAATCATCTCAAATGTAAGTTATGAATGGTTTTAATGTCATTAATTTAATTTCTTTTTTAGTGTCGTCATCAGTTTATATAATATATAGTGTACGCTGTTCTATACAAACTGTTTTATACACTGACACGCACTCAACACTTGGTGTGTTGTAGGAACACAAAAATGTGTTCTACAGTACAACTGATGCGCACTCAATCACTGTAAATCGTACAAACCGATGACACTTGCTACCAAATGCTATATTTCTTTCATCTGGTAACAAAGCTGCAAACCTGTATGATTTATACATGCTAGATGCTTCATTTTCTTCTAATCGCATAAATATGTCAAAGGTTGCATGTTGTTTTTTTACTGCGTTATAATTAGTAAGATATTAGCATTTAAAGATAAAGCTTTCAATATTGAATTCGATTCTATTATCACACTTAAGTCAATTTTTTATAAACAAGTTTACAGAAGAAAACAATATGTATTAAGTAACTTTGAAATCAAGATATGTGAAGTGATAATGCATGCTAATTTTATAACTCAAAATTAATTTATGTTTGAAATGCATAAAAGAACTTGCTTACAGAGCCATTATCGTGCGATTGTAATGATATCATGATCTCAGATTCTCAGTCAATTCGGCACTAAGACTAAGGTAGACTCGGGATCCGGTCGGTGCATGTGGGTAGAGATGACTTCGATATCACCTGACTCAAAGACAAATGCATATCACATGTAAAATATGTTCAGAAAAGTATGTTACCGCTGCACGAAAATGCTAAGTGAATCTACTACTGCTCAAACCATCTATAAGTAGTACTCAAAAACTAACTTGATGTACATGAATAAACCCTATTTATACTCGAAAGCACATTGGGCACAGAGCCTTTCTTCCATGTGACCGACTTGTTATTTATCTCACTCTTTCATTTTGTGCTCAGTGCTTAGCAAGAATACAGAATGTCTTAGGTTGGACCCGACCAAGGTTTGAACCAACGACTCCCGTACGCGGAGCGAACACTCTACCATAAGGCACTGCGCCGGTAATATGAGAAGTTCCAGTAAAATTTAGGACTATGGCTACCAAATCATTCAGGCGGCCGCTACCAGATGAACGCGGTTTGGTAACCATGAAAGCCAATCCATCTTCATTTGGGAGGGAAGATTAGTTATTTTTGATGAGTAGATTTAATTGGCAGCGAAATTTATTTCATTTGGTAGATCGCGGTTTACACTGAGCATACCAGTGAGTTCTGGGAGCACTAAAGCGTGTTGTGCAGTTTTTCACCACCATCATATTTCTTCACCCTTTCCCCTTTTTATTCACCAATTAGATCCAGCATCCAATATTTCTCGTTGATCATGAGTTCTCCATTATAGATATTGACACATGCTCTCTAAGATATTGTCACACCCTAGTTAATGTTCTGAGTTTACTTGTAATCCAGCATTTAAAGTACAAAATTTATTTATATATATATCTTCAACATTCATTCTTGACATTCTTATTATAATATATAAATGATATTGTGATTATTTTGAAAGGTAAGATTTTTAATCCTTCTTTTAAATTTCATAGACGAAACTCGAGTTTCACTAAAAAAATTGAATTTCCAATCATTTCCGTTCGATGTCTAAAGTTTATGCATTGCTGCTTATAATCTCTATGCAAGTAGTGCATGAAGTATTTGTGTGTTCATAAAAATTGGAGAACACGAGTGATGCTCACGCTTTTTGAATGTCTAAATCTGAACCGTCACGAGATTTCGCGAACGTGAGACGGTATACGATACGGTTGTTCTTCATCAAGAGACGTTATACAGCCGCTCACGGATGATGCTATGAGTATATAGTGATGCCTAAATGCAAAATGCTGTTGCGCTTGTATCCTAATAGAAATTGCAGTACTTCTGTTTGCTATGGCACTATTACGGGCTGCCAAAAGCGCACGGTTTTGCTCTGAGGAAAACCGCGGTAGTTAGGGACGTGAAGCACCCATCCCACGAGACTAGCACGGAGAATATTCTCGGTGTAATTAGCAATCCGTTGATGATGTACATACATGTAAACGATGCCCTTTTATTCAATCTATTCAAGGCTCTGAAGTTCATCAAAATCTGTGAATGTGGAGATTCGGTCAAACAGTGGCAAACTTTCTAATACTGATATTCAGTTGTTCTGACTCGCCCAATTTAATGCTGTAAACAATTATCATAAATATGATTTCAAATCACAAATTTTGTCGCCAATTCTTGAATTTTTGAAATTTTTATTAAGTTAAGTGATGCGTCCGCTTAATTATTGTCAAAAGAATTGAATACACTGAGAGGTAACATATACATGTACGAAAAGGATAAGATTGATTTGTGCATGAAACACACCTGAAATGTTCGTATATGAAATATAAGAATTGTCGGTCCAATACATCTGTATAGCGATGTTGTACATGTCAAAGTATATCACTTCATGATTATGAAGACTAGACAAAACTTGACGATAACCAAAGTTTCGACTTATTAAGAAAATACAAAAATTACCCTATAACTGAGATATAACTAAAATGTTTAATGAGTGCTTGCATGACATTCATTTTTGGAGAATGCTCTAGATGTTCGGGGCTATAACTGATGATGATGATGATGTGATTTATATAGTCATAATCATATAATAGTGTACTTTTTTGAATATCGAAGCGTTCTATTGACCGTAGAATTTCTGAAAAATTGTTATACCTAGAACGACGGAATGGGTCATTTGACCCACTAACATGTTTTCCAAATTGTAGAATACAATTTTGATTTGAATTCCAGCACGAACATTCAGACAAATACCCTAAGGTTATTTGCGCAGATGCTTGATGCAAAGTTTTACAATTATGGCGGTGATCATCATGATTTTCATAAAATAGACCTAAGCATAAAGTAGGCCTAAGCATCGCCATTGCACACTAATCCTGTTCTCTACTGTTTGATGGCAATTGCGACCATCATCCACTGCCGATGTAGCTTCCTCACTGCTTCTTGCTTTTCCAGCATCTAGCGGTATACATCTTGGATCAGTGCTGGTTGAAAAGTTTGATGGACAGGTCCACCAGCTATATTCTTCTATTTTGAAATAATATTTGGAAATTTGCTGCAAGTTAGTTCTTGAAAACCGCTTCATATATTGCAAAAAATGAAACTCGTCAAGAGAATGGATTACCAGACCATGTTAGCTGCTACTTGACATAAGCTCTAATTGAGCCCTACTACAGATCTGTTTTGGTAACCAAGCACTTCTTCGCTTCCATGAAAACAAGCGACCATTTACTTGTGGTCGTTACACTTTGTACCAATCGTCATGAAATTCCGCAAATTGTCACATGCATTGAGAAATACTGGCTGTGTGCGATGCGTTTTTTCAATTCAAAAGCCACTCTTCTTTTTCGGACACAAAGCCAAGAAAAGCAAAGCTAATTATTTATTTTCATGCATTCTTGTTCAAACGAAGATCGGTCTTGATGATCAGAACTATGTCTCGTACGCAAGTCAAAGAAGGGAAGTGGAAACGATAAATCAATACTGATGTGATTTACCATTAAAAGAGGAATTCGGAGGTGGACTGCAGCTGTGCTCTAGTATTTATTGCCTGGCCAGTTATCTCAAATGCCACGACATTCAACTCAGCTGGCATGGAGGGACTATTGAAATTTTCTAATTTACATTGGAGAAAGTATTTGTAAACAAGTACGCCAATAGTAAAAAAAAGTTTCTATTTGAAGCCCCATCCTTACTGAGAGACGCATTTCTGCCTCATAACTAGAAGTCTTTGGCATTGTAACATTACGAGAATTTCCTCTAAAAAATTCCAAAAAATTCGATTGTGGCTGGCTCTTGCTCTAAGCACGTTTGTGACTTATTTCTTTCTTTACATAAACGTATTGTGTTGGTAGTAACCGTAAAGTGCTGCAATCAAGTAAATTTACAGCTTCAGTGAAGTTCTCATTCAATAAAATACTGCTTCTTCAAAAAATGTGGATTTTAATTCGGATAGGAGACTGACATGTAATAAATTGGTGAAAATATATTATATTAAGGCCTAAGTCGGTCTCAAAAGCATAAATCTGGATGTTTGGTTTAAATCGGTTGGGTTCTATTTAGTTAAATAAGCATACAAATATGGATAAAATGTTAAATGTTGAACTTTAAATGTTCTTTTATATTTAGATCATATAAATTTTACTAGATTTTTAGATATTCGTATTGTAAGCTACTGTATTATTATAGATGATCTATTATCGTATTTATGATATTAGTCTGTAGGCCTGTATTCCAATATTCCTGAAAACTGATGGCATTTCTAACTTGTTAAAGCTTCACTCCTTTAGAAAATCCTATAATTTCCTAGAGCATTAAACACAGCAGTACTCACTTTTTGGATCTTTCATCGGGGACTTGCATAATTATGCATACTACTTGTGAAATGCTTTTGTCGTACTACTTACAAAATCGATGCTAGTTGAGAAATATTTTAAAAAGTATCAAATTCAGACGGTAGATAGTATTTGCTTAGGTGATGTAAAACAAACATGCTTTTATAGCAAATAATACTTTTCATGAACTTCTCTGTGCATGGGTAAATTGACCCATTCAGTAGTTCTAGGTATAACATACTGTGAAACCGAAACCATTGGTCAGGAAACACTTGCTACACTAAGTTTTAGAGAAAATGATAAAATAATAAAATTCAATGAACTTCACCATCTCAGATGCAAAATTAAAAGAAAAAATTGTAATCAAATATCGACAATGGGTCAAATGACCCACATCGTCTTTCTAGGGTTGACAAATATGATGCAAATTGTTTACAGTGTGGCAAATTTAAACTTTTGAAAAATTGCACGTCAAGCTAGTTCATAAATTCGTCCTATATGCCAGTGGACAAAATCCAACGAATCTTTAGCAATATTTGTACAGATGAATGCCAAATGTGGTCTTAACTCCCAAAACCATATAGGTTTCCAGCCGGATGTAGCGAGAATTAACAGCAAGTTAGCCAGCTACATGCAAGTGATGTGAACTTTACAACTCGCACAATGGGAATTTTCAAAGCCGACGCTTTATGTGACCTTTGACTTCAATTTTTGGCTAAAGGAAGTCTATATCAATATGGAATTGCTATCTGAATTTGCAATATTGAGAGCACAACAACGAAATTCTTGAAATTCTTCAAGTCTTCAGAAAGTAGACAATATAAAAATATTCAGGAGCCAAAATTCTAAAAATGTTGTAGGACAGCAGCCTTTCCAAATAGCTAGTTTAATGATGTACGACAAGACCAAAGAGAATTGATTTTCAAATTAGTCTTAAGGGATAGAATGGCATTTCTACAGTTATGTCTGTTGTTTATTCTACTGATATAAATCATCTTCACTTCATATTCTCCTCATTTTATCGATGACAATCTTTGTAAAATATTTTATGATCATTTCAAATGGAGAAGTACCTATCGGATACTTTGAGGCAAGAGGTTAAGAGATGCATTCATGACTAGTCACAATAAATCATCAGAATTAGTACTTGAGCTTCCAAGTTTCTACTAAATGAAATGAAAAGTAGCATTCAGAGAACTGCTGGTGCTGCTGCAGTTATCGAGGAAATTATGTTGGCAGACGATGAGGTTCTTGAGATGTTCATCCCTATCCCCTAATACAAAAATCTTAGTAGTGAAAACTTAGGCTACACACATGCATGCATCTAAAATTACACATAATTTAGTCTCCTGTGTACTTATTGATTCATCATAATTCATTACTATTTTGCTTGGTACGGCAAGCAAGTACGGCAGTTGAAGTATGCCTACTTGGGTAACGGCTGTGAGGGACTGTGAGTTTGCGCGCATGGTGTGTGTGAGAGGTAAAAAGATAGACAGAGGGAGAAAGAGGGGGAAAGGTCATTTAGCGCCATTTACATACCCGCATCGTCGACCGATTTATCGGGCCATAATCAGGTCGGGGCAGGTCCACGGTGGATGATGTTTTAAGCAAAATGTTTAAAACAGTGTATAAAACACTGTTTAAAACACACTGAAAAAACATGCTTTTTTAAGAAGTAATTATTAATGTGACTTCTTCAATGCAATAACCGAAAAGTCATGCAGCCATCATGAAAGCTTGTTGCCATCGACTATCAAGAGGTGCTGAATGGTCAAGGTCGGTCTTTTAAAGTGACTTTTTAACTGATCACAATATTGGACCAAAACTTTTAAACAATTGACATACAATTGAACAGATGGACTACAAAAGATTACTGTGTAATAATGATGACAGATTTATTGTATCATTAAGTTGTTTTGAATTATTTCAGCATCATGCACTTTGTTATTTCTTTGAATGCAAAGAGTCATTTAAACTAATTTAGCCGTCTTTAATGCAAATTCAGTGTCATTTGGCCCGTTATTGCTTAATATTTAATAAGGCAATGCCACGTATTTGAGCTACTGACGGATCAAGATATAAACGTTCATAACAATTCTTGAATTTCATTTACTCTTCATTGTAAATGCTGAATTTATTTATTCACCGTAGAATTGATAAGCCTACACCGTCTCAATCGAATAAAATAACTGTAAAAAAATTTACAAAATCATGTTTTAAATGTGTACTTTTGAAAAATAACGTTTTAAACATGTTTTTTCAATTAAAAATGCTTTTCCACTCATTCAGTCCCACTCCGCCCGTAATTGCGTTCGCAATGAATAGGATATATCGAACATGCGCATATAGTGCATGGCACATGAATCCATGATTGATCTCTCTGAATATCCAATATTTCATTCATTGTCAGTCATAAATAGGGGTAAAATTCAGAACAACGATGTTCAACGATTCATGAAATGCATGACTTTTCCGGAAACATCCGAAGATTGATGATTTTGTTTAACTTTGGAACTGATCATGACATTTATTCAATTTATTCTTTAGCTTACTATAATAGACATGTTTTTTTTAATTAACGTAAAATAGAATAGACATGGACAGTGCATAAATATTGCAGCAACAAACATCAACTTTCTTTCAATTGCGCTTTTAGAAATTTTCAAACTTTTATCCTATTAATAGTGTAGTTGGAGATTGCCGTTACAAGCGAACTGCTAATCGTAGGATCATTCTAACATCTATTCATAGACTCCATCATTTGTCTACTTCTGCGTTGAAGATGGCGACACTTTGTTCACTTGGACGAATATTATTCTGTTCACACCCTAACATGGCCCTGCACTTACAAAGTGGCGCTTGTCTCCCTCTGTGCCTCATTTATCATCCTCTTACCCCTCCTCTATAACTCACTTCAAACGTATGACCGCCTCTGTTTGCAATTTGAATAAAGAGTTGGCCATTTGATAACTGCTCCCTCGAGATCCAAGCCTACATGAGCTTGATGAAGTTGCTGGTCCAACAATGAACGTGACAATGTGTGCTAAGCAAAATGAAAGGACCTTAAGCCGCTCTGAACGGTTCGAGGAAAGTGAGACTGAGTTAATACTGTAGGAGTGAACGAGCTTTCACCCTTTTGCGCTAAGCCAGTTATTAAATGCGTCGAGAGATGACGTTAATTATTTCTTTTATGTTCGATAGAGATTCTAGATTTCTACTTTTCTGACTGCGCATTGTCTATCTCTCTTTAAAACATTAACAAACTTCTCTGTTTTAGAAGCATATTTGAGAAATTATCATTATTGCGTGGGTATTGAATAGAGCTTGTTCGTTTATATTCTCTCAGTGATAATTGAGTTTGGCGATTGATTGCGTTGACGCTGCTGTGACTAAGAAATAGAATGAAAGGATAAGCTTCAAAGTTGAGTTTGAACAGAAATGAAATCCGATAAATGACATTCTTCAAAATGCCACAGACACAAAAATACTTAAAATAGAGACAATATTTAGAACAAGTGGTACATAAAGATTTCATTCAACTTTGGACTCTTTTCCTGACAATCATCGAGCAAGTTCGAAAAGAGGTCTTACCTCCATGTAGTCAACTCTAAATAATCCGATATTATGATCCGAAATATTGATCGAATGGTCGAATTTTACAATATATTGAATTAGTGCAATGTAGACAACACCCAGAAATTATTTGCACATATAACCTCGCAATATGCAGAACGAATGAGGACATTAAAATTGTTTACGTGAATTGAAATTGAGCTTCAAACTTGAGGTTTTAAGAATGAAAGACACATTAGGTAAACGAATTAGCAATCGACAAATAGAACTTCGAATGAATCGTCGATCTGATTATAAATCATTCCGTAATGAAAAAGCCATCAAATCAGATACTAAATCATTCAGACGACAACATTTCAAAATACATGAATATTAGCTTGAAATAGAGTATGTGGGAAGCAAGAAGAAGAATATACTTTAAACAGCAGGGCTTTCTCATCATCGCGTTTGTGCCGCAAACTTGAATGATCATAAAGTCCAGTCTATCAATCCTCGGGCAAAGTACAAAATATTGATCTTTTATGCTTACAGAGAGGAACCCATTTGAAAGACGCGTTTGTCCTATATAATTGCAATGCAACATATCTCTACGACTACAAGTCCGTTTTTCTTCAAATGTTAATATTGTTCCGTATGTAGGACTTACTCGTTTCCTTTACGGAGACACAAAGAAATGAATTTAAGTCATCCATGATAATAATCAATAGCGCAAATCAGTGCTAAAAAATAATTGAATAATTATTAAATTCAAAAATCAATCAATCGATTACTCGATTATATGGAATTCCTGATCGCACCTTGCATCGGTTTCAGAGTAGGACTAACTCAGAAAACTCTTTGAGCAAATTCACGACTATTGGTAATGAGTAGCTCCTATTTCTGGACAAATTTGCATTCTTGAGCATGCAGTGCTACAAATGTATCAAACATTCTGTATTGATATCATAACATGCAACTTAACGTGCACAAAATCTTTAAAGTCATTTGGCTAGCACACACTTGGGCTTTGATGATTAATCGAATCACGTGCCAGATCTGAAATACGCAATCGAGCAACAGAGGTCCGATCAGGTTGATTCGTTCGCATTTCTATGCTCGCGAATTTCATCGTAATTTTCAGTCGTCGCTTTAAACATGATCCAAGTATGTATCGAAATATTCACACGTTCTGCGGCTACTGTGGATGCAATGGTAATAGCAGTTTTGAGTTGATCATGAGTTGATAGGGCGCCCCCTAGCACTTCAGTGACAGGCGACGAGAAGGCATTATAAAAGTGATGTTCTCTAAGGTTGAATTCCTTTTCGTGGTACTGATTATTTATTATTTGCGTAACATGCTTCATTTCAGGCATTTTCTCAAGTCTATTGATTTCCATATCCATTGTCTTAAAGATGTGCTTCTGTAAGCGTTGATGTGTAGGCAACTTCAGTGCCCTGATGCGTCTTAAAATGCTTGCTTCTCATTTTCATAAAAAGTTGAAAGAAACATCTTCTTTGCAGAATGAATGCACTACAGAATAGGTAAATTTGTTGACAAGCGCTTGCAATGCAGTGCATTCGTGAGATGTTCTTGTTAGGGGAAATTCAGTGATAGGACACAGTTTGAAATGTTTACTTGATTAATTATAACCAAGCCACACCTTTGAACGTGAATAGGCCTAATTGTAATAGATATGCTACTTAACTTACGAGCGTAAATCGCAAAATAACTAAAGTGATTAAAGTTAGAACATGGCTTGTTTTAAAATTACGTGGCTGCTTTTCAGATGCTTTTAAATAGTGACATGTGATGTAAGACATTATATCGAACCGAGAAACATAAGCTTTGAAAACATGATGACACCACCAGCCTTCATTAGCATATTTTTGGTGCATTTAAATGGAGTTGATCGTCACTTTTTGTATATCCATGCAGTTATGTTCATTGTTTCATATATAATAGGACACACATTAACGCAAAACGCCATTGCCGCTTGTTGTATCTTACTAGACAATAACATTTCTGACAAAAAATATGTTAATCTACGTAGCAAGTTTCTAAATAAAGTTCAGTTCAACAGCTGCTTTGTCAGACGGACAATGAAAACAGTTTTAAAACTGCTTTTGAATCCTAATTGTTTTAACGTGTATCAAACGTGTTATGTTGATTTAATTAATATTAATATAATATAATTAAATAATATATAATAATAATATAATTATATTATATTAATTTAATTAATATTAATATAATATAATTAAATAATGTATAATAATATAATTATTATTATATTAATTTAATTAATATTAATATAATATAATTAAATAACATATAATAATAATATAATTATATTATATTAATTAAATTAATATTAATGTAATATAATTAAATAATATATAATAATAATATAATTATATCAATATAATTAATTAATTAATTAATTTAAGTGTAATAATCGCGTTTTGTTTGCAGTTTCAAAACATTGTTTCAAATATTATATTAAAAACGTGCTTGTAAACGCGAGTTTCATTCTGTCCTACAAACATGGTGTGTTTTGAAGAATAATTTAAGAACCGTGTTTTAGGCATGCGTTTATTCCCTAATTTCGATCCTAGTAATTGATGAGCATGACATCGATTAGTTAATAGGCACTAGCATTCCCACGGTCTATCAATGGCTTGCTAAAGTCAATGCGAGTGCTTATAATACAGTCCGTTTCATAAAAAGTGGATCATCCTAAAATTTGACTAAATAAAACATAAGTATGATACAGAAAGCATTTTTCATGTTATTTCATGTCCCTAATATATTTAAATGTCCTTATATAATCTGATAAGCTATGATACAGTAACGGTTCTCAAGAAGCTAATATTTTGTGGCCCTACCCTTATTGTCAATGACATTACCAATTCGTCTAGGCATTGATTCGATGATATCGTTGATTTTTGACTGATCTAACTTTCTGCACTCTCTTTTTAACAGTGACGTAAGTTGTGATACGCCATCTGTAGGTAGCAGTGAACGACGAACGTTACGTTTTAGAATACTCCATACATTTTCTATGGGATTCAGATCAGGAGAACGAGCTGGCCAAGATAATGTCCTAAGCCCTAATTGAGACTTGCATAAGTTGACTCTACTACTCCTGTGACACGTAGCATTATCATCCATAAATAACCAAGTCGATGGATCACCAAGTTGATCTGTCATTTGGCCAATGTTCATTCGTAAAACATTCACATAGCGTTCAGAATTCATGGTTCCTTGCTGTATGTGAAGTTCAGAGCGGTCATTGGTCCAAATTCCAGCTGACACTTTGCCTTTTGTGAATACGATCTCGTTATTGTTCATTTGTGCTTTGTATTGTTTTCAACCGGTAAGAGATAGATTTCTAGCTGAAAGCAATCAGGAGTGCTGCCAACACCACCGGAACGAAGTCAGGAAGCTATGGAACATGAAGTCCAGTTAATCACATGTAGCAGTTAAATTATTGTTGATGAATAATGGTGCTATACTGGCTCTGATTGACCGATTTTCTTTATTTTTGTTTTGCTTGATAGCTTTTGACTTGTAGAACAACATATTACATAACAAAGGAAACAAATGTAATTTTATAAGAGTGAGGTATGATTTTGTGTAACATTGCTAAATGAAGATCAAATTATCTACTACTTTTTTTTATCTATAACAGGAAAACAACTCAATATTCATGCTTGAAATTTCCAACAATGATATTAGTAAGCACAACTGACATATCTTCCAAATTTCAGAGAAATTCGTTCAAGTTTGGCGGAGTTAGACAAAGTTGAAGTTAAGGCGATGTTTAAGGGTGATCCATTTTTTATGAAACAATCTGTATTACCAAGAGATATAGTCGACACCGACGAAAAAGCATGATATAAGCATGCGGCATAATAATCTTACGAATACAATATTATCGTCATTCAAAATGCTCTATTTCGCGTACTACAATACATTTTCATCTGCTGATTCATTTAACATGTGGCTTAATTGAAAAGGAGCGAAGTTAAGTGTTGAAATAAAGAAAGCAAAAAGTATTAAGAACATGGTTTTTTAATCGTCACGATGATTGTCAATTTTATTTGATATTCAATTATTCGTCTATAAATTCACACAGGTATTCGTAAATACAATATTCGCTGTTTCTACAGATACTCGTCTTAGTGATTGGTTAGCAAAACGTGGAAAGTTTACTCGCACTGAAAAATATGGATGCACTTATTGGAGTTAATTCGTAATTGAGAGTGAACGTGCCAAAACACTCGGTTTTTATTTGGCGTCTTCGATAATACAGTCTGTTTCATAAAAAGTGGATCATCCTAAAATTTGACTAAATATAACATAAGTATGATACAGAAAGCATTTTTCATGTTATTTCATGTCCCTAATATATTTAAATGTCCTTACATAATCTGATAAGCTATGATACAGTAACGGTTCTTAAGAAGCTAATATTTTGTGGCCCTACCCTTATTGTCAATGACATTACCAATTCGTCTAGGCATTGATTCGATGATATCGTTGATTTTTGAATGATCTAACTTTCTGCACTCTCTTTTTAACAGTGACGTAAGTTGTGATACGCCATCGGTAGGTAGCATTGAACGACGAACGTTACGTTTTAGAATACTCCATACATTTTCTATGGGATTCAGATCAGGAGAACGAGCTGGCCAAGATAATGTCCTAAGCCCTAATTGAGACTTGTATAAGTTGACTCTACTACTCCTGTGACACGTAGTATTATCATCCATAAATAACCAAGTCGATGGATCACCAAGTTGATCTGTCATTTGGCCAATGTTCATTCGTAAAACATTCACATAGCGTTCAGAATTCATGGTTCCTTGGTGTATGTGAAGTTCAGAGCGGCCATTGGTCCAAATGCCAGCCCAAATCAGTAGAGTCGCACCACCTTGTACCAGGGGACGATGTAAATGTCTCGGAATTTTCTGATCAGATTTTATCCATAATCTCAACCGACCATCACTATCCTTCAGACGGACTGATGCCTCATCAGACCAGACAACCCGATCCCATTGATTTCGCCAGTGACAATGACTCATTGCCCATCTGAGACGTCTTTTTGTATGCTGATCTGATAATTCGATCTGAGAGGGCCTCTTACAGCTCTTGAATTTCGACTCAATAAGTCTTCTACGAATAGTGGACTTAGAAATAGACGAGTCTAGTGCAACCATCTCAGTTAACGAGAGACTTGAATCAACTTTAACAAATCTCAAAATTAGGCGGTCTCTACGTTTGGATGTTTTGCGTGGACGGCCAGAGCCCTCTTTACGACAGAGTCGAAAATCATCATTATGCCATCGATGCACATTTGTGTAAGTGACATTTAGTCGCTTGCTTGTAGCTCGCAAAGAAAACCCTGGTTCTAGCAAGGCTGACACTTTGCCTTTTGTGAATGCGATCTCGTTATTGTTCATTTGTGCTTTGTATTGTTTTCAACCGGTAAGAGATAGATTTCTAGCTGAAAGCAATCAGGAGTGCTGCCAACACCACCGGAACGAAGTCAGGAAGCTATGGAACATGAAGTCCAGTTAATCACATGTAGCAGTTACATTATTGTTGATGAATAATGGTGCTATACTGGCTCTGATTGACCGATTTTCTTTATTTTTGTTTTGCTTGATAGCTTTTGGCTTGTAGAACAACATATTACATAATAAAGGAAACAAATGTAATTTTATAAGAGTGAGGTATGATTTTGTGTAACATTGCTAAATGAAGATCAAATTATCTACTACTTTTTTTATCTATAACAGGAAAACAACTCAATATTCATGCTTGAAATTTCCAACAATGTTATTAGTAAGCACAACTGACACATCTTCCAAATTTCAGAGAAATTCGTTCAAGTTTGGCGGAGTTAGACAAAGTTGAAGTTAAGGCGATGTTTAAGGGTGATCCATTTTTTAAGAAACAATCTGTATTAAATATCTTTGGAAAGATAAAACCAAGTCAATTTCAACTTCATTTACAATGTGTTTTTGAGTAAAAAAATGAAGAGAAACTTACATCTTATTCGTATCTAAACACATTGCAGGAAAATAGCTTAACGATATAAACAATTTAGTTTATTGAGCTATAATGTTCTTTATTGCTTTTTTGTATTTGGAGAAAACCAAGGATATTTGAGTTTATGGATGTACTTCAGCATGGAAGTAATTTCAGGCGATATATTTCAGCCTATTAAATAGATCATCGTCAGCACTGCATTTTCACTCCTAATTGCCTTATCTGGACTTTCATACGAGTCCTGGACTTTTCATTCGTGCGATGAAAATTCGATTCGTGGAAAATCAATTGATAAAATTCAATAAGATTATCAGTTTCTCATGGAAATAAATACAGTGGATTACAGAAATACAATGATCGTGCTTGGTATTTTCCATGAACAGTACAGAAAAATGACCGTGAAGCAACATTTAAGCAACCAATTAACAAGGCAGGAATGAAGGTTTACTTTATAATGCCATATATATAGTCATTTTGAGAGCAATAATAGTTCTGCTCAAAAGTGGATTCGGTTATCAAGAAGTTATTAGTGATCGTCGTTAATCTTCCTATTCGGAAATTCATATAGAATGATGCCAACTTGAGAGAACAGAAAATTTAGTTTATTTAGTCTAGCTGCACTTTCTATCAGTCTTTGGGGACATCAGTGGCCTTCAGTGGCAATTGACTTGCGTGGAAATCCATACAAGATCGATCTTCTTGAACTGTGTCTCAAAGTCGAGTCAAACAGACTGAATCAGATTGTTTGCACATCTCGTCAAGCAGCTCTTTCAAGAGTTTATTTTGAGCTTCAAAATTCCGGTACACTCGATGTTTAACCGAAGGATGGCTTCCCATGTGTACATGATGTTCAACTCCCTGAAGGACATCGACATCATTTTCAAGTATAGAGAAATCGTGTTTAAACTCCCAGAGGAGGTTGTTTAATTCTACCTGTTGGCGCGTTGATAATTTTTGGCTATATTTGGAAAATTCACGATCATAGTCCCTTCAACGTGTGTACTTCTCCATCCTGCGTGCACTTTCAGATGGGCAAATGTCTTCTCGTCCAACTGCGATATTTCTCTTATTCCAATATAATGCATCTATCTGGCAGAAAATTGACTAATTCATTTGATTGATCAATTAAATGGTGAGCGGTACTTGATTTACATGAGATATGATAAAATCAGATGATATGGGGAGAGAGCTTAATGAGCCGTTAGCTAATTCAGAAATCTACAGAAGAAATTTAGTATATCAATATGACAACACCGATTTGTTAAACCGGTGTCAGTCAGCCCACTTGCCGGAAACCCAAGCAGAAAAAAGTCTCTTCAATTGTCTATCAATCATGTTATTACGTGTACTTGATACCGCATAAACTGTACAGTGATTGTGGCCGTCGATAAAGGAAAATGGCTCCCTCTTATGATGCGATCTCAATAGATCAATTCTTGACATTTTTGATCAGTTCTGCAAATATAACGTCATGCTGAACAATGCAAATAAGTACTCATGGACTCTTATAATACTTAAAAAAATCTTTTGACTCTGCAATAAGCAAAAATCTTAGAATTTGAAGCAAGCAAGACATCGCATAATCATGGCAAAATGCTCGAAATAGAGCAAAAGAGACTTGATTTTAGAAATAGAGCAAAAATGAATGTGAATTAAGGACCTTTACTGTCTGCGCATAATATTCATGCATTGGCCAAATGTTATAAGAAAATATGAGGCCTTTCTGCTCCGGCAGTTTGCCCTGTGCTGTGTGGTACAGGCTACATTCTGTGCAACTTTCAACATTATCAATACGAGGGATGATTGAAAAGTTTGCGGCCCGAGATAGAAAAAGACACATTTCGAAAATAATACTAGTATATTTTGCGACACAATCACTCCTTCAATCAACACACTTTGCCCAGTGGTGCTGCTGTGCATGGATCTTTTGAGTCTAAATACTCCTCCTTTGCCTCCGTGACGTCTGTTGGATGTAAAGTGCCGACCACTGTGAGCTCCAATTTCATTTTAGGGAAGATATTAAAGTTCGATGGAGTTAGAACTGGAGAATATGACGAATGGGAAGAGTTGTCAAACCCACAGCCTTCAACGATAGACATGGCGGCAGCGAAGGTGTGAGCAGGCGCGTTGCCTTGATGAAACTGCACTCGTAACTTCTGCGAGAATCATTGAGATAGTACGACACGTCTCTAGGAAGTCCATCGGCAGCACACAGTCCGAGTCCCAAAAAAAGGGAAGCCAATGATCCTGAATGCTTCCATTGCTTCGACATTTCATCTTCCAGGTTTTTTCTTCATCTGTCTGCTCATCTTCCAGAGCTTCTTCACCAAGAGTTCCAATCAGATCATTATGAATCTCCTTTGTCGTGAGTCTTTTGAAGCCGAGATAATAGATGACAGCTCGATTTGAAACGTTCATCTCACACACAAAATTATCTGACTAACTGGTTGATGAAATAATTGAATTTAAATAGCTTTTGTACACTTGCAGTTTACCGGATTAACTGAACACTCGTCATGCGTCGTTGACATATTGCACTGTATCTAACCACCTAAGCGATGTGGCCTGGTACGAAGCCATCTAGGCTAGGTCGCGAAATTTTCAATCACCCCTCGTAGATCATAGACGAGACAGTAGTACAGACATTCCGCTATGTGGGTCTCCCGTAAGTGAGCTTTCTCCAAGTGGGCTTCCGCTGATAGGGCTTCCGTTAAGCGTGGTGAAACCGTTCAATGAGGGCTCTCAACTATGATATAGTTTTAAAGTCATATATTTGTGTCGTGCTATTGACAGAAAGCATAACCCAGGCCTGGAACAGTCACTTTTGTGTTTGCATTTGAAATGTATTTACTTAAAGTATATTTACATGTAGATCCTTTCTACAAAAATTTGCATTTTTTACTTTATGAAGAGCACATTACTGAATGTAGGCCATTATGAATTAGTCAGGGATTTCGGCTACTTTTGCCAAAAATTAAGATGGTTCATGTTTAGCTTTGAAAAATTGGTACGCCTAGTTGAGTGTCAACAATATCATCCAAACCAAGGATACTACGGCACTGTGCATGTGCAGTGCATCAATAAAAACGTTATTGTTTTGACACTGAGCATCTTTGGAGTTGATAAATCAATAATATCGTGAAGCAATTAAATTCATACAATCGATGAAACCAAAAATGAAAAGATTTCACCAGGCAAAGGAAATTCTCGAAAGTCAAAAATTGAGAACATCTCGCCTTTCACCCAAGCAAGTACCATAGGTATCGGTATTTAAAAAAACCGTTCATCATTTCAATGGACTTACTTTATAGAGACATGAATTGACTTGCAATAACTGTTATGATTGCTTTTTCAAAAAATAAATTCAACAGATAAGTTGGGCCGGAGACACACAAGATGAGCAAGACACAAACCGATACCATCAAATTAGTTTCAATGACAGCTGGCACACAGACCACGCCAAAAACCCGCAAGCCGCCTTTGTTCACAACGACAAGCAGCATAAACCGTAAGCCGGCTTTGATTGCAGTAGTGGCAAACAGGATGAGCCGTAAGCCGCTTTGTTTAAAGTGGCAAACCGGATAAACCGCAGGGCGCCTTTTTTACACTAGCAAACAAGATAAGCCGTAAGCCGCCTTTGTTTAAAGTGGCAAACACGATAAGACGCAATCCGCCTTTGTTTACAGTGGCAAACCGGATAAACAGCAAAGGACTGTTTTATAGTTGTAAACCGGATACACCGAAAGCCGTAAGCCATAATGCATTTTGCATGTATTTTGACACATGCATTTTATTTCATGCCAGATGATGAAATCGCTAAAAAAAAGAAAAGGACTTTCCAAGCTCTGTAAGAGCGCTATTTTCTATTTTAACAAATTAGTTTTATTATGCACAAACTTTGAAAAAGCGCCTTATGAAAAAAGTACCTTATGCCCGCAAAGTAATTTTGATTGATCACCAATTACTCCTTCGTAGTATTGTCACTGCTCTGACGCAGTCTTCGGGAAATAAATCTCTCAAGCCATTAATATAAATATAATTATTCGAATATAATACACGTTCAATACAATCTTCAGTACATCGGTGACTTTTTATTTATTATTTTTTGATGTAATCCGCTTAAATATGACAACAACTTTTATATGAGAAAATGTATCCCGCGCAAAATCATCCAACAATGAAATAACTAATGACATAACAACGATTTTGTCATGTTGCCACGATCCAATAAGAGTGACGTATTGTCGCTGTCTGCTTACGCTCTTTTTAGCGTAAGCTTTCTCGCTTCAGCTTGTGCTTATTTAATCTACGCTCACATCGGCTTATGAAGCCAAATATTTTGCAAAACAATGCTACAGATTAGGAGAAATCATTGATTGGAAATTTTGAACAATGCTGCTTCAAATCGTGCATTCAAGTTTTCATGTCTTACTTCATATCGTCATTAAGTTTTCTTATCTTTGTTATTAAATTCATCTAAGAATATCTACTGATAGTTTTGTTTAAGGTGTCTAATGATGATTGTCTGAATAATAACTACCGTCTTCTATTGCCCACATTGAAATCTAATTCACAGACGTCTATCGTAGGTTATTGTTGACAGCGTTTTCATTTAATCACTCAAGGAGGAAATCTGATTCTAATATAACAATAGACAAGTCTGGTTTGCTAGCGGTTGATGTATTGATGTTCATCAACACCCGGCCGCATTATCCTTATATGAGTGCAATCGATTGCTCCGATCACATTTGGAAAATTGGCGATTTTGTAGAAGTTGATCTTGTTCAGTCGTAACTGATCACGAGTAGGCCAAGTGACAAATTGATCATATAATTTGTTGAGGGCGATCCCAACAGACCGAACGGATCGATGCACTGACGACTGGCTGATATTGAGACCTTCTCCAACGTCTGTTTGAAATATTCCAGTCGCGTAGTATCTGATCGCGGCAGCCGTCTGTAATTCACATGATAACCCGTAGGATCGAGAAGTCGGTCGTTCAATATCAGGACGAATTAAATCGACGATGTAGGAGAAAGTGGTTTTATCAAAGCGGTAAAGGCGATAGAATTTCGAGTCACTGTATGAGAAAATATCTCGTCGAATTTGGTGTTCATCTTCTAAGTCAGGATAAATATCAAGGAAGGCAGCCATCATTCACAAGTTAGTCTCTTACCACAGATAGAGAGGAAATGTTATTATGTAAGATATTGTGTCTTTGCTAACCAACAGTAGCCATAAATTGTCTGATTCATGCCTAAACCGCCCCGTGAAACCACTAGGAGCTAGGATAAGGGGAAATCCTAGACTGGACTGAGCGCCCGCTCGCTATCCTGTGTCGAGAATTGGGTTAGCCGCACTCGGGGGCGTCGCTCACGAGCGGATAGGTGATCCACTGCTTGGTTTAAGGGTTATCGCGTGTCGAGAATCCGGCCTCAGAAGATTGCCAGTTGTATCATTTTCAAACTTGATATTGATTTGGATGATAAGAGGTTAAATTTATAATTACCATGACCATCATCACAATCAATTGAAAAAAGAAGACGACAGGAATAGAGAAGAAATTCAGAAACTGCACAAATAAGATAAGAGTCCTTCTATTCCTCTAATTCTGATGTTTTGAAACACATTGAAAATTTATCGCTGTATGATAACACTTGTGACTGCAAAAACACCTACTCTGACCAAACAGTTAGAAGCGTGAGTAGGCCCATTACAGTTACAGAACACAGATCTTGCTGGATTCCATCTTCTCCCTGTACATGCAGTAATTCTTCAAATAGTAACCGCGGCTACTATATTAAAGATTGCTGTTCATGACTGCGGCCATTAAAAGAAGGCGTCTACTATTTGGAGACAGCTAGAGGGACTATTAAAAATCTCTAATCGGATCATAGAAACTCTGTTGAAAGATAGGTATCTTTTGTGAACGCGGTTTTAGAATTCATCATTGACCATTGACTGCCCCTTTTCATTAACTGAAATTGAGCCGGTATAAAAAGTCGATTTAATATTAAGCTGAAGAGTTGAGCAATGATTTATCAAAACCAACAGAGAATATTCAGTCGTTTTACGTTAATTATGCAATAAATGTAATTTTCCGTATGCAAAATGTTCGTACATATTTTGCAACACTTGGAGTATTAGGGGCCTGCATACATACCGCCTCATAAGCAGCTCCACAAAAGATCAACACATTTTCAAATGTAATTTTCGTGTTGAACTAATGGGTCCATTTTGGTATATAATGTGTCATAAGAAACCTTGTTTTCCATAGATTATTTTTAGTATTAGTGCACATTCTAAATCGCCACAGGTTGGAATAGATTCAAGAGTGAGCACATCTTATAAGGAGAGAATCACTTCTGTACTTAAAACTTACAATCTATCAAAAACTTTAAATCATTGCAAGAATTGAGTTTGGCATACAGTTGTTAAGGACCCAACTTGTATGTTTTCTGAAAGTCTCAATAACAAATGCGTCGCGTCGATGTGCTCTACAGAATCTTTTTAATATTCCTACTTCATTTTTTGTGATCCGATGTCAAACGCGTTTATTTTCCGTATGTAAAATGTTCGTACATATTTTGCAACACTCGGAGTATTAGGGGCCTGCATACATACCGCCTCATAAGCAGCTCCACAAAAGATCAACACATTTTCAAATGTAATTTTCGTGTTGAACTAATGGGTCCATTTTGGTATATAATGTGTCATAAGAAACCTTGTTTTCCATAGATTATTTTTAGTATTAGTGCACATTCTAACTCGCCACAGGTTGGAATAGATTCAAGAGTGAGCGCATCTTATAAGGAGAGAATCACTTCTGTACTTAAAACTTACAATCTATCAAAAACTTTAAATCATTGCAAGAATTGAGTTTGGCATACAGTTGTTAAGGACCCAACTTGTATGTTTTCTGAAAGTCTCAATAACAAATGCGTCGCGTCGATGTGCTCTACAGAATCTTTTTAATATTCCTACTTCATTTTTTGTGATCCGATGTCAAACGCGTTTAGCTAGAGAGACGTCTCAGATGAACGAGGTGGACCACCCAGTTCTATCGAGATTTGAAGGCACGAGACGCCGAAGTACTTGTCTTGGTTTATGTACTGACTTAAATAGAAATTCGACCGAAAAACAAAGGGGTGCTAACTTTTTGGCCTTTCTCAATATGAATATGATCTCCCGTCGTTTGGTCTACTACAAAAGTATAAGGCTGACTTAATTGAATACCATTCACTCCACTAAAGAGGAAGTGTGTGTTTCTGCTCATACGGAGGAAATCTTGTGTGGCAGATATGGCTGAACTATAGGTTACTAGCTTTTGAATCTCAAGGATTAGAATTGATAGCGGGCATGTTGTCGGAAGCATTTCCATAAACGACGCCTCAATGCGCTAAAAAATATTTGGGTTTTGAGTGTTGATTTTCCGCAACAATTAGAGAACAATAGAATATTCGCCTTCAACCCTGTCTTGTTTATGTGTGGTTGTTGTTTAATTATGAAATCAACTGAAAGCAAACTGAAAATGGAGAGCATTTTCATGAAGTAAAGGTGAAAAATGTAGAACTGGAGGTAATGTATCACAGTTATAGCCTTAGAGCTCCATGGAACAAAGTGAAATTGCGTTTACTTTCTTGATCAAACTTTTCATTTACTTTCTTACTTTTCATTGATTTCATTTTTTGTATTTCATTTACATAAGTCTGAATATCTGTCAGATTTTATGTCTGTGACTTTATATAAGTCACATTGAAACTAAACTTGGGGTAACAGTTCAACACACCTAGTGCATTTCGACTTCATAACAATCTTAATTAGTTTTCAGAAAAAAATTGTGGAAAGGCAACCATAAGACTCTGCTTCCACAAGAACCGTTTTTTCTGAAAACTATAAATCTGGGCTCCATTGCTTTTCTGCCTTAATTAGTTTTCTCCATAATTCATTTAAAAATCCCACTATTTCCTTCAATCTTTGCTGTCCATGAATATAGCCATGATTCCCTCAATTACTTGACTCTTTCTGGCGATTTAACCTACAGCATTGATGTGAAATTCTCAGCCAAAGATCAATAAACAACAATATTTTATCACAACTACAACGCCATCAAGCTCCCTGCAGTCTCTAGAGACTGTTCTGTTTGGGAAAAGAGTCGATAACTGCATTGTTATTGTGATTGGTGTGTTTCTTGGGATGCATGGAGGATTGAAAATGAACTCGTGATGGGAGGTACTCGGATTTACATGTATCAATCTAAATTGTGAATAATTGTCTAATGACACGAAATTGTCGCTGACGCAAAATCCATTTCACAAATTTGCGAATTGGATTTTTGAAAAAATAGCTTTCCAATTATGGGACACAGGAAATTGATAACCCAACGAGATATTTACAAAATGACAGTCTGACTTAACTGAAATCAACTTTTCTCAAATAAAACAATTAATGAATGGCTTGGATAAAATGCATGAGGGAAGGGTGGAAATCTAAATTGTATTGTAAATGTATACTTTATTGTACATCAAATCCATTCTAGCTGTATCTTGAATCATTCATTTATTTTGTACTTGCTTGGCGTATTCCATCTTGCCAATTTGATGTCAATTTTGAAAATTCTTTTTATTTGCGGTGCTATATTGTCGTTGAGTCAATTACTTTATCGAAAAAATGGTAATGAAATGTGGGAAAAGACGGATTGAATGACATTTTTCTTCCACCAACGTTAAGAGTCGATGTAATTGCACACGATTAAATGTGGTGTAACTTTCTCAGGAATCATCAAAATCAGAATATGATGGAATTGTTTTACTTGAGTTGGAGTTTCTAATACAAGGACACAGACGGAATATTGAAATATAAGTCTTCTTCGTCGATTCGACCTTGTTCCAAACTTCATTTCGGGTCGGCCGCTCTTCCATCTTCCTTCTCACTTTGTCACTCGTCATCCTCAGCTCCAACTGCTTTTATGTCCGATTGTATTACATTTCGCACCCTAATCCTTTGCTGTCCTCTGCTCCCTCCTCCAGCTGCAGCAGCATCCCACACCTTCTTGTCGGTCCCATCCTTGCTCGACATCAGCACCTCAGTCTTCCTGCTGCTCACCCTGAGCTCCTCTCTCTGCCATTGTTGCAGTCTTCTCTACAGCTCTTCTTTTGAGCTGGTTGTGATATTCAAATCATAGCAGTTCGTCTGGCAGTGCTCTTCTGGTTGAGGTGCTAATAGTGTCCATCAGGGTAGGAACCGGCTGAGTTCTTGGCGGTCGGTGGGCGGCGTCAGTAAAACCGGCCGGTCGTTGGCTTGCTTATTTAAAACCGGCCGGTCGGGGTTGGGAGGGTGGCTGGCGTCTCCATGCCGGTTGATTAAGGCTATGATCATCAGACATTATTTGGTCAACTTATGGCATTACACATTATTAAATTTCCACATTACATACGTGACATGCATGAATGGGAGGCCATTCGGTATTCCGGATAAGCGAGAGTTACCTATTACAATATCACACGATGCAATTATTCGCACTTTGAAAACATGCTTTGTGAGAAAAACAGTGATACACGTAATGACTTATTTGCTAATCTAATGAGTTGCAAGCCTGTTTAACAATTTTTGATAATGACCCAAGCGGGCATTGATATAATAATTGACACAATAAAAACATATGTGTGCATCTACATCCCGCCCTCACAAGAAAGCTTTAAACGGTCAACAATTAGCGGTCTAAGTTCCGATACAGTAAAAGTTTTTTCTAAAGTTCTGAAATGAACAATTTGATCGCTGACTGAGTGTTTATGTTACGAAATGTTTTGTCTGGGACGTACAAGCTTGATTTAAAGTGATTATTGAAGTGAACTTTACTTCTTCACTTGTGAGGGAACTACAGTGATTTGCGACGTCAATTGAGAACTCTCTCCATTACAGTTTAAATTCAGATCTTCTGAGTTGTCATCCATTTTTTATTTCAGTTAGTATCCCAAGACCGAGCGGGAATGTTGCTGCACCTGTACAACGTCAATCACAATTTATCGCGTGCAGTTAGGTTATCAAAAAAAATTATCAACGATCTATTTATTGTCAAATACTCGGGTAGTAGGCCTTAGGTTGCATTGAATTCCATTACTCATTGCATCTCCAAGCTCCACGTGTAATATAGACCATCCCATAATTATTTAAGATCCTGACTAATTTTACAATAGATAGGTTGAGGAACACACAATACTTCGAAAATTCAGACGAATTTTAATACATGATTCTGGAAACTTTATTTAAGATTAAGTAAGGTTTGAACTGCATGTACGTACAACTTGCCTGTAATAATTTTCTAGCTGTTTAAAGAACAGTTGGAAACATTTATATCACAAAACATGCGCGTAGATACTCTCAAATTATGTTGCATTTACATGCTCCTAATGTTGCAATGTTTGACTGAGGAATTTATTCTAGAATGAATGTCGTCAACGGTAATTAAATTAACCGGCCGGCTGGTTTCAGACCTGGTGTCCATCACAACCTCAGACAGCCAAGGGCTGATGGTCCTAGTAGAGGAACTAGGTGGACCTCGTTATATCGACCCTTGAAGGCACAGTGCGCCGAAGTACCAGTCTGCTTTGTAACTTGATTAACTTAATAGAATCTCGATCGTAAAACCAAGGGGAGTTATTTATTTCTTGCTTTGACAAAATGAAGTATAATTATGATTTCTATTTATCCATAATTTGGAAAGGTTGAAAAGTCGTTCGTGGCAATGCAAAATCATGAATTTGCGGCAAATATCTCGAAATGACAACATATTGTTGAGAACAATAAGAATAGACAGAAAGAAGACTCATCGGAGATGCGCAATTCTGGGGAATGCTCATATTTCTACTTTTCCGCTGTGTTGAAGAGATGTCTTTACCGTCGTACATTCCTCACAAGAGCTGCAACGTGGTGCTAAATAACTAGGTCAATGACTCGAGAAACAATGACAGAAAACCAGTTATGTACGGCAATTCAGCCAAAGGAGATATTGCTCCATTAAGTGGTTCAGTTGAACATTCGATTCTTCTGTGACAGGCAAATTAAAAATTACTCGGTTTTCAATCAACAAGTCCATAAAAAAGAAGGTGAATCTTGGAAGTCGGGCCTTTTTCTTAGACTCACCTCGGTCGTCTGTTTTGTGTCCCAAGTCCGACGAGGTCCATTCACCCTATATACATATTCGACCGCTCAGATCAAACTAGTTGCAGTAGGCTAATGTTTGATTAGAACTAATGTCATTTAAGATCACCAATGTTTCAGATAATTCGAACGAAATTGATGTTCTCTTGTCATGCATTTTCAATATAATTCTTTGAAGTTTTACCTAAAACCTAAAGTGATATTATTCAACATAATGCTGTAAATCCCAGGCCCGTAATCAATTGAAAATTGAAAATTCGACCCTGGCACGAATTTTGACCTGAACTGATTAACTCTGAGTGAATCAGTGGAGCTTTTGAATTTTCTGTGACTTGCAAGTTAACATCTACTCAGTTATGTGCAAACTGTAACTGATGCCATGCGATTTGTTTAAGTCGTCTACTGATGTCCTTAGAAATTTGAATTTGAACTTATTAATGATTAAAACACTTCCAATGCTTGATGACTAACTTACGTTTACAGAAATGGGCAACTATTTATTTTCAGGTGCATGACAGAAGGGATATCAAAGGTCTTTAATGTTAAGATCCAGGTAGGTTTAGTGTGAAAAGATTGCAGGATGCAGGCGGTCTAGATTGGAGGTGAGTAGGACATGGTTGCCAGCTCAACAAATGCTACTTGAACCTCCATTATCAAATAGAATTTTATAGATAATATTTAGGCCTATTCCACTGGAAATTGGAGTGTGACCAAGAGCTATCCCGAGTACTTTTGGTATTGTTTGTGCATTGACGTCCATCCTTAAAAAACCGACTATTGGTTGTTGGCAAACTCAAGGCCAAGATAAGACCCAACCTAGCAAATCGCCAGCTCAATTTCATAAAACTTTAAGTCAGGAGACTGCTATCCTGGAACCGACACGGCCTGGTGGTATGTAGGCTACATGAAGCGTGGACTTCAGAGGATCATTTTTGTAGCGACAATTCAGTTGAATCCCTGTTCTACATGTATTTGTGCTCTATATTTCGCAATTTTCGTTGAGTTTGAAATCTTGAAACAATGGCTCTAAATTCTGCTTTCCTCATTATTCAGTTTCTTAAATTTTAAGATGTCCTGAAATCAGTTCAGATATGAATAACGATGAGGTATTCACATGTGGACCAAGAGAAGAATACCAGTAGCCTATTAAGTTGGCTTCTGTAGGCCTATGTGATGCATTGACAAATAGAAAAGAAATGGAACTCTTGATTAAATCCTTAACTAATGTATAGTTAAGGTGCAGCAATATTTTTCCAACTTCAGTCGCTCAGTGCTTGTTTAGCTATTGTTTTTCTATCTACTTGCGGGTATTTATGTTGCTATTATCTTTCTGTGTACTCATGATGCTATGTAATCTACACTATATTGTGTTGGTAACTTTTTGCTTACGAGAATAGAATCATGCTAATTTAGTCAACATAATCATGTGATGTAGAGTCCATGAAATTTTGTTTGATATTTCGCAAGAAATGTTGCGAGAATATTAGAGACATTCTATTAAACATGGGATGCTATGTGCCAAAAACAAAGTCCTACACAAAGCGGCTAAATCAAAACAAAAATAGAACATTTTTTCAAATGGGATGAAATTCCCCGACGAATAGGCAAAAATTTCCCTGTTGATAGCATGCTGCCTATCGAAATCATAAAATTTATTGCTTCACGCTGTTTGCAATTTTCTCTGAAGAGTTTTCATTTCGAAATTTAGTTGAATGCTTTCAATCTATTGGACTTGAAATATATAATAGACTCATCGCAGTTGATTCTAAAGTTTTCGCTTTTGACGCTATCGATTATTTGAATCAAATCTGATTCCATCAATATCAGACACGAAGATCATATTAGCGGCTGAAGACCTTCTAAATGTACTCTATTTGAAACATTGTCAATCAAGCATTGTTGGAGGCACGGTACCGTATGCATACATATCGCAACATCAGTGTTAAAAGAGATTATGTGCTAATGTCAGTGGGAAAGTGTTATTCAGAGAAATGAATTTCCGTGAGCATACGTAATTAATGGAAACATTTGCAGCGAATTCGATGTGTGAACGAAAAATGAAGATGCTACGATGACTACGAGAAGCGAATTGAAATAGAACGCGCATACTATTCCTGAATAATTCTAATGCCTAGTCTCATATTTCGTTAGCTTTTATTTCAATTAATTCATTGCCAGACGTAGGATGAGAAAGCCGCCTGTCCAATTAATTTGCAAGTGTATCGTTGCCGTGCATGCAGGAATGACTGACATTTCTATAGATCCCTTGTGTTTGTGAACAATGGTATGTGGTCGATTCTTCGCAAAATGATGTCGATACATTGCTTAGACAAGGGACAAATTTATCGCTGCTATTGTTTTTTCAGAATCTGTAGATGTTTGTCACTCAGAGAAATTTCTTAAGCAATGCAGACAGGCTTCATAGTTTTCAGATATTGATAATGAAGTGGTCAAAATTATTCGAGATGCTGTTAAGTAGAGTCGACGGAATTGAGGATGCGGATAAACTCCACCTATTGACTTACTTCTGTGTTGTAAGTTGGGCTACGTATTATTGTTTGCATGTCGAACACCGATGATTAATTAGAACTGTCGAACTGCAGAACTCCAGTTTTCCAAATCAGTTCATCAGTTTTGTAGCTCATTATTAGACGTCTTATTTTTTTAATTTAAAAGTCTCTCTATCCTCGTACTCCATCTCCTCATCTTATTCCACCAACAGCTGCCGAGAATTGTCTTTTAAAGCTTTCTTTGCATATAGATTCTTTGACGTTTGAATGCACAAGTCCTAACCAAATTCAGTTCTAATTACAGTGGCTGTATCCTAAAATTATCATGTAAAAAGCAGCTTTGATTTTGCGCTTCATATTAAGTTTGAACAGCATATGATTCTGCCTTTTAAAATTGTATACTCAGTTGTTGCTTGGCCATCCGCGGCCCGTTGCCGTTGCGGCAGGAAGCTAACCGAGTTTGATTCAGAAATTATTCTTTAAAATTATTCTTTTATTCTAAAAATTCTTCAGAATTCTTTTTTGGGTTCTTTGTGGACCGGGTTCGGAGTCCCATTCTTCAACTCAACTATAGACTCTGGCTTAGAACGGCCCATTTCAGTTATATGTTTTCATATGGTCTTTCTACTTTCAGCCCCGCCGATCATCGATGTTAGACATCAATCCTCGCATGTAATTCAAAATCAACGAGTCAGGCTGGACCCGATCCGCTGGTGAATCAGTTCGAGACTTGTTCAAACTGTGCCCACTATCATACTATATGTTTTCCTTTCATTTCCTTTTTCAGGGAAGACATTCTAAGTTTGGTTACAAGTGCTCCCTGGAATAATAGACCAAATTTGCAGAGTTGATGTAAACTGCTGCCTTTTTCCTCTTTTGCCCCAAGTATATTTCAGCTTACATCACTGAAGATACAATTTTGAGATGTCGCGGCTTGTAGCTTCTACAGAAGAGTGTATTTAATTTATTTTTTTTCCGAAGTGGTCAAATAGCATGTTTCTCTGATTTACTTTTCCGATCTGCCGCTTGGGGTGGGTGTGCGAAGAATATCATAAAACCGGTCCAACCAATCTGATCACAACTCTGTCCATTTCACAATTATGAAGATATGTCTATAACCAGCTGAATACCTCATTCAAGTCTCAAAACGTCAAGTTTTAGAGTCCGATGGAGCGGATCAAGGCAGACTCACTCCCCTTATTACTTGACAGATTGATGTTTCAACGCAAGTATGCTAGTATACTTGAGCTAATGCTGTGCTAAACATTTTTTCCTCCTTTCTTGAGTAGATTATTTGATGAGATCTACGTTTAGAATAGAGTAGAAAAATGATTATATCTGAAAACATGCATCTATGATATGCAAGGGCTTCGAGTTTTACGTTGGCAGGTTGCTATGAAATGCTTCAAATAGATGCTCTACATAACTGAAATGCGGTATCTTCATATAATTGGAGTTCTCATACGATAACAGACTTCATCCCAACATTCATCTGAATATGCATAGTTGTTGGTATATCAAATTATTTAATCCATTTGAGAAACCGTTAATGAAGTAGTCAGACCTAGGACGTTTGCCTTCCCCTCAAGTGGGTCCAAAATGCAGTTTTGTTGCAAACATTGGATATGACCATGTCCAAGAACTAAGTTTCTCGTGGAATTAAAATCGATCCGCACCACACTGTTTTATCAACTGGAATAGGACTAATACAGTTGTGATCAAACATAGATAACATGCAGTGTATATTCTTAGAAAGAGGAAGCATGCAGATTTTATACAAGGGATTCTTTGCATCGTGATAATTAGGAATAAAACATCCAAGTGTTGATAGCATCAACAGTGAAAACTGGAAATCAACTTAGAACTCATATGTCATCACATGTCTTTGAAAACATCGGGATTGTTATCTACAAAATTGCACCTTACCATTTTCAAAATGAATATTTACGCACGGAGAAAGTGCAAGCATTGATTGCATTTTAGTAAATTGTTCAGTACGCCAGACTCCTTCTTAATCATTGAAATCAAATGAAACTGCCCTTGACGGCTCGGAAGAGCTACAGAATTAAAACAAATATTATATCAAACACACGTTTTTCTAATTTTTGGTTGTGTTTTGCAAAGCTCTTTCAATTTTTTAACTAATTATGTATTTCTGCAAAATCTCTCAAATCAAGCTTGACTATATTGATGTTTGATCATATTAGTACCCGATTCGCGCTTGATAAGTATTTTTGTGCTTCTGTGAGTTCAAGTTTGAAATTTTTAGTACTCTTTAATTCAATAGTCAGATTACAACAACCTAAATAAGAATTTATGATTTACAATGCATAGTTCGACCGCACCTGTTTCTGCAGGAAACGAGGCCGAAGATGAGATTCAAGGAGTACTACTCTACGACCACTGAGAATCAGCGCGTCTACCGAGATCTGCCCGGTTCTTCTTATTGCAAGACTGGATCAAAAAAACAGATTGAAGTTTTTGGTAAATGAGACTTTCTATGTTTTCTCTGATTAAATGGAAACTAAGTCTAGAGTGATCATTTTTGTCTTCAGGTCATGACCATATTTGTTCCTGACTTCCTATTCCATTTGTCTATGATGTTAAACAATGTTAGATTTGACAAAACCTTCTTATCTCGGCAAGTACAACATATTGGCCAATTTTAGTCACATTAAGCCACAGCCAGATTCTCGCAAACATCAACGATTAGAAGCATGGTGATAACACAGACGAACATGATAGCAATTGACCTGAATACTTTTCATGCCAAATTTTAAGACTCTAGAAATCTTAAATCTGTTATCCATTGAATTTAAATGTCAATTACATGGATCCTGTCTGACAAGAGGAGAAACAAAGTATGAATCGGCTGACGCGCAGATTCGTAGTAGCCATAAGGTGTGCATCATTTTGTGAAAGTCTTATTTTCAATTGTCAGCCTCGTTCGCTGCAGGAACTCGAGATGGCGGCCGGACAATAAGTTCTTTCAGAAAATATAGCTATTGAGACAATGCCTAGTTCTGATAAGAAGCTCAGTAGATAGACATCAGCCACTCGCCGCATTGGTGTGCAGAATTTGATGCAATGATATTTCTTTTATCGAGAAGTTATTTCTCGACTTGCAATCTAGCTATGTTACAACTAACTTGAAGTATTGCATGTAATTTTGTCGAAAATCAGTTCATTTTAACTGATGCCGAGATGCATCCTAGCGTAATTTATATAGAATACTTGTACTCAAACGTGTCTTGATTTTAAAACGAATTATACTGAAATGAATATTTCTCAAACTCGATGATTATCATGGGACTCCACAGCTGGTTTTGAGGAGTCCGCGTCCTAATGGTGCTTACAGGCAATTCGCGGCCGTGCCGACAAGTGATAATCCGACTTACAAGTGCTCCTTTCCTTTACAACAATGACTTCATGCGCACTGAAGTCTCACTTGTGTTTCCCATTGAGCAATAATTAATTGTTTTGTCAATCAACAAAAATCTTAGACTGATTGGGGATAGGATAGTTCATTCTACCTTCGCAATGTAGGTACAAGTCCAAGCATGAAAAATTGTGGCTCCACCGCTGATGCAAACATGCAATGTACTATGAAAATAGTAATGAAGAAAGTAGCGTAGTGAAGTAATGAAAACATTGACCTATAGTGCAGACTTTTATTCATGTTATTAGAAATATCATCATGTAATTAGAATTAGCGTTTCAGTGATTAACAATTCCTTTCCGGATTCATAGTTGAATAAAATTTCTTTATCTCGCTCTGTAAAAGGAAAGTCAATGTTAGATAAGTCATTTTTCAATTCTTCAAATTTCGTCGAATTTTGAATTTCGTTTTTCTTTTTCTTTTGACATGCTATCGATCAACTTTAACTCGAAAATTCGATTCTTTAGCATGTATCTCAAAATTCTGTTCTGTCAAACCCTCAGCTAAAAGTAGCCCATAAAATTTAATGTGTTGTTGAAAATCCTCAAAATTTCCTCGCGAATATGTCATTCTCAATACAGAACAGCGCCACTTATTAGCAAAAGAAAGGATTAACTTTCCATAAAGGAGCAACTTGGAGGGTTTCAATGAGTAACTGAGTTCATATTTCAAAGTTCACCGACAGTTTGAAAAGTTTAGAATACTTAGTTTCCACGCTTGTGAAATCGAAATGAACACTTTAAAACGTTGCACTTAATCTCTAGTTGCTAGTAAAATCAATATCTGATATTATGCGCTTGGTACTCTGAATTCACCAAATTTTAAGTTTCAGCAAGTCCGGTTCTTTGCTGAATTTATGATACTTTAACCACTTAAAAGATTTTCTTGACAATGATATAATTTCACATTACCTAAAGCAATGTTAGATCTTGAGGTGTCTGCACTCTTGCAGTTCCCAAGATCCCTGGGGTGCTGAGCAAATAAAAACTGTAGATTGAAGATCCAAGATTGAAATGTCATAGTTAATCATAGCAGATTTTATCTACAGAAATAAAACTGAAAGCTTCGTAAATTTCAACGTACACATTAATGCATACATAATGTAATTTCCATCATGGTCTTCTTACATATTACATCAATTAAGTATTGTCTAGGCTACTTTAGGGTATATACGCAAACTATGCATGAGTGTGATTGATTTACACCATTATTAATTATATAAACGTAGGCTTCAATGTATGGCGGTATAATAGCTTGCATTTCAGCAATGCCAATATTCTGTTATGAAAAAGGCTTTTAGTAGCAGGAATCTAGAATATTCTGAATATTAGAACTAGATTGAAGATCTCTTATTTCATCTGGTTTTATTTCGTATGATGCAAAGAAAGAGCGCGATACATAGGCCCACACGCACAAGGATGTCAACGCAGTCCACTAGGATTACTGTCAAAATTTGTTATGCATTATCCACTTTTCGAGATGGACAAAATTTCCGCAACTGCAATAAAAGCTCAAGTGTAAAGGACAATACAATGCAGTCATACTTTAAGCACATGCATGTGTGACAAAGCAACATTGGGATTTGAATTTACAATGTGCTCATTTATATTTGTAAGAAGCTTTTGATTCTAATTCTCGATGTACACTAGATTCATTCCATATCAGCATTTGATCTTGGTTTCCATTCAGGCTTGGCCCCAACCTTGTAAATGCCTCGGTCATGTACGCTTATGGCTTTGCTGTAATTGAGAACAAATTGCTAGTTGCACAGCACAGTACATGCCGTATGCTCATACTAAGCATTTATAACATTTGGAAGCGAAGGGGACTCTCACACCTTGCCCGTGTTGGAGTTGTGTATTGTGATGTTGGAATAGATTTTCGTCAAATGGGGCAATATTTGTCACTCTTTCAATGCTACTGTCAATCCTATCAGATGACTGCCTGCTGTATACAGGACTACATAGGACTTTGTCGCACGATCTCGATAATAAATTTATCTTGTCAAGCAGACAATCCTGTTCTGATATTCCACCATCATTAAGCACGCTGAAATTACGCTTATATTTAATGTCTCTGTGGCACGTGTACAGTGGTTAAGAGCTTGGCCTACCGATCTTTTGGTCTAGAAGTCTAGCCCGAAAGTGTCATTGGAAGTCGGCGGGAAGGGCACCCGGACTAAAAAGTATTACAACGCTCCAGAGCAGTCTGGCTATGTTAGCACCGTCCAAGCCTCCAGTATGGGGAGTAGTGACGTTAAAGCTCTATCACTTCATTTAATATTACACTTTTTCATTCGGCAAGCACATTTTCCACTTATCTACTCATAACGATATTTCCTGTGCATAGAATGACTAAAACCGCCTTACGTCATGTCTTCCGACAGGTCGGATTTTAATTGAAGCGACCAGTCAGTGTGATAACTGGTGGACATCCCCAGAAGCGAATGGATCTGTCACTGAAACACGGTGGGTGACCCTGCAGCTGCATGATAGGAATTCTCGCTTAATTTCCATAGTGATAAAAATGGAAAGGGAATGGAAATTGAATTAAGTCACACAGCAACTTTGTTTACGACTGCATTTTGCAATGTGTTTTGCAATTCTCTGCGGTAAATATTGCTATCTATTAATGACGATTGATTTCATGATCAACAATGAGTTGATACTTCACTAGAGACATTTATTTTGTATTTAATGCAGGAGGCTGCTCAATGGGACTGAGATTCCCATTACATAACAAAAAGGGGTTATTGATCCAACCTTTTTCACATAAATCGGTTTCAAAAGTAGACCTTTTGAATGTTATGGCCTAATTATCACAAATTTCAATTTACTTGTAAACAGCCCCGTAAGTTTCTTTAGGCTATGAACGAAAATTCGCGTCCGGTGTGAATGGACCTTAAGTCTGCAATCTGTTATTCTATTATAACTATTTTACAATTAATTTTACTTACCTACCTACTGCTAGCACAAACATGATTTCTTGCTTGTAGCTCTTACAATGCGGTGCATGCATATAGGTCTACATGTAGATTCTGATTCATCAACCGTTTCAAGTTTATTGATTGGCGCTCCAAAATTATGGTCGCCCAACTCTGCTAATCTGTATATAATACAATGTGATGATCCCTAGATGACCGCATTATTGCATTCATTTCTATCTACGCGCTTCTTTTTTTCAGCTTATTTCATGATTATCAATAAGTGATTTCAACCAACTGACTGCGTTGTCTGAATAATTTCAAGGACATTTCTGCAAATTATCAATTTCAATGAAAAATATTCATTGTTGACAGGGGAAACAATATTATGAGCAAATCTGAAAGCCGCATTTCTTGAACACGATAGCCATTGGAATGAACAAGAAATGAAATAAAGCAGATCGCTTATCAGAATGAATGACAGTGAAACGTTTGCGTGCATATGCTCGAATTTGTCTGCTGACTGCCATCGTCGCATGTCGCCAACAAGCAACTCATACCTGGAGTGCCGACTGACTTTTGAAAGAACATGATAGTGCAATCATAGTGCAAGGTTTCGCAAAACACTGTTTCTAGAGCGGAAAAAAGGAGTTTCTAATTTTACGATATGTTTTCTAATAGAATTGTTAATCAGTTGTTGTAAGTTGGAGTGCTTAGAATGTCAATTGCACTCAAAATTGCATTCCCTGAAGAAGTTAAACAGAAAGTGAGTTTTATGTCGTTTTTTTCCCGCAAATATCCCATGTGAGAATGAACTGAAGTATATTGCTCCATTCCTATGGGATTCCTATTGGCATTTCATTCCCATGGCAAGCTTGATTATATGTGAAATTCATGACCTTTTACTTTACCGTGACAATAAATAAATTTTGTAGTGACAGGCTGACAGTTATCAATCAAATCACTGTTTTTCTATGAGGATCATTGGATATTAATATCTTCGTCGAAATCTCTATCACGGCTTACTTATTTCTTCGTCCAAATTTGCTGTCTGGGAGTTTTTCATGAGAGAGGAGAAACAGTTGGCTCGTCGCGATGAATTTTCTCAAATTGCAACAGAAGATTGGTTCCTTTATTTTGTTTTGAGACACTTCATAACTAAAGCTGGAATTCAGTGTCTGAAATTCTGAGAAGAAGGCAATATCTCAGCCGTATGAGCTCACTGCACGAACACAGCATTCCTCTGCATAATAATCACAGAAAATTCCTTTCGAGTATGTCAAGCATGGGAATCAGCAAAAAGTGTGACCAAACTTTGGAACATTATTAGATAGATAACGTCGTCAAATTCATTGTCAGTCTACGATGTAAAAATGACTGATGGTTAAACGCTACTTTTGAGTATTTAGAGGACCAAACTAAAGATATCATGAAATTGTTTACGAGAAGTTCTTATTCGACGTTTTTAGGTTTGAAACAAACCAATTTTTTGTGATTGAGGGTAGATTGCGCATTTATATTCTAACATTGATTCGACATTGATTCTCCCTGCACAACTTTTGCTGCACTGCTCGGCGGTCTAGACTGGCCACAACAAGTTCCAACATCACGATTGCCACTGAAGAAAAGAACGAGTGGATAGGCTACTGGTTTATGCTTTGAATATCAAAGTCGCTTCATTTCACATCATTCACCGATCTTTCGGGCATTGCTGATAGCTAACTTCCTATCGGAGTTAAGGTCAATCGCAAGGTTTTGGCACTCTTCGTGGTATCCAATACCTTGCAGTACACCATAGAGAAAATGAGAGCTCTTAAGATATAGCATCTAGGGTCCATGAGTCCAAGAGAGGTGAAAGCTGATCGAGTGCATTTTCATTTTCGCTCACAAAGTTAGATTAAAAGTTTGCCTGCTTCATTAAAGATATGAGTGCTCCTAGGAAGAATGTGTTTTATCAGGTAACGGGAATTTATTTCGACTGTGAATTTAAATTTTATGAAATTTTGAGTATTTTTGTTATAATGATATTACTACCCTGATTTGACGGTGGAAGATACTGTATTTTTGATTGCACATGAAGTACATTTAGATACCATGAGATGCAACTTAGTTGACATGAGCCTCAATAAATACTAAAAAATGCCTAAAATGCAAAGGCTCAAATATTTTTGTAATGTCACAGATTTTCGTCACATACATCGTCAGGTGATAATAGACATGCATACCCTCATGTTTAAAATGCCATTATGTAACCGCTGAAAATGATAGTATGAAATACATCATTTGGAACATGCTTTTGTTGCACATTGGATATTTATGTATATGCATGTATATATAGAACATTTATTATAAGCTGAATTGCAAAAGCATTCTGTTATATGAATGTATGTAATAAATATATTATAGGCCTAATGGAAATTATAAACCTTGCTGCTTACATGCTAATCCACATGTTTTAACAATAATTCAGAATCGTAGCTCCCTCTTTAGGTTATATAAAAATGGAAGCACAAACTGGCCACAGTTGCAATTTAAAAGTCAATTCCAACCTTATGATGCTTGTCAGTGAGTATTCTATTTCTGAACATACAGATATAGAAAATGACAACAAAGAGGCAATTACAAGTGAAAATCAAAAATGTGACAGATTTTAGAGTCGCTTATATCTCCCTTTTCATAGCTTATTACAGCCAGATAGTGACATGGATTTTTAGCTCTTGTTTCTGTATTCATTTGTTGCATTCAATGCATTCCGTTTATAATATATTGTTCAAAATGACTTGTTTGCGAAATACGAGTATGATGTCTAAGGGTGTGTCAAGAAATAGCGCGATATCATATTGTGAATGAAAATCACCAACTTAATATACTCTGGATTTTCTAAGCAAGGACTGTATTGTTGAGATGTTTATCAATGATATCCTGATGGGATGAGTGTTGCTTTCAATGTGTTGCTGTCAGTTAACCTTTAATTACTGAAGAAAACGACGTTGCTTAGGAGATGATCAAACTATAATTGATAATAAACAAGTCATTATTGAATTTTTGAAAGGGACATTTGTTTATAAATTTAATGTCTCATTGTGAAGTGAATCAATCTTCATGGCAGATTATGGACGTGCAAGTGTGCTAGGTCACTAAATGAAAAGTAAAGAGCAGAAAACGGAAATATTTATTAATACTTGATGTCATTACCCTATATTCAAGGGGCACGGATAACTTGCTAGAAAATGAATCTCAAAGTGAATAATTTATCAAATTGCCAGGTACTAAGGCGAGATAAAGTTGAATTTTACATGTGATTCAAATAGCAACCTGGGGCTTTTATTTTTGAAATGCAATTGAAAAATGAAACCTGCTTGCTTCCTGTGTAGAATTCACTCATAAAATATAGCCCAAATTTCATAAAAATTTCATGTTATCGCTCAATAGATGGAAGTGACATCACCGGGAGTTAAAATGTTGATCAGCAATCTATTTGCCTTGACTATTGTTACAATATTGAATTAATAACAAAACAATAAAATGGAATTGCACGAGATTTCGCCGACTCCAATTCTCCTAATTTCTTTAAAAAATTATGAAAAATTAAATTCTATTAATCTTGATAAAATTTGATCATCTTTTCACGAAAGCTTAATACACTGAGAATTTTGAAGAGTCAGCAAAACAAGTAATCAATTGAAAATTATCCTTGTAGCCGATTCACTTTTGAACATAATGTAGACTTTTACTTGATAGCTGAAACGAAGCTTATTTTACTGTAGGGGCCTAGCTCTCGTGAAGTTGAGGAGGTGGTAGGAAGGGAAGGGCAAAGGTTTCCCGCTGTCGCTAAAACATTCGCTAATGCGTTTTACAACAGCTTGAATTTTGCGTGTTTCTGATGTGCTGTCTAGCCCTTTAGCTGTGATGCTTACTTCATACCAGGAATGCGGAGCCTATCATTCTGATAGGACTCCGATTCCGGGGGTTGATAGGACTCCGACTCCAGGTGGCAAGTATATAGGCCAATAGCCTAGTTTTTTGAAAAAACTGGTAACCTACATCATAGATCACTGTAGGCTTACCTGAACCTATCTTTGGTGATCATTGCTGTATCAATTATCAATCATTTTCGATGATAGTTCATCATGTCGGTTGAAGTTGGATGCATACGACTCCACTCTTCCCATCTTGTTGATGTGTGCTTCACACGGGTTTTCTCCAGTCTCCACCAGGGAGGAAAATCCCCATCGTTCTTCAAAAAATATGAGTACACCTTCGATTTTAATATGCGCTATGGAGGAGCCATCACACACGATTAACGTGAGGGTAAGAGGTAATGTTCTCAAACAAACTAGTATTTTATTTTTGTCTCTGATGTGACCCTTGGTGCGTACGGGTGGGATTGAGGCGAGGAATGCTTGTCTTCTCTACTAAATCACCGAGTGAAAAGACAATCCTTTTTTCAATATAACGGTTCATTCCCTCAACTATTACAAGCTTTGCATGCAGCAGTGTCTCTGTACTTTTGTTTGACGGAGAAAGTTGACATCAGGACAGTGACAGCTATGCACAAGGATAAGTAATTTGATTGTATTATCTTTCGGGTCTAGTTATGGGCCGGAGTCCGGAGTCCTATCATTTGATAGGACTGCGACTCCAGTAAAAATGATAGGACTCCAGGACTCCGATTCCGACTGCGCATCCCTGACAGAAGCACTTGAAGAAGAGATGAAAAGCTACTGCGGACTTGGAGGTGATTTCGCAACTGAAACAAAACGACATTCCTCCGCGCAATTTCTTGAATGCCAATCAACATCGACATCAGCTGGAAGAGGTTGCTCAATTGCGAACAGCTGTCAGCTTAAGATCACAACTTTTGCAACGAAAATGATAAAACATATGTTGTCTCTCCATTTTCATTTGCCTACAAAGATAACAGCAATGGGAGTTCGCATTTTATTAAATTGGACCGAATATAATGATTCGCATGTGATTAGCTTGAGCTGCATTCAGATTATCAGCAATTTGTAATTACGATTCCCATTTCTGATAAAATATACACCACTATTATCAATTTCTAGACTTCTTAAAAATGATATGAATGAATAATGGCATAATTCAACCTTTCATTCTCAAAGTCTTTTGTTGAGAGTAGATATTTTCCTTTGTTATCGACCGACAGACGTGAAAATGATAGGATATGTAATGAAATGGTGGTAGAAAAGTTGATATCGAATTTGAAAACCGACAAATCACCCGGAAGTGATGGAATTCTTCCTTCGATGTTGAAACGCAGTTCAGTTGCATTAAGCCAGCCTCTCAGTTATATTTTGAATCTGTCCTTTCAGACCTCAGTCGTACCAGATATTTGGAAGATTGCAGATGTGAGTCCTGTGCCGAAAGTCTTACCAGTGAAGAAATATCAGATGAGACCAATATCCCTACCGCCGGTTGTCAGTAAGCTATGTGAAGATGCTATTTTAAAAAGATACAAACATCATCTTATTCAGAATTATGACTCCAGCCAATTTGCGCATCGTCCATATCATTCACCAGCATGCGCCTTTATTACAATACATGATGAAATTTGTAACTTGTTGGAAGAGCCCGATGTTGTAGCCGTTAGACTGTTAACTTTTAACATGACTCGAGCATTTGATTTCATTCTGCATCACCTCCTGTTAAATTGTATTTCCAAACTTTCGATCCCAAATTGTAATGCATTTGTAAATTGGGTGAACAATTATCTAAGTAATCGCCAACAAGCAGTTAAACTGGGACAAATTAAGAGTTCTTTGGTAAAAATTACCAGTGGGATTCCTCAGGGATTCAAGATCCGACCTTAACTCTTTTCTTTGTACTTGGCCAGCTACTCTTCTTATAATTCGAATGTTCGTGGTTGTCAAATACGCCGACGATATAATGCTCATTGTACCTGTCTATCGTACAGATTCTGATGACTTGTGTCGTGTGTCCTCTGAGATTGAAAATTTCAAGAAATGGTGTGACGAAAATAAAATGATTGTAAATGATATGAAAACAAAAGTTTTGAACATCAATATTTCTGCTCTCCCTGTTCAACCGTCTCTGATGTCGATAACATTTTTTGTACAAAGATTCTTGGTGCTATTTTTAACAACAAATGGACTTGGTCAAGTCATTTTGAATACATTGTTTCTAAAGTTTCGAAACGTCTCCGTGTTCTAAGGTCTGTTCTAAATCACGATCAATTGGCAATTGTGTTCAGCTCCATTATTCGCTCTATAATGGAGTAGGCTTCGCCGGTCTTTTTGAACGCTGGATCCAAATTAGTTTCGCCGGTCTTTTTGAACGCTGGATCCAAATTAGTTTCGAAACTGTTAGATATGTGCAAGAGAGCTTTCCAAATCATTCATGGCTACGACGTGCGTTTTTGCAATAAATGTAATCTCCTGGATATATTTTCCAGAAGAAAACTTTGTCTCTCCGTCTTTTTCGTATTGTATTACAAAATCTCGACCATGTTCTACATCATCTTATGCCAAAAGTGTCTGATCGAAGTCACCGTCTGATTTTGCCACATTTGAAAACGTCTCGCAAACTAAATGGGCTCGTGGTTTCATCGGCTATGTTGTACAATCAGTCGCCGTAACTGTATTACATGCCCTTTTCATCAGGTACCTTTGATATTATCTTTGTTATACTTTGCGACATTCAAAATATGCTGTGTCAACCAATTTTAAGTTATATACATTGTACTTAAATGTGCTTACAAACCTATGATTCGCCACCATGCGGTCTCATTCGATCTCTGACTTCATCAATGGACCAATGTTTTAATTGTACTACCTTTGAATCAAACTCCGACCAATGTGAATATGCCCTTTACTTTCTGATTTTTGAACTGTGACTGTATGCGGCATGCTTCATTACAACACTTGTACCATAGATGTATTCAAGCCTCCTCGATTCTCATTAAAGGAGGCTGTGACTTGTTTCTGTTATGAAATAAACGCTTATTTGATTTTCATTTGATTTGATAATTCATGTAAAAGCTGGTGACGGCAGTTTGAAAGTCTTTTATTGATGCTTAATCTCAATTTCCAAATAAACAGAAATTTTCCAAAAATATATATGCAAATTCAAATTTTAAAAGACAATTAGTAGTATGGGGTCTATGTGACCAAAAAAATGGACGTCCTTAATTTCGTCATGCCCGATGTGTATCGGACATTTTTCTGAATTGGCTCCCCTGTTCAGTTTGGAATATCTTGAATGCCTCCTCAAGGGGCGCGTTAAGTTCCATTCCCAACGGACGCGGCGCGTCTCAGGCTTGTAGAATTTTCGTTCAGAACTTTAACAAACCTATGGGACTGTTCACAATCGACGCGCGGGGCCACGAGTCCCAGAAATTACTGAAAAGTTTTAATGACACGCAGTTTGCTTTACGAGATAGGAAAATCCATCCCGCGCCAAGCAACCTCGCGGCTTGCTCTACTCCGCGCACTGAAACCCGACATCACACGTTGCCAGATGTTTGTGCGGAGAAATGACTGACTTTCGACATAGCTATCCGACAATTCTGACCTTCTGTGAGGACAATTTGACCAAATGAACATCAAAATCCCTTATCAGTGCACTTTCATACTTTGTCAATGTAATTTTTTATGAATAGTATTGCAGTAAAATATCTGATCTGATATTCCCTCAAATCATACGACATCCACAACTTATAGATTTTGATACTCAAGAGAATAATTTCTGCAAATTCGAATTTACTTAACGAAAATTAACAGGACGGAATGCCTTTTTGTCGCCATATCATACTGAACTCAGTGCTCTTCTGAGATTGAGACTATTTTGACTGTTGGTCGACCAAAACTCATTATGGAATTTACTCGGATATTACTCTAAAATAGCTGCCCCTAGCAACACTTCAAATCATAACGAACTGTTCTCGTCTGATGAAACTTGCAGATCTAGGAACCTGAACACATCGCACTTTGTTCACGCTCGTAGATCTAATGCAAAATGTCCCTGTATTTCCTCGAGAATATGTCGTTTAGATATCATTTTCGAGTCATTATGCCTGAAATGTTGCATCTGATATCATGTCAATTCTGAAAACAGAGTACGTCATTTATCTATCTCGGGACAGTGTCATATTATGGTGTCTTGTTTGATCTCATTTGAATGCATGTGAAACAAGGAATATGGATAGGTTAATTATTTGGCAATAAGTGTCCATAATGATGTGGTGTTTGTAGTTGTACCCCTCTCCATTCCCCTCTCCCGCCCCATGCCACGCGGCTCGGTGAGAACAGGCATTTTTGTTGGGACGCGCCCCGTCGCCTCCGATGTGAATGGACCTTTAGGATAACAACGCAACTGGGTGAGGGCTTAAATGTCTATAAAAGTGCAAATTCTCAGGAAGCAATATTTCAGCATTCGCACTATATTGCTACATGCACTCTAAGGTGACATGTACTGCATATCATAGTGTCTGTCATAGAGTGAGTAGAAAGCAGTTAGAGTTATTAGTTGCGAGGCCTTTCGCCGATTCTTTTCGGGCAACACTTCGGAACGCGTACAATAAAAGAAAAATCAAGTCATTATATACAGTTAAAATGAAAGAAAGGACGGAGTTGAAGTCACTGCCACGGAAGAGCGAGCGTTAATACAGTTTGCTTCTGGACACATAAAACCGGCCGCAATGATGCTATCATTGTCGCTTCGAGAAATGGTAGCAACATTGGGTGGCGAGCGCGAACCAGCTGCTTGAAGTAGGAGATATTGTCGTTGGCGCGATCGAACGATGTACACGTCATCGTGTGACGCGTGACCGCGCTTGTCGGTGCTGCTGAAGATCGCCTGCACTTGTCCTTCATCAGCCATTGTGGAAGGTGTTCATCAGCTTGCTTGGCCAACCACCTCTCCGTGCGTCCGACGTAACTGTCACCACAGTTACATGTGAATTGGTAAACGATGTCGGAGGCACAGGTCGGCGGCAGCGGATCCTTGAGGGGGCGAGCTGGAATCTTGGTGGTGGAGAAGACGATCTTCGGTTCGATGGCATAGAACGCCAGAGCTGTTGCAGCACGGACTCTCATTCTCACTTCGCTTGAGAACTGTTCTCCCAAATACGGAACCATCAGGTAAGCTGGCTTCTTTTCAGGTCAAGTAACAGCTTCTCTTTGCCTTTGCAGGCTGTACTTTTCGATGAATGAGGATTGATAGCCATTATCGCGTAAAGTTAGTAAGAAAATCTTTTTCAGCATTGAGATGACGGATCTGCAGATCCGAGCATCTCAATGCTGAAATAAAGTTTTTTTAAACTTTACGCTAATGCCTACAATAATTTCTTGATACAGCCTGCAAAGGCAAAGAGAAGCTGTTACTTGACCTGAAAAGAAGCCAGCTTACCTGATGGTTCCGTATTTGGGAGAACAGTTCTCAAGCGAAGTGAGAATGAGAGTCCGTGCTGCAACAGCTCTGGCGTTCTATGCCATCGAACCGAAGATCGTCTTCTCCACCACCAAGATTCCAGCTCGCCCCCTCAAGGATCCGCTGCCGCCGACCTGTGCCTCCGACATCGTTTACCAATTCACATGTAACTGTGGTGACAGTTACGTCGGACGCACGGAGAGGTGGTTGGCCAAGCAAGCTGATGAACACCTTCCACAATGGCTGATGAAGGACAAGTGCAGGCGATCTTCAGCAGCACCGACAAGCGCGGTCACGCGTCACACGATGACGTGTACATCGTTCGATCGCGCCAACGACAATATCTCCTACTTCAAGCAGCTGGTTCGCGCTCGCCACCCAATGTTGCTACCATTTCTCGAAGCGACAATGATAGCATCATTGCGGCCGGTTTTATGTGTCCAGAAGCAAACTGTATTAACGCTCGCTCTTCCGTGGCAGTGACTTCAACTCCGTCCTTTCTTTCATTTTAACTGTATATAATGACTTGATTTTTCTTTTATTGTACGCGTTCCGAAGTGTTGCCCGAAAAGAATCGGCGAAAGGCCTCGCAACTAATGACATCGTTTTGTCTTATCTTCATTACCAATACGATTACGGCCAACAAGTGTTTCAGCACTTAGAGTGTCAACTCAAAACATGTCAGCCTACAGTGAAAATTTTATATTAAAAGATTCAGCTCTTTGCGGAGATAAAGATCTTGTGGCCTAACAAAATATTTGATCACTTTTTTAGAGACTAAAGTTTTTGCAAATTATTCCTGTTTATATAGTAGCGATTTGGAATACTTATATAAGTAGTATGAAGCCAATTAGATATCAAAGAGAATGAATGTTTACAAACAGACATCTTAATTAAGTGGAAATTAAACTGATTATTGATCAAAGAAATTCCATGAACCGCATTGCAATGAAATTCTTGAAGGAAAATAGAAGGCTGAGATCTTATTGTGCTTCTCAGCTGAAAATTCAAGTTTTTAATTAAATTTCATCAGCATGATTTTAAGATTCACTAAATTTCTTGAATCTGAATAGTAATGTCGCACCATCTTACATCTTTTAAGGTTAATTATGATCATTGATTTGATTATGATATGCTGCTCTTTAGTGACAGTTAGTTTGTGATATGATCCCGTTTAAGAAAATAGTCCTTTTATAATAAGTATGAGCATTAAAAGTAGTAGTAATTTAGCAAACATTGCCCCTACAAGGCTGTCATGACACGGAGGATTTGTCAAATACTATTATTCCTTCTGTATTGCTATCAGGATCAGTCATTTCGATGGTGATTTTTTAAAAGTGCAGAAATCTGCTACTGGTTTTCAACTCGAGTTCATTTAATAAGATCGAAACTGCACACACACTTGGGATTTAATTAATGCTGAGTTGATGCTCTACCTGACATGCTTACTCCATCTGCATTCGCGGCAGCCCATCTTGTCTTAGTTTGTTACGTCATTTAGCATTACGTTATTCAGTAAATCCAAACTTCAATTAATCACATTCTCAAACTGTTGAGCGCACTGATATTTGCTGACCAGGACCGTGATTGCAATTTAGAAAGCAAGTGGATTTAATTAGTCAACACTTTGCAGAACTATTCGGCTAAAATCCAAAAGTTAAGAGTTCAGACTGACTTAAAGATAGTTTAAAAGAGTAACGTCGAACCGGTTGGATGTATGACTATTTAGTATTTACTACATCACCCTGCACCCAACCGGCGTAGAGTTAGCAACTAAGTCGCTCTGGCACAGGAAATAATGCATATTATTAGTAAATGTGTTTAAAATCTTTATGGACACAGCCGTAATTTTGTCGGATAGTCTTCGTGTAACCTAAACTGAATGCCCCTTTATATTTTGTGCCATTTCTGAAATCAGTCTTGAAATCAAACAGTATCAAGTATTCAAAAATTCATTAATTGCTCATTTTCGCTAAATCATGAGGATTTGTTATTTGCCAAGCAATTATATCCCTTCCACATCGAAAGCCATAGAAGGTAATGAATTCGGCGGAAACTGTCATAGTTGATTTAGAAAAAATTACGATCTCATTTTCGCGGAAGAGCTTTATACCTTGTTGTGACCTAATTATTTGCTAATTAGCTGTTTTAACCCAACGTTAATCTACAACACGTCATTTTGATGAAATTTTCTCCTCGCGATGAGACGACTCTGGCCATTAGTGGATCGCTAATTGCATTGCTTAGTCGACGATATCAAGCGACAAGATCCCAATTTATTTCCTCTCTATCGGCCCTTAGTAGCCCTTGTGAAGAGTTAAAACAATCAAATCAAATTTGCATCTGTCGCAATATCGTTGAAGCAAAGACCGTCAAATGTCAAGTGAAAATCTAGAAACAGTAATTGAGCCGGAAATAGAAAACTAATGATGAAAAGTATCATTTCAAAACTACATGCATGATGTTTGTTTAAACTACAAACGATTTAGAAGCTTAAGAAACAAAGTACATGTAATTAGATGAATTTTGCGAATCTCAAGTAAAGTGCATTTAAAACATCTTCGACGCAGAAATGAAAAATTTGAATTTGAATTCTTGCCAAAAAGAAAATGACAGAATATCAATTGATCAGAATTTGATGAATGTAGACAACTGCTTATGTTTGTAATTATCATACAATACAACAAAAATCCTCACCAAACCCAGAAAAAAATAATGGGAATTTACGGTCAAATTATAAGGGTTTATACAAATCGTGGATGCCTTCTTCGATAATGGCATTCATTGTGTGTTTTGAATCAAACTAATTCATTACTACAAATAAAATTCTTTTAAATTGTTATTATTTTACAATTGTTGTCAAATAGCGGATGTACACTCTGAAATGCATCAGCATATTTTCCATAGGGAAAATAAGTAAGATTGCATCTATTCTATCACTTTCTTCAGTGATCTCGGATTTAGGTGTTTTTCAGTTACTCAACCATGCATACTTAAGGTTACAATTATTTTGCAAAGTCGTAAACAGGGTGTGCGGGTCAACAGCGATGAACGTTTATTCTTAACGGCATTCCACAAGGAATGACGATTGGACCAATGTTTTTCGCTGACGCTGCAGATTCTTTGAAACTAGTATACGATAATTCAGTAATCTGCATGGATGCCGATGACATCACCTTATTACATTTCCTGCGCGAGAAAGGGCAAGATTGCATCCAGCAATAGTGGTTGCACCTTGAAAGTAAGTCGTAGCAGATCGGACCATTTTTAAACTACACAAAGAGTTGTGTTGTTAACTGTGTTACTAAGTACTAATGCCTAAATTTTGATTGCATTTCAGCTACTGGTGTGCCTTTGGTTGAAGGATCTGAAGTAAATATGTTGGGTTTAACGCTTTACAATAATTTTGCGTGCAATACGCATGTCAAAAGTATAGTGACCAAAATTAATGTCGAAGGAGACTTTCTTTATATTCTGCGTAATTTGCGGTGGACTCAGCGTCCACACCATCTTATATAGACACCCTGCAATTGTTGAGTTGCATTTACTCGTTCATTGATCTTACTTGTTCGTTGCATTTACTTGTTTCTGCAGTCACAGTTAGGGCTGAAACTGTCATGAAATTCTGATTTCTCGAATTCTCGAAAAAATGGCTCGTCGTTCATGAAAGTCACGCACTCGTGATATCAAGAAATCAGCCCTAGTCACGGTGTTACTCTTTGTCCACTACGCGCTTAGCGTCATTCATCAAACTTTTTCAGTGATTTTGACTTTGTAAGTTTGTCCATCATTTTAGAAAATTTTAGCATGTATTAAGCTCTGCAAACAGAACAACTATCCAGACCACGTGAGAGATTCCTCTCTAGCATATCAATCCAGTTTGACAGCACCATAAGCAGCAACTAGTCGGTTTAGTCGCTCTTTTATTCGTTTCAGCAGATGCACGTATTTGTGTCTTGTCTGGCCGCTATTTTACCACCTTCATGTGATTTTTTGATTATGTATCTGTAACACGTTCACCGCGCATTGTGAACTGAATAAACTCTCCATTCATTCATTCATTCATTCATTCATTCATTCATCTATCATGTTTTTGGAAGGTAGATCAAACTGTCCAAGGATGTTATTGACACGGATGAATAGAAGATAAAACTTTAGAGACGTTCCCTTATTTCTTTTTATTGGGGAGTGCATTACTTACTACTTTTTTTAAACTAAAGATTTTTAAACTTATGAGACATCAATTATGTAGTCAATTTCAATTTCAAAATTGTTCGCCTGTTAACGGCGATATGTATCACAGGGATTTTTGTGGATCGAACATTCTTTTCTGGCGCCATTCTCAGCGTGCTTCTGTTGTCAAGGAGAAAAAAGCGATGGATTCGGTCACAGACATCCGGCACTCTATTATGTTTGATGGCTAGAACGGACATGCACATTTAAAACAATATAGCGTTGTGGCCACGAGTCACCATGACAACAACATCTAGGTGATGGCGTCTTCCAGTGGCTGAAAATGGCAAGGCAACGATACCTTGTCAGTGTGTACTAAGATTTATATTTATCATTATTCTCTTTAAGTATAGATAGATCCCTTTTGATAAAATAGCGTATAAGATCGCCTAATACCACAAACGTGCAAGAACACTGCATCTTTCAATTACTTGATTCGTAATCATATCCATCAACATTGACATATATTATATCGGTTCTTAGCCGAGGAGGTGACATTACAATCAGCAATCAGCTGTTGTTCTTCATAATCCCATTAATTTAGACAATGCGAAAACTCTGATTTTCATAGTTTCGGCAATTCTGCGGGCGACATGGAATGCTTCCTCCGGAGAAAAATGCAGACTTTGACTCATTAGGATGTTAATGTAATTTTAGCGGACATTTTCAAGGGAATTATGTTGAGCAAAGGCTTGGATGGGAGTGATGCAATGCCAACGACGGCATTAGTCTCCACTGACTGATGTAGAAACCGACAGAGTTTCTTCTTTAATCAGTTAGAATCATAGAAATTGACAACAATAAAACCTCTAGAATGGAAATTAAGCTTCATGCAATGCACAATAACGGCACATAAATTGCACTCATTTTCACTTAGATGCACCTGCCAACGTCTGTATCATTGGGTTAGAATTAGTCACATGAGTAAATCGAAGCTTTTAATTGGTTCTTCATGCCCCAACTTAGTTCCCTCGGATGTGCCGCGACCTTGAGTCAATTTCCATTCTAGCGAACTTCAGATAAACAGTTTATTTCTATGGTTAGAATGATAGTTAATTTGTAGATAAGTAGTGATCTGTGCTTGAATCTGTTATCAAAGCTTAGACATTTTTTTGTATAACTCGATCAGCTCCATATTGTGTTTAATAGTGCGGTTTCTATGTGAAGAGTGAAACTATTAGATATCAGATCGAATGAAATATTCTGATAACAATCTAAAAGCAGTTAACTTTAAAGGAAATCAAGTTGGAAATCAAATTTCACAAGGAATTTCCATGAATAAAATCATGACCTATCATTCTGCTTGACTCAAATTCTGAATTTGTTAACTTAGCAAATATAATTTTCCAGCAGGCTAAATGGATATGTTAAATTGTTGACTATAGTAGAATGCATTTTAGATTAAAAAATCATTGCGCAGAATTGAGTTATAAGTGGCTGAACCATAATGCTCCACGCGGTTAGAATTCAACTATATTTTTTTACTATTTGTTTTACTTTACTTTTTTGTGCATTAATTAGATTTTCTTAGGTCATTTTATGACTCACTAAAATAAGTTTTATTTTTATATGAATAACATTGTGTACATATCATTATGATCATCGTCAATTACGATCACCGTCCTTAATTATGATATGTTATTCTTTCAGTGTCAGGTGATCAGGTAATTTGTGACATGACAGGCGTAAGAAAATGCTCTTATTATCAAGAATGACGAGTGACGTCAGTAATATCAGTAACTCGAAGGATTTGTAAAATATTATCCTCTCTTCTGTTTTTTGCATCATGATTGTGAATTCCTTGTTAATTACTCCAATACACTAATACAACGAAGATCCACTCTTGTAGTGGATGACTACAAGAGTTCATTGAATGAAGTCGAAGCACTAATCACAATGACCATTTGATTAATACTGAGCTGTTGCTCTGCCTACATGTATGCTCACTCTACTGTTTGCATCACATCCAATACATATATCTTGATACGCGGCTCATGAAACAATTGATATTCAAATTTATGTGCAATAAAAGTTGTTTATTGTTTTAAATGAATCTGCCGAATAATGTCAAAAATGTAGCTGTAGCTGCATCCAAGTAATTATCTTCCCGACAACAAGATGCACTCGTAATACATCAAGTCAATGTTTTCACATTTCTCCATATTGAACCTTTACTTCTACAAACTTAAACGTCATTGTGTTTCAGGTTGACTGCAGTCCCAATTGCCTACGAACTGTCTCCTCGAAATCATCACCAACCAACAAGAAGAATGTGAGTAGGAAGAGTTTCGAGGTTAGTTATGGAATGTCTAAAGTCACCGACACAACTATTTTCAAAAACTCATGCATACTTTTGATGTTTTCACGCTCATGTTTACTCTGAGAGAGAACTGACATGAATGGCAGGGTCGCAAAATGAAGCAGGTCTGGCTGTCACTAAAGACATTTTCGATCTGTAACGCACCAATTTGCGCAGTGAGTACAGCTGCGGTTTCGTAGACGAGTCGCATTTGTGAGCAGAGCTGATGCTGAGAGCTGTTCCTTTGGCGATAAGTTCTCATGGAAATATTTTCATGAAATTAAACAGCAGAGACAGAGCCGGTGGAAGAAGAAAATGTAAATAAGCAACAGCGAGACTTGACGTCTCCTGCCTAATCAATGAGATGAACCAGAATCGGATGATCCATCAATGTGTGGTTGTAAAGGAAACCATTGTGGAGCTGTCGGTCAATTTATAGATGGTCACTGTAAAATGGATTACCAAAATAGTTAATCAAGGAAGAAACTGTTGTGTGATTTGGAGTAATGAGTACAACAATAATAAATAAGTTGAGCTATTTTCATTATTCCCAGAGATATCGAGAATTATTTTTGCATTCAATTATGTGATCGCATTATATATATATATATATATAATAATAATTAAATTAATAATTAAAAATAATTAATTAAATAATTAATTAAAATATATATAAACTTTGATTGATTATTTTGAACCTTTAGCCTACTTGAATTCTGTATATGACATGTTTTCTAGGAGTATGAAGCCTAATATTCAACGATGAGTTGTTATCGGATGTGGTGAAAGCAATTGCGGTGAAAAGAATGCATGTACATCGCTGTTATAAAAAGATGTTTATTAAAAAACTGATGAATACTGTGAACAGCAAATTTTGTTTACCAATCATTCATGAGGACCTTTGTGGTCATACCCAGCTTTCTTTACATGCTTTACATATACGTCAATCATAATTGGGAATATATATAAATGTATTCATAAAGTTTCTTACAGTTTTTATGAAATCAAAGCAGAATACTAATTCTTGAAGTATCCTATTGAAATCCTAATTAAATGACGGGTCGAGTGTGCAAATAAACGAGCCTGGTCCAGGCTTTAATGTTCACCATATGGCATGACCGGGCCTCGCCCCAAATTTAGGCCCATTTACAATTCTGACTCTGTTGTACATGAAAGCTAACTAATAACGTTGAGCACCGTTATTCGAGGTCTTCGTTTATTCAACCGGTGAACGGGGGAAATCTGTTAGCCGAATGAGCATTAATTTACTAAATCAAGTCATCGTCAGCATAAACGGAGGTTGGTAATAGGCTTACAACAACCTGGAATCTTACCTATGATATTTAGACACAAGATGTTGCAGAAATACATCATTCGAGTTTACAATACCACTTAATGATCATAGGACTTAGAAAAGATTTTGATCAATTGATAATGAACATCTAGACGTTCCTAAAATACATTGCATGCACTTCACTCTGATGATATCATAAGCATTTCGGGGGAACCTCGACGGTAGGCTACTCATGAAGATAATCGCAAATGTCATTCATCATATTAACAGCTGGGAAATATGATTAAAAGTCCATTTCTTCCCATATAACCTGTGTCAAAATGATATCGCCATGATACTTACATGACTTCAATGCATGTTTACACATTAAGGGATCTGATAAGGTTAGCTGATAACTGATGCAAGCTCACTCCTTAACCTGTGATATTTTAAGCAATATTTCCATATATGAACCCAACAGCGTAAGAATGAAAAAGTCCAAGCACTTCCAATTTATATCCATTATCGTTTATGATGGAAAGATATCAATTTCCACACCACTTGCAATTAGAATGACGACAAGGTAGTTTCTTGTTAATTTTTATCAAACGACAGCGACGCCGATTTGAAAGCGGCTTGAAAATGTCAAGAATTGGAACGCGTTGGAGTTTTACGCCGGGGGTCGCGAAAGGAACGTGCATTCTTTTTCAGTTGACTACATCGGTGTTCCGCCCTGTCAATAAAACAACAAATCCTAACTCGAAAAGCGCTTCCTGAAAATCAGGAGGATCGCAAATGGCGTGCCAGAAATATATTTGGACAGACATTCCATTGATGAAATTGGCAAGGAAATTAAATCTCTATGGAAGATTTAATGACTCTTTGAATGAGCCGACATGCTGCAAACGTACCGTTGAGAGCACGAGAGCATGCTTCGTGGTTCTGATCGTTCAATGAGACTATGAAAGTAATTAAGAAAGCAGTGCACCAGTTCCCAGGTGACTTCAAGTGAAGGAAGGACTGCATTATTGGCATCATCAGAATGGAATTCCTCAACTTGGTACGCCAGAATAGCGTGGCTGAGCAATGATGAAGAAATTATTAAGAAAGATTCCAAACGCTCCTTGTTCGATGCCATGTTTGATTCCGTTCTCATTGAAGCATTTTTTCGAATCAATGTGGAGTTTCCTCAAACCGCGTTTAAGAGATCAAGTGACCAATACACCGAAGTCAATAGGAAGGGGTGGGGTGGCTTGGTCCACTAATGTATTGACGCATGATATTTTGTTCTAGCTCTTCTTCCAAAAGTCATTGAATGAGGCGAACTAAAAGACCAAATTTATGACCTATTTTGAAGAGCACTTTTTGAAAGTTTGAAATTTGCTTCTTCTTTATACCTTTTGTATGAGAATTGGCAATGAGACGCATCTGTTTTCAATATAAGTCCACTCAGGGGTTCATGAGGTTAAAAATTCTAGCTGGTAAACTGTGGTAGATGTGAATTTATGTTGTGTATTTAAAGTACCAATACTTACCTCTAATGGTGGTTTTCATGTGCCCTAACTTTGAACTATAAAAAGAAACTCAAAAATTTTAAATTATCAAATTTGACAGATACTTCAAAATTTAGAATCTTTTGAAATTCTTCTACATTTTGGTTATAAATCACCTTAATTACTGCTATCTCCGATGACGAACTGATTAAATGCACTGAGACGTTGCTTAAGAGTACAAAGCTAATTGAAAACATTGATTTGCGAATGGAATACAACTCATATATGCACATACAAGATGTGGAAGATTTTCCTACAATGGTATCCAAAAAGAAAAAGAAAAAAAAAGAAAAGAAATTGTATTATACAATTCTAAGTTACTTTAAGTGTGATGACAAAGAATAGAATGTCGACTAGGAGATACCCAATCAATTCAAATGATTGGGAAAGAACACAAAATGACTGCTATTGTGCTATGACAGCTAACTATGAAGCTATGACATGAAGATTCTGTATTCGATGTCAATGGGATGATAAGTGACCATGATCTGATTGTTAGACTCATGCTCATAAAGCACTGTAAAGTTTAGGCGCTTCGTATTAAGTTATTAAATGAAAGGAAATATGGTAGAAGTGGGACCTGCGAATCGATAAATTTGGGGTCGAATCGAATCGGGACGTGACTCGTGAATTGAGTCGAATCTCGAATCCTATCATAGGAAATTTACTTTGACCTACTTTAGTTTATTTACGTATATGCACAATTTGTTTAGCCAACAATTTTTGGTCAATCAGAAAAATGCCTACCAAGGGACATAATAATCACGTAGGCTAATTTACATGGATATTATAGACACTGCGGTGTGGCATTCATAAATAAATAAGCAGTCAAATTAAGTGTTATTATTAGTCTGAAATAAGCAATGTCTGCTAAGCTCTACAACGCAACTTATTATGAAAGACACACTGGCGTTCGATTATGTCTTAGATAGCGGATGTTGATTTGACATTGCATTGACCTTGTTTTGCTAAAAAAAGGCTGCTTGATAATGAGGCAACCTCACATCGCAATTTTTATTGCAATTGATCTTCGCATCGCACGATTGTATATAAAAGGCAAAAGAAATTAGATGAAATTATTCATCGGCACGTGAAGAATCTCCTGATTACGAGTTATGTCTTTAGTGTGATGGTTTCACAAATTAAATTCCGCTATTTTAGTACGTGCTGGGAATAGTGCCAGTGGGACAAATGATGAATCATCACTTAAGAAACTGCATAAAAAAATATGCTTATTGACAGATAAATCAGTGATGAACCGAACTTATAACTTGCAATCGAGTTCCAATAACATATACTGAAAGAATTTCGTTACTTTATAATTGATTTTGGATTTGCACAATTGAAAATGAGATTGCGTTAATTGACTTGAGATATGCTGTGGTATTGAATTGAGATAGCATGTACAAAATGATCTCAATTTTCTTATTATTAATCTGAGAAGTGCGTTTATTATTGACTTGAGATTGTTGCTGAATTGCGAAGTTGTATTAATGAACTAGAAAAAAGTGAAGACCCTTGATATCAATTCCGGGAAGTCCTATCAAATTTAGAAACCCAGAGTCGAATTATTTATCAGGTTTTTGGCACATAAAACCGTTCTGGTAGGTCATTGATAAATTAAACAGCTGCGTTATTCATCGCCGGTCAAACAGAGAATACAACATGTAAGGTATGAAATAGTATTCTATGAGAGGTAGTCATCATAAGTGTCATCAATTAGTCATTTTCAATTCGCATTTTCAAAGTACAGGATTTCTTACAACTCACACTCAGTGCATGGGAGTATGTCGTCAAAGTAAGGCATGTTGTGACTAAATAAAATTGGCTGGAAGATTGAATCAGGTACGATTAATGCTAATGTAGGAGTGGCAGAGTTCAGAAATCAGTGGTGACCGAATGCAAACGTAAGACGCTAACGTAATTGTGATAATTATGCGATCGTGAGTGAAATGTTACATCACATTGTTGATGTAAAATACGAGATCATCTTTGATGTAACACGCATCCAACAGCTGGAGGTGTCAATTAAGCATTAGATATACGCACACATCATCATCAAAAACAAACTTATCGCATTCGATCACTGAACAAGAATCAATCGTAAATATCTTATTAAGTTGTACTATGAATTCATATTTGCAGATGTAATGTGCAAACCATTCAGAATTGACTTTCCGCTTTTTTAAGTTATGTACACGGATAAGTATGGCAACTCAATTCAGTTGCATACTTTTGGCAATGGTCTAGGCAAATGCTGACGGATTTCAAGAAAAATTAGAAAAATTGAGAAATGCAGTATTCTTCTCAGAGGGCGGTTTTTGCGGTACCTAAGCGAAATGGTTCTGTATTTAATGAGAAACTAGAACAATCGCGAATACTTGCAAAGTGCGCTGTAAAGGTACTGATATTTGACCTCAAAGCTAATTCTAGAAATCTAATTAACTTTCTCAGTCTTTTGTTATTACAGCTTCGCCTTCGTAATCAAAATCAGCTAGCTTTTAGAGTACATTTTTCAATGCAGTTCAATTATTTGTCATAGGCCCTACCCGCCTTGTGTTTTATATGTGTTTGCTGATGACAGAACCTCATGTGGGCTGGTAAAAATGGGCAATCCTAAAGCTCGACCCGACCTCGTCTTTGTTCGGTGGGATTAGATAAAGTAATATTTCAAATATTTTCCAGCAGTATAATATCATAAATAGATTCCTTATATTATAATGCCAAATATTTCAAGTAATAGTCACTACAACAAAATTCAAATTTGAAAGCATAATCAGCAACAAAAGGTAAGAGGATTTACGATATGCGCATGTCGTTATTCTCCCTAAAAGTGATCTTCCATCAAAGTTACTTGCTGCAAACTGTTACATCATGTAAATACCAAGACGAAGCAGATGTAGACTTACTTACTATGTTCAATTCACATTTTAGCATATCAGAATTAGGAAATGCTTCCGAGTAAGCTTTGCTACAATAATTCTCTCAAAACATCATAAGAATTGAATGACATCAACTTGAAAACAAGAATTAGAAGCTAATATATCTGCTCATTGAATAATTTTAATTCTTCCATCAAATGAAAAGAGCTTCTGAAAATGCTCATGCAGATCAATAGAAACTAGATGCTAATCAGAAAAGAGGTATGATTGGCATTGAATTCAGGCTTGGACAATGATGACGATTTTCTACGGAATATTTTCTGTCTACTGATATGGAAAAACAAAAATTCACGTAAATTGAGAAGTCTCAATAATGTGTGGGCAGATTTCAGAAATGAGATAGACAATATTTACGTAGGCGCATCTATTTACTGAAAAAATGGCAAAGATAGTAGATTTATACTTTCGATATGTGAAGCAGCGATTTTCCTGAAGAGAATAATCGGAGGAAATAATATTCCTATAGAAACCTGGAGCAATCGGAAAGGATTCAGATCAGAAAGGCAAGAATCTATAATGATAATAATAATAAAATCTTTATTTTGAGAGGTTTTATTATTATTATTATTATAGATTCTTGAATTATTGATTCTTGATTATAGAATCTAACATAGTTCATGGTATCGTGGGAAGTAATCAGGAATAGTCTAATATAGTCTAATAGTCTAATAGTCTAACGAATAGTCACGAATAGTATAAACACGATAAAAGCATTCTCAAATCAAACTTTCCACCACTGCATTGTACAAACGACCGATGTTTATCTCTGAAACTACTTTATCATTGCTCGACATTGCTTTTATTAATATTCGATTTTTGAACTGAATACCTTGAGCGCAACAATATATTCCAATGTCAATGGAACTGTACACTGACGCCGTTGGAATCGGCAATTGACGCTAGTGGTGATAATATATTTCTGAAGAATTGTGTCAGAAAATCCAATGAAGAATTCTGAAGAAATGTGGTGCTAATACATTTGTGTATCTGATGGAAAACCCGATAGAAAAAAGGAGAAATCCACATTAGCATCAAATTATTGTTTATGCTTAATATAAGTGCAGACATTCAAGTGCAGACAACAGCGAGTTATCCATTAATTAGCATAGCTACACGGAGGGCTGACTCGGACCTCAGATTAAAAACGGCAATATTATAGGCAAAAATTTTAGCTGCCGCTTCGCTGGAAGATATATGCCTCAAACAGTACAAGTCACATAGTAGGACTAAGTGATCATCTATATAGTGTTTTACAGAGTACTCAAATGATCACCCACATAGTGGATGAATAGCTCCGGCTGAAGTAATTATGTATATCTGAACATATTACAGAGAACATGAGTCATAATTGCAATTATCTAAAGCCAAAAGTGATTAGTTTAGCCTCTCATCTGCATAAAAGTCCTGTAATTGCGTTTACCATTGCACAGCAGCACGTAGGCATATGTAAGCATATATTAGGCGGTAGGCCAACCATTCATTATTTTAGAGAAGTGCTTGCAATAAGTATTAGAAAACCGTTTGCAAAAAGCGTTCGATTTCAGCTTCGGTGCGTGGTATTTCAAATCAGAGGATGTAAATAATTGATATGACATAGCTGGCGCTATCGCCACTGTTAATAGTGAGATCAGTTGACACTGACGCTGCATGTGGTCATCAATGATTTTGGAAATTGATGTTGACGCTGTCGATATTTTTCATTGACGCATATCACTGAATATCAATGACATCAAAATAGTGTCATAGCCAAAGCCCGGATTGCATGTATTTATATGTACATTGAAAAACATACGTACATACGTGCACTTGCGCAATCAATAAGCACGTTTTTGCATCTATAAAATCTTTATTCATTTTATTTTATTTAAATAATACAAAATTGACAGAGGTTATACAATAGAGCTACGATATCGTATATAGCTGTAAACTCAACCTCGAGTTTTGTTGATAGAACTGCTAGTGACTTTTAAAATGAAATCCTTGCAATGGGTTATATGTAGAAATTCCACTGCAGATTAAGCTGGAATATATTTCCATATATACTGTTGCAGGCGATAGGAATCACAATTAAATATGTTGATTACAGTCTGTGAATCAGAGTTGTTTCAAATGTTCTCGATTGAGAGAATGTCGATTCTCAGTAAGATTAGTGCTCGCTCGCACTACAAAACGACCGCCAAATTAAAAACAACACTAAAGGCTCTCTCTATGTTGTAGAAATTTTAGCACCTCATTAACCAGAAATTTCTGATTATGCCACTTCAACATACTCAGATATTTGCTTTCAATGGGAAGCGAGAAAGCCGTGGGGTGCTATCGATCATTTTGGATGTTTCATGCAGCGACAACTGTCCTGTCCTTGTTGTAGATACTGTCTGAATCAAAAACGTTTATGTGTTTAACTATTGTTGTCTCCGGTTCAATCTTCTATGACATGAGGAAAATAATGTCAAACGGCATAGAATCCAGGCCTTGGTCATCACAGACAGTGCACATTTCATAGATAGTGTAGGTATCCAGAATTGATATCTGACTGCATTTTTGCGTTACAGATGCATCAAATATAATGCTATTTTGCCTAGTAAACAAAGACTCGCAGATCTCATTACATTATGAATTCAAAACCTTGCAGCCCATTTTCTATTTAAACAAATTCAGATTTCAAAATTTTCAAATCTTTTCAGCTCAAATATAACATTTCCAATAACAGTTTATGCATTATCGGTATCAATCAATTGGAAAATCTTATGAAAATTTCTGAGTGCTTCCTTTGAAGCTAATGAAATCTCAGAATATTTCTATACACGCTATATTTCTACCTTTCCTCCATTTCTTAAATTCTTAGAGTCACTTCATCTAGAATTTCATTTGCCGTGAAAATATGAAATTGCTTCACAAGAAAAGTTACTGGCGATATTAGATATTTCTAATTGTCTGATGTTTGATGTTTTTATTTCTACAAAAATATGAAAATATTTCTTTTTGTACAACTTTCAAAAGTTTAACACTTCGTGTATAAAATGCTGCTCAAAGTCAAAATGCCGTTTGTATTGCAATAGCTCCGACAAATTTTGAGCTATAATTTTCTGTCTATTAACTACTAATATCACAATACGAGATATTCTTCGCATCAATAAAGTACATTTCCATAACTAATTCCGCAAATTCCTGAATCGGCTTTCGTGTTTTGGCACCTCTTTCATCTTTCGTCTTATCTGATAAACTTTCTCACGTCGTAAAGAACAAGATGCACTATTGCTTGGTGTGTGACGAAATTTTTGATTTTCGTATAATTTCCTTGACTCATACCATCCATTGCATTATCTGTCAACCTTGAGAGAGACGTCACTAGAAGTATTGCTGATATTGTAAGCTGAGTTATTTTAAGAAATAATTTGCAGATTTGAAAAAAATATTGGAAAATCCAGCGTGTCATCACTTTTATATTGTTGACATGTCATCATTACTTTAACAAGAGTGCGTTAGAGAAAACTCCCCAAGTTTAGGTCGATGATTTCTTAAAAGTTAAGTAAAAAGTTTAACAGGTCAGACGGGCCTTCGGCGTCCAGCGCCTTCGAAACGGTCGATGGTAACCTCGACATTATTACTTCATCATTACTCATCATTACTTTTACCTCAATTTGATATTTAGGACTTTCTGATAGAAAACTAATGCAGTGCAGAAATTAGATACGTTCATTGACAAGTTTGATGCACTGATTCTATGCATTTACGTAACATCCGCAATGTACGTGCATGTACTAAGCTGTACAGTGTAAATGTAGAGCTTTTCCTATTTAAAATATTGTTTTTAACACCGCTTGCATTCAGCCATAGAGTATTAGCCTATCGCTGACTGTCACAGATTTCCTTGACCACGCCATCGGCCGCTTCTCTGTTGCTTTAACTGATGCCTATCTGACCGCAAACTGACGTCCACCTGACAGTTGCCAGATGGTAAACTGACGTCCATCTGACAGTTGCCAGATGGTAAACTGACGTCCGGCTGACAGCTACCTGTCAGTGGTCAGGCAGCTACCTGAGTGGCTGGTGCGTTATCGAAATCACAAACAAATGCCGAAAAATCATTTTAGATATGGGTTATCCGGGTACACTGTATTTATTTAAATGTTAGTAAATTTACACGAACGTCTTGAACTCATACAAGCATAATGTATGAAAGTCATTTATTTCACTGTGATTTTTTGTAATGCACAACAGGGTTGGAACCAAAGCTGCTATATCAGCAATGTTGTACATGTATATCAAATAACTGAAAACGTTGACAATGAATTTTTAAGAAACGGCTAGCAGTACCTGCGTCACATAAAATGTGCTATATTTACATGCCCTCAGAGCAGAGCTGGAAAAATTCCACTGAAATTTTTTAATTCCAATTCCAATTCCGGAGCAGAAATTTCAATTCCAAATCCAGTTCCAATTCCAATTCCATAATAAGATTCAATTCCGATAATTGCATGTCGCGCATCTTAAGTTAATGTATCTAACGTTTGTTCGCTTCAATCTAGCCGATGTGCCCTTATCCTATTCTCTTTGTTCCTGTGTGCCGTTCCCTGCGTCGTTCCTATGTGCGTTTTCATGCTCATAGTTCATATTTATAGTGTACTTGTTTATATGTAACCGGTCAGCCTACGCCATTTTCGTTTCGTAAACGAGATATTCAATATCTCGTGAAAAAAATAAAAGAACGTTAACGGTCAGCAAAGAATCAAACGCTGAGAGAGAGAGAGAGAGAGAGAGAGAGAGAGATGAGACGCGAATAAATCTATTAATAAACTGACAGAAGAAAGAAATTCAGTGTGCGAATAACGTGATTGTTGATGAAAGAAAAAACGACGATAAAAATGATATCATGAAAACTGATTAATTGGTCCATGTTAAAAAAGGAGATTAAAAATTCCGTGATAAGAAAGAAATGTGATCGGGTCGAAAGCAAACGAGCACAGATTAAAGGAAACTCCTTCAATTTTCAAAGGAAAGTGGTTTTATCGTCAAGTCTCAAAAATTTGTATAAATTAGAAACGATGAGAAATTGACACAACAACAACACATACGACATCTTCAGTAGCTGCTAGAAGAACTCCGGGCTCTCGCGGTGTAACGTAACTACAGAAGTGACAACAACCACTGCCAGCCAGCGAACAACAACACATCAGCTATCGCGATTGAAGATTGACGGTATAAGTGACACTGATATTCATGATATTATTTTGGTATAAGTGAGACCGATCGAATTGAAGTGAATTCAACATTAAGAAGTGAACTGTAAGTGTAAAGTTTTCTTTTATCGTTGCGTATCGTATCTATATAACTATAGTCTTAAAAAATAATGTTGTTAATTGTTGTGATTGGAAGTTGAATAATAGTTCATGTAATTGAATAATCAATTATTAGAATAATTTGCTGACACTGTCTATATCATGATTTGAACTGACAGGGTTGCTGCCCTTTAATGCAGCGTTAATTATCCTCTTTCCAAACCAACTGTTTTTCGTGTGTACAACAATTAAGTTAATCTCCATTTTTTTTGCTTGTCCTATCTAAAATTAAATTCAACAATTGCTTTATTTTGATTAATTATCTTACTTGATAAATAACTAAATAACAGATTGAACAAAGATGATTGTCTTTTCATGGCCTGCTTAATCGCTGTAGGCCCATCGAAGTCATAAAAAACACCCTTTATTCAACAATAGAATAAAGCTACCTCTGTCGATCTATCCCTCTCTAATCTCTGAAGTTAACACAGCGGCCGAGTACTGTGATTTCAATTTTTGTACAAATAGATTTATCACAGGTCTATCGAAAAAGTGGAATTGAGGTTTATCAAGGTCAATTCCAATTCCAGTAGATTTTAATATCGTCAATTCCAATTCCAATTCCGACTTTTCCAACTCTGCCTCAGAGTGTTGTAAATCCCTTAATTGACCCGACAATTATAGAATGAATGTTATCAATGGTTTAATTAGGATAGAGCTGGCCGGCCAGACAGTCTTCAAAATTCATGGCTGAGGGCAGGTCGGTGGACGGTTACGATTCTGATATACGATACATCGCTAGCGTCTCTTTTTAAGCGAGTTAACGTAATTGAAATAAGTACAGAAAATCAGCAAACAGAACAATCAATTTTCTGTTCATTTCATTCATTCGTTGCTGTCTAAGAATCGAAAGATTTCTAGTGATAAGTTGGTCATTTTCAAAGTTTGCAGAAGAAGAGGTTTATTACAGTATATTCGCATTTGTAGGAGATCATTATCTGTTTGTCTGTGCACAATTTCTTGCTCGATAAAGTCGAGACAAACAATTTTGATCATCGGAATTCTCTGAATATTTGTATTTCCGGTTATCATAAAGTCAGCGATACTTTGAAACAAAGTTTCTCTTATAATTAAATCTGCAACATTTGGCGTTAACCTTTTGAGTGGTATGATCAAAGCAGTTCGTTTATGCTGCCGGAAAGAAGATTTATTATTTCTCATAGATCGATTTAGCTCTTCATAGAAGAAATCTTGTAAGTGCAGCTAATGCAGAGGATCAAGGCGCTCAATATAGAACGCAGTCGATGGGAAACTCCTATGAACACTTTTCTCGATTTCTGAGAGGATTGAGACAGAAAAAGAAGCGACAATAATTGAAACTCACTTGAATGACAGGAACAAGCCATCTGAACGTTGTTTATTGTGTAATATTAATTGCTTGTTATCAGACAAAAACGGCGATATTGTATTCAGATGGTCAATTGTTTCACACGATTGCGCGTTGATAGTGCCTTTCTTTTAACTTTCGTTAAGAGTATTCTGAGGCAAGGCTTTTAAAGCACTTATAAACTGTGCGCAGCAAGTTATCGTTATAAATCATGTTTTTGGCCTGCAAAATGTAGCTTCAAAATATGAAACTTATCGTCGGTGAATCGACAAAAAAGGCCAATGGGAATTTCTAAAAACACTTTAATGTGGAAAGAAGCTAATCTGAATTGAGCTCATTTTTGCAAATTCAAATAATAAAAATGTCAACGGATAAAATGCTGTGCTGGAAACATTGAACAAGCATGTGAGGAAAAGGGAAATCCATGAATCTGAGTGCACAACAATCATGCTCTTATGAACAGTGGTGGGCGCGATTCGATTTTCGCGCGATTCCGAATCGCGCGACTCAGCGCACGATTAATCAAAAATCGCGCAATTATGAATATTTTGAGATTCAGCGACTAGCAGTTTGCAGTTTATCTAGATTGCATTATTTTCCATTTCTAGACCATTTTTCATTAAAAGTTTGATAATTTTCATTAAAATTGACAGCATGTGACACTTTTTTTAAACTGAAATTATAACTACCTTATTAATTAATGCGATATTCTATTTGAAAATGTTTGGTAAAACAGTACAATAAATCAGATCACAAAAAGTCGCAAACAAGGCATGAAAAGTCTATATGTAATGATAATCTATGCATAAGATTATGCTGCAAATCTGTCATCATAGAAGTACTGCAAGTACTAGGCTACAGTCATCATGTGCATGTGCTATGAAGTATTAAGATTTTTATTTCTCAGTTTTGGCTTTTTGGTCTTTATCGAACATGGCTGTACGAGTGTAGGTATTTGCTGTTTCTTCTGTCAGTCCTGAAATAAGCATAATTATACATCAATTCAATCAAACTATTAGACTATCAACGTTTGCAAAACAATGGCAAATCTAAGAGAGACTTGTACAGGTTTAAGCACAAAATTCTGTAACAGTCTAAGACAAGGTTCGCCTTACAAAGGTTCGTCAGCACGGCTCTGAATGGTCCACACAAGCTTAAAATATCAAGAATTCGCACTCTCTAATCTTTATGATTTTCAGCTGCAAGGCATAGCCAGGATAGATAAACAGAGAACAGTCCGTTGTGCAGTCCTTCAGCTTGCTCAGCCATCCAGATATTTTAAGCTACTTTGGACAATTCCGAGCCGTACTTCCGAGCCCTTCTAAGGAAAAAAGCGCAGCGTCGCTGCTGCTAAGGAATTTTTGTGCTTGAATAGTTCAAGTCTGAGGACATCTCTCTATTCCAAGCTCAGGCGAACTGGTGGTCCATAATTTTCATAATTATCAAATCTACAAGTGTAATTGTTACCGGGTTATGTTCTGCTCATAGTGTGCATGTAAAATGTAAATCAGGCATTAATACGCATTGTGATATGATTTCAATGCGGAGATATAATTTCATAGGGACCTACTGTGCTTGACTGTGCCTTGACAACATGCATGATTCGTATAAATGATGTACCTGGCCTATGCGAACGTGTTTGATGCTATGGTTAAATGCTATGTGGGGAGCTGCGACAGAGATTTCACACACAGTAACTATGTCTAGCTAAACATGATCTCAGGAACAAGCACCTGCGCATTGCAATTATCTCAAACGATGAAAGAGTGAATAGAAACATTGTTTTAACTTCATCAAGCCAATTTCATCGAGAAGTTACAGTGCCAAAAAATCGCACGATTCCTGGTCATTCAAGAATCGCGTGATTGATTCCGTCACACGATCAATCGTGCGGAATCGATTTACTTCTCCCGTCACTGCTTATGAATGAATTTTATTAGGTAATTGTTTGCCAGAAGAGGACAGATCCAGAATGTCACTTAATATGACAAGAAGAAAGATGCTGATATTCTAGATGTTATTTATTCTAAAAAGAATAGATAATGATTGCATATTATTGTATATGTACCGTAGATCATATATTACCTCTTTTCACGAACAAGATAGTAGAAACTGAGTGCTATGTCTTTTAGCAGTTTCCACGGATGAATAGGTGACTTTAATGATTGAAGCGAAATTCCCGTAAAGAGGGTTGTTAATACCTAGTATTTGTGTGCTAGTTATTCACAGCACTAGCAAATCACATCAGTCAACAATCAGCTAATTCCTAAATCTATATTTGCCAAACGTAGTGAAAAAATCTGATAAAATATGACCTAGCATAAAGAATACGGAATGTCACTGTAAAATTGCACTAGGTATCAAATCATATGTTGAATATTAAAGGGATGGAGAAGCTTAACACTGTCATCATGGCAATAGCAAATTTGCATCTACAAAATGTCTGCAAATAGCTGCTAATGCTAAGCGATGTGCAAAACAAATCCATGGCTTCTGAAGCTTCAGATTTTGTAGATTCAATATGCCAATGAGTTTTCACTCTTTTCTTTAGGAAGAAGTTGATATATAAAACCTATCCTCCATTATATAGGATAGGTAGCATGGTAGAAGCGTCATGTTTAAATAGAAGTTCGAAAGTTTTATCTTTTTTTCTTTCCTTAATCAATCTTTCAAATACCTCAGAGTAGACAGTGGGACATGTACATGCAGAACATGTAGACAATCAGAATTTAATCAGACTTGTTATTGGACTGCGTTATGTGAGAGAAGCTAACTGATATTCAAATTGGCAAAATTTTTGATTCGGTAATAATAAAATTCTATTCAAAGGCCATTTTTGAAATTTTCCAAATTCTCGATGTCATTGGCAAATCCTACTACAGCTTACTAGAATAGGAATTAATTGCTAAAAATGAAGAAAAATAGCATTCAAAAACGTATTATGATCGCTATACTACCGAATGCAATCTGGAATATCCTGGATTCACACTACTGAAGATGCGCTTACAGATCAGAAATTAATGTAAAATAAATGTGTTGAATGTTTAAAATATGCTAGGAGTTGACACTTATAGTTGTTTCACACATTTTGCGATATACATTGCAGTACCGACACCTTTTCTTTATTTTTTATTGAAAGATGTGGAAAACAGTGGCATTGTCCTGAGACGCGTTATAGACAAAAGTTGAAATTTGAAATGGCTGATGAAGCTAATTTCCAAAATCTTATTTCAGCATAACTTCGCATCTTTAGCACAAATTGACGGCGTTGCAAGGGCATCTGATTGTCATCATCAGAAAGTCATCAATCATTGTGAACAACTTTTAGTCGTTTTGGAACTGTGCTTATATTTGAAATGGAAGGAATCGTGTCAGGCGTAATTTCCACATGTATCAACGCATCAGGGTTGGACTGGAACTAGAGATGGAAACCGGTCGATTGAGTTTGTTTTTTTAATTGCTGTATTGTGCACTTATGCTGTTCTCAGAGCTTGGGTGTAGGCATTTATCTGCAGCTGACATCAAAATGCTTGAGTAGTGGTTGTAAACTGAATACGAACAGTCACAACTAGAATAATGTTAATCACAACAGCGATTTCATGCCGACGAACGCATAACAAAGGCAACTACCGAGAAAGTTCGACGACCGTGAGTTATGTTGATAGTCAACCTGATGCATTACTGCTGTTATATAACTTCTTAGGTCTGAACTTCTCTTCTCATCAATGTGAGTTTGGTTCATGATATAGCATTGTGCTGATAATCTCATAAAGACGACTATCTATCGTTCTGCGGAGCTTCACATTGCATTGATGGGTAAAGATACTATTTCTCCATTACATTTCGACTAAAATCTTAATGCATGTATACACTGCACATATATAGTTGTATAACCATGCGTACCAACATGCGCATAGAAACGCCGCAGCGACACCTTTCATTGAAATTATGTGCGAGATTTACAAATGATGTAGGCTAGAATACTAATGCAGAACATTGCCCAACAAGCTTGTTAAATGTGATTGTTAGGCATTATGTATTTCATAATTTTCAAATTGCAATCTTATTTCGCATAGTGACTGTCTGAGATTGGCGTGGCAATCAGTACCCTGCATTAAATCGGCCTGAAGTCGGCCTACAAGGAGACTGAAGTATTGAGCTCTGTATTACATCGCCCCGAAGTCGGTCTGAAATAGCCCGCCAGAACTCTGCATTTGAAGTGGCCGGAAATCGGATCATCATCTTCTTGAAACCGGCCTACCAATTACTTAAGCCGGACCGCCTGAAAATCTCTACCGGTTTCGATCTCTACTTGGGAGCCTTAGCTAATTTTTTAGTCATTTAAACCTACAATACCGCGCACATGCGTTTCATTGAATTCACTAAATTCTTCATTCTATTAGATAAATTGATGAGGTTGAAGTAAACGACACGCAAATAACACGCTATGGGACAGTCCCAGTGATTTTACAGCATCCAAAAACAACAAGCTCATGTCAGTTATGTTATCGGTCTCATGTACTTCACGATGCCATGCAATCCTCGCATCAACTGACAGCAATAACTCAATTAGCTGCAAGAAAGTTAGTTCACGAAGGTTTTGTTCAATCGTGTTCTCATTGTAAGGTAATAAATGTTTGTCTCTCAAACTCAAATGACACAAAAGGTCGACCACGATTCCCAGATACACACAACACGGAAAGTATTGTACCAATAAAGGACAGACCTTAAGAGACAGTGATAATCTCTGAAAGGCATCAAGTATTGTCTAATGTAGGCTATTATAAAGGTTTTAGGCTTGTCAAAAGTCATAAAACTATGAAAGGAATGCATTGCCACATTAACACTTTAATCAATTGCATTTGTCGATATTCTGTCAATAATATCGGAGTACGGTAATATTTGGATCATGATATCAACAAATGTATTTGATTAAATGCCCTTTTCTTGAAAAACAATGCATACTAGCGCATCTTTACACCAGCCGCCCTATAACGAAGACGCACTGTTTTCCTCAAGAATTAGCTCTCTGAGTCTCCGAACGTAATATTATTGTAAGTAGCCTACGACTTAGATTCATGAGTGGTCTCAGATTCATAATAGGGAAATACACAGAAATTAGTGAAGTAAATGAAGAAAATGACATAGAATAACATGATACGCAGAATCCACAGAAATCCGACCTTTCGGTTTTATCGGACTATAAAAGGAAACCTACTGCATGTTGATAACCAATTTGGTTCCACGTTTAGACACTGTCAATGCTGATAGATCCAAAGAGCAATTAAATTAATGAAACATGTAGTGGGTGATGCAGATTCTTGTCAGATGGTGGCGTATTATAAACTAATTTATTGAAATAATTGAATTTCAATTAAGGATCTCGGCTAGCGAGTTGCGGTACGGTCGTATGCAGCGCGTTGCCTCCTGTCGATGCAGTGTTTTCTCAAAATATCTTCGCTCTCAGTCATCGGTCATCGACAAAACTTATATCATTCTCACCGGCATAAGAAGAGCTACAAGTTTCATCTTCTTTTGTTAACTGTTCTGATCGGCATTGTACAATAAGACAATTACTTCGATCTTACATCAATTTTCTTTGTCTGATTATATCAACTGCGCATCATCCATCGCTGTTTCCCCCTACAACACACACGGTGATGATGTCGACCTCTCGCCGGGTGTTTTCACGCCTCCAACTTCTGCAGATCAACGCAGCTACATGTGAAAGGGAAACTCTTCCTCGCGCGGTCCGCCGCAAACTTTGGTTCCTTAACCTATTACGTAAGAACTCTGACAACAACAGCCGAAGTGATGACGTCGAAAATGAAATCAACTGCATGACATCGGATCCGTCGGGTGGCGCCGAGGACCGGGAAGTGCAACAACATTGCGCTCAAGCTACATCAGATCTGAGATCAGTGAAGGTCGCCACACTGAACTGTCGAACACTCAAGGCCAAGTGGCGGCAAGGTATGCTGACGCACCTGGCCAGCGAGCAAGGACTCGACCTCGTCATGGTCCAGGAACACTCCATCGTCACAACAGCGGGACTCCATCAGGAAGAGCTCGGAAACGGCTGGGCTCTTCACTTCACCTCTGCAGACTCCAGCGGACACGGCGGAGTTGGTGCTCTCGTGAGCTCTCGTCTGCGTCGACTCGTGATGCTGCAGAGCATCTCCGCGCGCGCGCTTCGCGTCGATGTCAAGCTTCGTTCACGCAATGTACATTTCCTCAGCGTGTACAGCCCTACAGCCGTGCACTCTGAGGAAGCCACTTACCTGATGAACTTACTTGACAGCCATATGAACACCTTGCCACGTCGAGACACGACTGTCATCCTGGGCGACTTCAATGCCGTTCTAGAGACATCGGAAAGAACACCCTTCACGGCCAAACGCGAACACCGATTCCTTCACAAACTTCCTCTTACGGCATGAACTTATATCCATTGGAACGAGGTTCAGGAAATCGCCATATCAATTGGCTACTTTCAGCGGCCCAAAAAGACCGAAGCGCAACCAGCTGGGCAGGCGTAACGCGACCGTCAGACTTGCCCAGTTAGATCACATCCTGATCAGGGAGCGTGAGAAGCGTCGCATCAAGGACTGCAATACGCTGAGACCACAGAGCTTTGTCACTGATCACAAGTTACTGCATTGCACGATCGACCTGGCGGAGCCGCTCTTCAAACCCCCCAAGTTGACATCACGGAGCTTCTTTGGGTGCTTAAACAGCGCCGTACACCGGATGGAGTTCGTCTCTGTGTTTGAACGCGCGATGGAAGTCGCCGAGACTCCGTCGTACGCTGACATCGCTTCTGCAGTGCGTTCGGCGACCAATGAGACTGTGCCGCTCCTGAGGCCTCCAAAGAACGGCGTCGCCATTTGGGAATCGAGTCCAGAGGTGCAGAGCGCGAGGAGACGTGTCTCGGCGCTGCGTCGTTCAGGTCGGCACGATGAGGCAAACAAGGCGTCTCGAGAGCTTGCGGAAACGTACAACGAGCAAGTGCAAGCGGCCATCAACACCGAACTGCGAAACGTCAGTGCCCAAACCGACTCAGCCCGTCGAAATTCTGAAGCCTGGCAAGTGACCAACCGTCTTATTGGAAGAAAGGCACGCACGCAGCTGAACGTCTACGGCGAAACTCCTGAGGCTAGGAAGGAGGTGATGCGATCGTTCTTCTCCCGAATCGTCAATGCTGTGCCGCCCGAATCAACGACAATCTCTCCCTTAAACGCGACAGAATTGCCTTCACCGGATGACTTCGACAGCCGTCCCATCTCCGTGAGCGAGGTGTTGAAGACCGCATGGGAGTCACGCTGCGGGAGGGCCATGGGTCTCGACGAGGTCCCCGTGGAGGCGCTTCGGCTGCCGGCAGTGGCCGCGGCTGTCGTTCCGGTGATGAACCATGTCTTGGAGGGCGGTCGAGCGCCAGTTCAGTGGAGGGAGTCCTTGGTGGTTGCTGTGCCAAAGAAGCCGAACTCCAACAAGATTGAAGATCATCGTGGGATCTCTCTGATGTCGTGCTCGGCGAAACTCTTCAACAAAGTGTTGCTCCGCCGAGTACAACCGGTGCTCGAACCTCTCCTTCGTTCGGAACAGAACGGCTTCCGCCCGCACCGCGGCACTTGCTAGCAAATCTTGGCACTGCGCCGGGTAATTGAAGGTGCTACGAAGTACCAGACCAACGCCATTATCATATTCGTTGACTTTCGCAGAGCCTTCGATAGCGTCGACCGGTGTTGTCTGAACGAGGTACTGAATATATCGTCGTCGTCATGCAAAAATTGCGTAACTTTCAAAATTTTTGAAGATTTTGGGATTTGAACAGTTGCTGGTCATTATTTACATGGCGGATCTGATGAGCACATTTTCATAAGTGTAAGAGATGATTTTTTGGGAGAAAATCAGAAAATGAAATTGGCGTATTTTTCTTAAGAAAATTAACCCACAATGAAAATGGCGTATCTGGTTTCTTTCAATTATAATGAAACTGGCGTAACTTGATATTCACAGTTCTGAAAAATGAAAATGGCGTAAGTCATGCATTTCTAACTCTGTACTTATGGATATCACATAGATCAATTATACATTTTGGCCCATAAGTATGAATCATTCCATATTCTATTATATTCTGCTATTTCCTACGGGTATGTATACTTGAACGAGATTTAAAGCAAAAGCGAAGGGGCAAATTCATATTGACGAGTTCAGATATCAGTGAATGCATGAAATAGCCACAGGAATATTCATCCTCAGTGAGGTAATCAAAGTTCCTTCACGATAAACATACACATAGTTTTGTATTGTATCGTTCAAGCTCAAGGACCAACTACTGTATATTAGCACCACGGATCATGAAGAGATTTTCTCAAGCTAAGAGTATGAAAAGATATCTTACAATCTACAATGTAAATCAGCACCTCCTTAATCACACACTAAAGCAAGACATTATTCGTAACTGATAAAAAATCCTAAAGCAAAGCGTTAACGATCACGATGATTCGGAAATTCTAAATAAAGAACCTGATGTGAGTGACTATTTAATTGAGGAGCCGAATTCTGAAACCATCAACGAGAATTCCATAAGTTCTAGACGCAAAAGAATACCGAAAAACTGGAAGTGCAAGCGTGAATAAGAGAAGAAGGTTAGAAGGTCAGACTTGGAAATAAGTAAAACAAGGACTCAAAAGACAAAAATATAATTCGTGTTAAAAAGAGGTGGTCAAATTTGGTAAACGTTGCCACGGAACCAATTGTGACAACAGAGGATAGTATTATTTACTGCTATTGGATAATAATACTGTAGCAGTAAATAATACCCTTGATAAAGCCTACGGCGAAAATTTGGGAGAACTACCTAGTTGTTTTATTTATTTGCGGAAGAAGGGCTAATAGGCCAACAATTAATTGATTTTAATTTCAAAAACATAATTTGATCCGCAATGGCCAAAATTTTGGACAAAATTGTAAATCTCAAGCTGATGATAAGATTCTTGTTTGTGCTACAATGTTCCAAAATACTTTCCGAATATCGCATCAAGCTATTCTAAATTGGCTAGCAAAATCCACACATGGATTGTCTAAAAGTAGTGTCAATATTCCGAGGGAAAATAGGCTCATTGGTCAGAATCTTGTCAAGAATGAGCGCATTAATATTGCAAAACGATTTGTTGATTCTTTGGACAAAGTTTCATCTCACTATTGCAGAAAGTCAAGTGACAAGCAATACCTTGGCCATACGAATTCACGAGTGCACCAAATGTACATCAGAAGTATGTTGTCTGGTTGCAATAACAAAATGAACGGCAAAATGACCCCGTTTCACTCCACTTGAAATTGAAAGACAGTGCTAGCTAGATATGAAACGAATAGATACAAAGAAAATGCAAAAGCCCGCGATGGAAGCTTGATTGCTATAACTGCTGATGTTCAAGCGGTCCAAACAATTCCGAAGTTGAATGCAAGTTGTTTGTATTTTAGAACAAAATTGAACTTACACAATTATACTATCTACAACAACTCTAGCCAAGATGTCCATTGCTATGTTTGGACTGAAATAAACGGCGGTCTATCAGCAAACAACTTCACTAATTGCTGAATTGATTATCTTGATAATCAGCTCACATGGAGAAAGACTTGAAAACAAAATTCATTTGGAGTGATGGGTGCGGGTCACAAAATCGAAATTGCACTCTCATTTCTTCCGTTTCACAATGAGCAAAAGTGAATAAAATCATTTGTTTTAAATACCTAGAGAAAGAACATAAGCAGATGGTGGTCGATTCTGCTCACTCAAAAAATAGAGAAACTCCAAAAGAATGTTTACCTACATGTGCCCGCAGACTACTGTAATTTGGTTACATCTGCAAGGAAGAATCCTTCTCCTTTCAAGTGCAATTATCTATCCTACAGTTTCTTCAAAAATCATGAAGAAATACAGACACGAGCATCCATCCGACCAGGCCATATGAAAGGTGACCCATGCGTATCAGAAGTGAAAGAGTATAGATGCGATCCCTCCGGTGATATATTCTATAAGCTTTCCCATGATACTTCAACAGGTTTCACTCTTCTGCCACAAAGAAACCGAAAGAGCACCTCTCAATTACAAGATCCATACTCCGGTTTGATCCCCATCTCCCGAAAGAAATTAAAAGACTTGCAAGAAATCAAAAAAGTTATTAATCCCGATTATCATTCTTTCTATGACAACCTTCCCTACAGTGTATAACAAATATCATGCTGTGTTCCATTTTGCTGAATACTCTGATACATGGAAGTATAGAATATCAGAATATCAGAACGTTTATTCTCAAAGTAATGACATTTCAATATTTTCATGATCGAATACTGCACTCCTGTTCTGTTTCTTTTAAGTTAGTGTATTTTTACTAATTGTTTTGTGTAAGTTGATTGAATATGAAACATCAACATTTTCTGATGAATCATACATGTGCATGTACACAATTCCGTTAAAATAATCGCTTTTATTCATTGCGATAATTTATAGACTTCGTGTATCGTATAGGTAGGTTGAAACTACAGTAAATTATGGCCAAAGGTATTATCTACGAGCAGAAGAAAGTAGCGCAATCAATAAGCAACAATTGAGCTGTGAGATTAAAGGTACTGCAACTCTTACCATATCATACCTGTAGAATTCAGGATAATGACAAACTACGAACCATACATTCTGGATTAGTTGACTTCTGATAATTGCCTCCTAAGGAATCATTATTCTATGGTTTTCAAGCTTTCAATAAACTTTCATTTACTTTTCAGATTAATGACTTACTTATTTTTTAATTAAGGCAACTTATTTCTTAGGTCTAATAGTGATAATGCGGTCCATGTAAAAAAAATTATGCGTGTATTTTCACCAAGCTATGGCAAAAATGCCTGCAAAGTAACAGAAAACTCAATAAAATGTCAGTTAGAAAATGGCGTAACATACCATTGACGACGATTTTTTCAGAATGAAAATGGCGTATCTTATTTTTGCAACTTTTTTGTCAGAACAGATGCTTTTATTGGGAATAAGAGTTATATATTCGAAGTTGTGATGTTGTCCTCTATACAATGGTATTTGATTTGTCTTGATTATGTAGATTTTTCAGAGAAAAACGGTTTTTCGTGATTTTCTCGAATCATGCTTTTTTGAGTTACGCCATTTTTGCACGATGACGACGATATATCAAGTGCATCCAAGACTGATCAGCGGCATCATGACCATGTATAAGGAGACGACTGCTCGAGTCCTGACAGCGGACGGCGTGACCCAGGAGTTCTGTACCAGCTTGGGTGTTCTGCAGGGTGACGCGCTAGCTCCGTTCCTGTTTGTTTTTCTCCTGGACTGGGTACTTCGTGTGGCCATCCCAGATGACAGCAAAGGATTTTTGCTGGCGCGTCGGGTGGGCAGAAGAGTGCCGGAGCAGCGAGTGTCTGTGCTCGGATACGCGGATGACCTTGCGATCGTTTCGTCCACCGTTGCTGGTGCACAAGAAATGTTCAGCTCCTTGACTGCAACAGCCCGTCGAGTTGGCCTGCAAGTGAATGCAGCCAAGACGGAAGTGCTTTGTGGGGTAAACGTTTTCTTCGACGAAGTTCCCCTTCCCATCTGCCAAAGAAGTTTTACGTACCTGGGTGGCCGAGTGCCGAGCTGCTCGGAGGACCTCCTGCGACGAAAGCGGTTGGCGTGGACGGCGATGCGAAGGCTCCGAGCAGTGTTCTCATCAGAGGCTTTGACGGACGAGCTGCGCGTCAGACTGTTCACTGCGACCATCGAGACGGTCTTGCTATACAACGCCGTCACGTGGACCCTGACGCGCACTCTAGAGACCGAGCTGGACGGAGCGCATTCTCACCTGCTGCGGGCTGCCTTCAATGTGCACTGGCCGGAGCGTGTGCGCAGCGCAGACCTGTACCAGCGCGCGGGACTGCTACCACCAAGTCAAAAGTTGCGGCAAGACCGTCGGGCCCTCGCTGGAGAACTCCTTCGGACAAAGAAGTCATGTCCTCAGCCTGCGCAGCGCCTTCTTCTCTGGCGGCCAGCGCAGCGGCAAAGGCGCGGACAAGGTCAAAGGAAGACTTACCGAGAAATGCTGCATGAGGACTGTGGTGCACCGGACCTGCTGTCCGCTGACCAGCATGTGCGGCGACTTGCACAAGATCAGAAGATCCGACGCTTTATGTTTAATTTGTTTCATTAAATAAAGCGTATTGAATTGAATTGAAATAACTTGATGTTTATAAAGAAATGAGAGTAATCGCAAATTTTTACAAAGTGCACTCTGGCAAGGTAGGCTATTCCTACATAGTTTTCAACAAGCCAACTTTCTGAAATCTGGCCCATCTGTGGAGCATATAGGGTGATTTTTTTTCTACCGTCATGTTTGAAGAAAGGTTGTGAATAAGCACACTGGAAAAATGAGCATGAGAATAGAAAATCTTCTCAAAGAATATCAATACGCAAATATGACGGATATATATTCCCACATGAGGTATAAATATATAAAAACCATATATCAAATCTCCCATAGAAAGTTCAATAAAATTCTGATATCAAGTCATTTGTTTTTCCTACTTATTTCAGGTGAGTGATTATGTTGCAACTTCTTCAGTTTTCTTGCATCATTTTATGTTTCCTCACTGCATCAAACATTCACAGCACGATAATTTGCGACAAACACAGGGGCCTGAAATATTTAGCACCCGAACCGAGATTAGGGTTTTAAAGTCAAACTTTTTTTAAATAGAAAAGCATCATGACGTTTGTTTGTTTTTTGGCATTTTACATATTTTCTTTTCAAAATAATGCAAACAACCTATTAAATGAATCGCCTTGATATGTAAAATATATCATTTGGAGACGTGACGTCTGAAGCATATTTGTATATTCTCTCTGTCGTAAATTATATCGCACTACACACATAGGCCAAAAGCAATTCATTTCTTGGAAGAATTCTAAGCTCCTCTTCCAACAAATCATGAATAGACAATATAATTACTATTTCACTAATACACGCCTACACTGTAAACTGTAATCAGCCAAATAACAGACAATTTATCAGCCATAATGATCAGACAATTGCAACAGACAACATGAGACAATGAACAACCAAAAGCGGCTGTTCAGAGCAGACAAGATGAGACAATTATTCGCCAAAATATCAGACAATTCTGTCTACTTTTCTATAAGTATTGTCTCTCAAACTCAAAGTGTTTGAATATGATCAAACTATTCAACATCAGCTAATGGCAACTAGTCACTCCTAATCACATAGGTTCTAACTCTGCTCCACTCATTCACACTCGCATTATGAACAACTCTGATACTTTACAAGTCCGTTGTGTCAATGTCAACTTTAGGGAAGTATATAGACCCTTAAAAGCTGTAAAAAACATTGTAAAAACAGAATTAAAAGATGGCATCAATACGTCAAATATCCAGACCTGTTATTGCCATGCCTCAAGGTGTATACAAAGAACCCTACTTATTTACAACATTGTATATTCTATCCAATATATCAATAGATACCATCCAATTTCAATAAAAGTGTATATATTAGTCATAAGTAGTATATACTGATGTGGCTCACAAATTGTCCGATAAGTGGCTGTTTACAGTGTATGATTAAAACATTGGGGCTCCTGTTAGCAAATCTATCTCATGATCATTAATTTCTATTATCTAAATTAGGTTCATAAAAACACGGCAAAAGCATGCTAAAGCATGTTTAGAAATAAAATTCATGTTTTAAAATTCATACTCATGAAAAAGATTTCATCATTATTAACGCAGTATAAAACCACAGTATATAACCCAATCTTTGAAAAACTTCCAAGTCACCGTTATAACACTAAGCTTTATCAACCTATTTTATTAGCAGTTTATATGGCAACACAGCTTTGCATTTGTTCTCTTTGAATTTGAATGTGCAATCAAAGGCTATCAAATCTAAAAACCAGCAAGAGACATTTATGAAAAATGTAATTAAATTTTCAATGTCAACATCTATTACTTTGCGCATTAGCTATCTTGTGCATCACACGCAATTTCCTGTGAAGCCACTTGATTCTTTTAACCGCAGTAGAGATGCATAATTCTATTTTTTTCACTTGAATATTGCTTATCAATTTTCTGTGGCAAACTGTAAAAAAAATACACCAAACACACGCTGCAAGTGCTCAAGTTGCTTGGACTCCTCTAAAGTCCATCTCGTGCTGAAAATCGCACTATTCTCAGTCTTACAACAATCGAATCATTCTGCTGTTCCCTATGTATCTAAATGTCACACCGACATAGGGTTTGGAAAAACTTCTTCAACCGATAGCACACGAATATAACGATAGGCCGCTGAGGTGAGACATGACGATACTTTTAGCTGCGTTGCACTATCATGGCTGGCTTCGTAATTCCGTCGCTGCCGGCCAACAGCGTCTGTCAACATTTTACCCTTCCATCATAATATTGCAGGTGATTCCGGAATAGGTCTGTCTATTGGAATTTCACTAAGCTGACGTTGATGAAATTCATCAGCAATTATGTTCATGTTATCATTAGGGGGCCGATATTTAAATTTTATTCTCTCTGCAACCTATACTTCGGCCCATAACTCATGGGCCAGCGCCTTCAGCCCCCAGGCCCCTATTCATTAATATTGCATTGACAAGTTAAACCGTGTTTCTGACCTCTTTTTGAATCAAATGACTTTAACGAGGTGGTCGTTTAACAGAGCTCTCATTGATTAATATAATGATAATGTTAATAATTTTTATTAGTCAGAAGAAAGGGCGGTACTGACACAAGAGGGACAAAATGGCAAATTCACGAATGGATAGAGTATTTTACAAAGGAGTTGCAGAACATTGCAGAATGTCGACAGAGGGCGAGTAATTGCCTTGGATGCCGGATATTATTGGCATTGCCCGTAACAAAAAAGTCTTTGGCACTTGATATCTCCCTGATCAATTTCATACAGCCTTTGTAAACAGGGTGCGCTTTGGGACATAGATGTCAACTGTCGGGCCACACGATCGAGTTGCACGCTTCTTAAACTGGGATTTGCTTATGTCACAATTGACATGCCAGCAGAAAACAACGAGACAAAAACAAAACTGACATACACCTGACAAACGATATGGCTTGGGTTGCAATTGATCTTCAACCATTTTACCATGGACATTGAATTTGGCAGCGGCATTTTTCGGTGTTCGCTTAGCTAAGCACTTTTGCTCAAAAGACGTTCTAGATTCAACAAAACCGAGATGGTTTGAAAATCACTTTAATAAAACTGAAAATAATTCTAAATCTGTTGAGATCAAACTTCGGCTTTCGGGAAATTCTTTTTAAAATGGCTTTGTTCATCGAACCGAGCGTTTTGTTGCAACCGCATCAATGAATCTTAAGCCAATTTAAGTTAAATATGTGCTCACATTAAGCCGAATGATTTTATTTATTGGGAACAGCCAACCAAAACCAGCCGCTTTTTCAAATCTCATCAAAGGGTTGTGCTTTGAGACGCTGTCAAAAGAAAATAGGGACGCGGTGAGTAGAGAACGAAGAGAAGGAAATAATTTTAAGGAGAACGAACTCAATATTTAGTAAATCTGCCATTCGAATAGAGACTGGCATCATTAACAACTGTCTTGTCTTAATTCAGCCAAATTGCTGATAGCATTACCCAAGCATCGTACTGACACATGCTTGCATTTTTGTTTAACAAATCAGCACCGTTTGAAAAATCCTATTGTTCAACAAACCCAAAATCGCTAGAATATCGATCGCTTTGAAATTAGAACCGACGATAAGTTGCAACTAGGACTGAACACTTTTTATTAAAACTGAAAAGTCGATAAGGTCAAACTTCGGAATCCGGGAAACCATTTTCAGATTGTTTTTGTTTATCAGATCGAGCGTTTTATTGAAACCGTTCTGCTAAATATTCATCTGTCTTGGATTAGATATGCCCATACGTTCACATTGAATCAATTTAATTTTGGTTTTATTTGCTGAATCTAGCCTATCAAAACGAGTTTGGTAGGCCTGATTTGTCAAATTTGATCGAGGGTTTACCTCAAAATGTATTCTTGCTTACCTACTTGCTTCCTCGTTTTGAGTCCGTTTGTTCCAATGTCATTGGATCAGACTGCTTATCCTTAGATCTCTTCCAAGTCAGACGGTCAAGGGTTGCTTCAGCTGTTACACTCTAAAAAAAATTGGTTTTCAATTGGTTTTCCAGAAAACCAGGTGGATTTCTGGAAAACCAAAAGGTTTTCTGGAAAACCAAATTGGTTTTTGGGAAAGTCAATTGGTTTTCTACAAAACCAAATTGGTTTTTAAGGAAGTCAATTGGTTTTCTGGAAAACCAAATTAGTTTTTAAGGAAGCCAATTGGTTTTCTGGAAAATCGATTTGGTTTTCTAAACGTCCAAAACTGACAATTCTTCCCATAAAAGCTAGAATGCAGCAAGAGTGATTTTACTAATTTCAAACCGCACTGATCTGAAAAATGATCAGTGTCTTATTATATTGTTGTCACTAAATTATGTGTTGATTATCATGTTCTGAAACATCTCAATGATCTAGTGTATCGAATGACTTGTTCATTTATTGTTCTATAATTAAGATTTTACATTAAATTTCAATAGATTTCATGACTGGTTCACGTTTTGTTGTAGGATATTAGCTTAATTTTCCTCAAATAGAATTTTAACCAACGATACACAAGTTTGTATACTATGTAGATAATTGGGGTTAGCCTAATTGGGCAAATTGTATTTCAATTGCATACATTAATTGATGAAATAAAATTGTATTAAATTAATAACTTAAATTGTGATTTAGGTAGTGCCAAGTAAAAGTCCGTGGGCTTCTGTGTGGAAAATACGGCAATAATAGACAATAATAATAACAGACAGCATCAGAAGCTGTTGGACACTGTCTAGTGTTAGTACTTGCTACTTCATATTATTTCATTCTATAAATTAAACAAGTTGGAAACCCACAGGAGTAAGAAACGGATGAGAATGAGATAAGAACTCGAGGAAAGAAAAGAACATTACATCATCTAATGGCACCGCACAGGTGAAATACTAAGTTCGGCGAGAGTAACAGCGATTATAAGCACTGATTGAACTCCACACATCCTTGGATAAGAATCATGAATGAATCATGTGGACAACATGCTGTGCGGAAACATCATGGCATATATTCAGACTGGGAAATAACATCACTCGCCGCTCGCATTGAGAAACACATGTGGCCTGCTGAACTTCTTCTTCCCTGACCCTTGAACTTTGAGGGAAATATTTCCCAGTTCAGTTGGGGAGGAATGACGTCATCCGTTTTGAATTTGAAGAAAATAGCAATTGAAATTAGTTTTTACATCAAAAAATGTACAAACTATTTCAATTACTTACAAAGTTCTAAATACGTTGCAACTCAATCACTAGTTTCTATCAGTGAAGATTGTTCCAGGATCTACAATGAAATGACGTCGTATTCCCCATGCCGTACGAGAGGTAAGTTTCATTTTCACTTTTATTTCATTCACAGCTGGTCTCCGCTGAAAGTGTTGTCGTGTACATTTGCGGATTATTACAGTGTTTCTATCTTCTTATCGTCGTACAGACATAAAATTATTTTACAGAAGAGTATACTTTATTATTTCAATACTTTTACATAGAAAATTTCATCATATCAAAATTAACAATTTAATCAAATTGCTTGTTATCAGTGGTGCATCATTTTGAGATTCACTGAATTCTTGTGAAGAGTTACCAAAGATTAGCCTAGATTTACGGAATGATTCTATCATCAGAATAATAAATTAGATGTTGTTATATGTTAGCAATTTTTGAAAGTTAAGAGTAAAGTTTGGAAATTTTCTGAATTTATATTGTAAATCAGTCGTTATCGTTCCGGAGCGTGTTATCTTAAGTTTTGGACTTTCTCATATTTATTTCAAAATAGATGCGATCAAAACAATACAGTATTTTGCAATAGATATTTTGAATAACTGATATACATGTAATTAAGGTCTGTCTAGCGAGTCAAATGTGATAATCATTAAAGAGTTACAGGTATTATTGGGCATTCCATGTTAGTAGACATTCCATCAAGTAGACCATGATAACTTAGATACAGTATATGCTTACATTCTTAGATACCTTATTTATACCGGTGGCTTACAAACTTGTAGGTAGATCATCTCATTAACGTACGATTCTAATCAATTTTATGTTGATTACGTGTTGAATATAAGATCTAAGGTCATACGTTTGTAAATGCACAAGAATGTAAATCATACAATTTTGCTTGATACCAATGAGCTGATCTCTGAAACCGGCCAAATCAACGTGGGGTTTATGGCCGTACAACAAATTAATTCTAGTTATATTTGAATTGGTATAGCAGCATGATAAGACAGTTAAGACGGTTTTTATAGGTCGAGATAATGGTAAACGTTTTATCAAACAAATCCGTGCAGTTTTGCTTGAAGCCATTTTTAGCTAAATTTATTTATAGCCCGTATGCATATTATCTAGTTATGATTATTCCCTGGGTTGCCAGATGGTTACTATTGCTCAAATTTTTATCACTGTATTCCACATTCTATTCCCAAAAAATGTTAAGTCTTTCAAGAATTCAGACAAATTCATGCCAAATACTTCAAATTTGTTGAAAATTGTTCATGATTGTTTCTTGATAAGCTCCCTTGCCTACTGGATATCTGAGTAAGAACTGATCGTTCACATTCTGTTTTTACTAGTATATCGCTGATAACGGACAAACTTCTGAGTTAACAGGATTATTTCGGAAATTCGTTTGTTGGATGATAGCGAGTATATAACTGGAAACCGTCGCCGACGCTGTAGAACGACTACAATTATTAACTAACCAATTCGTTTTTTAAATTTTATTAAACGATTGTTGCCGTTTTGATTCTTCATTCGCAACAATGAAGATAAAGCAGGCAAACTTACACCAATTTTCTTCTCCTGCTTTATCAACGATGTTATAATGACATTATAGTTTGATATAGTTATTTAAATTGTAATTAATTGATATTTTGGCCTAAGTATAATACACTTGTAAGTTGTTTTAGACCACATACATCTACAGTAGCTGATAGCTCTGCATAACTAACTTTTCAGTCTTTGTCTCCAGGATCAATTTTTAAAAAGCGTGATATTGTTCTGCAGTCTGTTATTATTAGCTGACTTAAACCTAGCTTTTTCGGACTTATGACTGTCATTCAATGGTTTTCGTTGGATGAAAAGACAGAAAGATGAGTCGCGTATTTTTTGAGCTAGAGCTACGCAACGGCCTTTCGCTCATATCAGCTCGCTATGACGCTCAGAATTTAGCAGTGACTGCTATCTGTCTGATTTTGAAAACTAAACATTGGTCGTAAGTTCTATAGTACTGCAGATAGTGGCACTAAATCGCATTCTTGTTGAATTGTTACTATGCCTATCATGCAAATGATAGCAAATGATTGCAAGTTAAGAGTTAAGTTTGGAAATTTTCTGAATATATATTGTCAATCGGTCGTTATCGTTCCGGAGCATTAATAACATCAATGTAAACTTGTATGTATCTGATAAGCGTGTTACCTTAGGTTTTGGACTTTCTCATATTTATTTCAAAATAAATTCGATCAAAACAGTATAGTACTTTGCGATGGATATCTTGAATAACTGATATACATGTAGTACCTTAACGGTCAGTCTGAAGAGTCAAATATGATAATCATTTAAGAGTCACAGGTATTATTGGGCATTCCATGTTGATAATATATCATTGGTTTATAATCTGATATAATATGATAATATATAATATATGTAATATTATACAATTTAATAATAAGTAATATTTCTATCAAAGTTCTGTCTTGTGTTATTTAACAGATCTGGTTGGATAACCTGTGAAGTTGTTAAGAATATTTTGATTGTCTAGCGTTATCAATTCAGTATTCGGTTTTGATAATAAGTATGAAATAAATCAATAGTAATTTTCGAATTACTATATCATTATCTGCTTTGAATACAAAAGAGTTAGACTAATTTGACAGTATATTTAGGAAATTTCTTAGAATGATAGTGACTAAGTGTAGAATTAAATCAGACAATGAACAATTCATGCTCAAGTAAATGTACACATATCAAAATGAATGTGCATGTTATGTAAACATTCTGTATATGAGAAATCTTAAAATAAGATTAAGTTTTATGTTATGCTCTGTTCTATCATTTCAATGATGTTGGATGTATATTTCCCGTATTATTTTTTACAGTTTCTCGCTGCTGCTAAGTCAATAACCGGCGTAGATATCGACGCAAAAGTTTCATTGATACTACAGAAGATGCAGCATAAAGTGGTGGAATTGATTGAACTGAAGAGACCTTTACAGCGTCAGTTTGAGGAATATATGAGCAAGATTCCCTCAGATATCGAACAAACTGAAGGTCAGTGTTTTACTTTTTTAATGTTATCAATAATGGAAAAATTGAAATAGGATTATACTTCATAATAATTCAATTGTGAGTTCATGAAATGAACCTCCTCGTACTCGTGCTCGTACTAATTTCAGTCGTTTTTAGGATTCTCTCAATGAAGGATTTTACGGACTGGAAATTAAATTCTTAAAAACTTGACTGGCCTTCGTTGTCCTACGCCTTCTGAGGTTACAGTGACGTTAAAGATAAGTAGGAGAGGAGTCCGTCAAAATCTTTGTCGCGCAAGTCACGATGAATTTTTAACTTCAATATTTCAAAATTATCAAATGTCAACCAAAAATATTATCAAATGTCAACCATTATATCCTAACAATGTTTGATGAGATAATTATTTATAAAGTCAGATCATCATTACCATTATTTTGAGGTTCATGGTTGTGCATATATATGCTTAAGTTCATGATCAATATATATTATTCAATTCAGCACTTGGATATTTCATTCACGTACTCCATTTGACGTTTACTCATGTGTATGTAGATCTTTCTATCAGAATACTAGCTCGTACTAACAATGAATCATTTTTTTTTTCAGATATGAAACGAAACATCAGATTGGTAATGCTTCCACTCATATTTAATGAGTCAGTGGATCTCATGTTCGTTTTCAATAAGGTAAGATAAACTGACACATGCGATTATAAATGTGCAGACCATACGTTTTTGGACCTTATATCAACGATATTAATTCGGGAGATAACTGGGTGATAATCATATGTTCACACACTCTTTCAATGAGAACTTGTAGAATATCATTTAAAGACACAACTAATTCAATATACAACACTATTCCTATACAACAATCGCTAAACAGTAATAGAGCAGGCGTTTCCCAATCATAACACAATACATCAGGAAGTCTTTTATTATAAAATCAAGCGACTTTCATATACTCGTATATGAAAGCAACATCTTCGTTTTTATACAAGTAGGTGCATGTGCAAAATCAATATTCCGCATTTGACATCAATACCATGTACTGTACTGGTAGATTACTCTTACCGTAACATTATTTTTACATCTTTCAGATACCGACAAACCCGACACCGACTATTTCGATACTGGGATCTCCTCCCATGCCTCAGCAGCTAAAGCTGTACGTGGATGGCATGGTTATCAGTAATGTGCCAGACCTATCCAGCGGCGTATCGTTGATAGGGGCCGCTTACTTTCTTTTTGACATTTGCTACCCCAAAAAACTAAACAATCTCTTAAGCCTTCTTGAAAATTTCGTCATTCGCCCAACCAAATTGTCCCCTGCAACTGCAAAATTATCCCATTTCATAAATTTGTTTTGAGCTGCACCCTATTGTAAATTGCCTAAATGTTTCTTTTTATCATCAAAGAGAATGATTGTATTCTATCATTCTGTTAAAAAAATAATGCTGTCGATATTGCTTAGAAATGACTTTTGCATTCACTCATAATGCGTAACTACTAACCTTATGTGTAGGTCAAAGCTATAAGCTTAAATATTTCTTAAAAATCTGAAAAGCAAATTGAATGGTGTAATGTCTCAGTAAATACGTGTACGCGTAATTTGCATCAGCCATTGGGATAACTAAAACGGATAAAGATGTACGATTACATGAGAAAGCTAATACAATTCAGCAAATGTATTATATGAATGTTTATTGAAAACTGTTATCAATATTATTTGATAGACGAATTATACTCTTAATGTACGCGCGGTATACTAGACTGGGATAGAAAATCAATGTAGCTAGGTTTTTGAATAACCGAATTGGGTTCAATCGTATAATGGAAAAGATGGGAAACCAAACTAGATTTTCTGAAAAACCAAACTAGGTTCCCAATAAGGTAGAGTAATGAAATACGGGCAACCAATTTAGATTTCCTGAAAAACCGAATTGGGTTCTTCAATGAAGTATGCCGTTTTGAGTTGAGAAACCATTTTTGGTTTTTCAGTCATGTTTTGGTTTTCTGGACAACCAACTTGATTTGGATGTCTGGAAAACCAAATTTTTTTGGTTTTCCGGAAAACCGAAATCGGTTCCCCTCTGTGGACAAGCTGAAAAACCAAATTTGGTTTTTGGGAGCACCGATTTTTTTTAGAGTGTATGTTAAGCAGACGGCGATCAGATGCTACCGTTTCGTCCCAAGTCTTCTTTGGACGCCCGTTTGGTCTTTTTCCAAGGGGGGTTGTTGCAATTTGTTGGATGTAAACTGTAGTTTCAGTATGTGCATGACAGCAGAACAATGATGCTTATGATAGCCACGTCTGGAAATTTTTCTGAAACACTTGTTAAGATGGTATTCACATTAAGAACTATATAATGGAGCCAGCACTTTAAGCCATAGAATTCGAACTATCTCATCAATGGTAGTTATCTACTGTTAAGGGGGGGTTCACAATATCACGATAAAATCGTGACGATATTTGATTTCATCGTTGAGCTTCAATGTTCACATTGTAACTATTTGTTGAGAATATCGAGCTACCGTGTGCAGCAGCTATGCAACACATCCAGAGTGATTTTATTTCTGTTGATCATCTCAGTTATCGCTATCGTTGTCGGTCAAAAGAACGCACCTTCAATGTCCAAAATCTTCTGCAGAAATAAGCATTTCGTGAAGTCGACTAACTAAGAGTTTTACCGGTAGGTTTTGTTCCAGATTGAATGATAATATTGATAAGATGAAAGGGTTGAAGCGCATTATGAGTTAGTTTTCTAAATGGCTGATTCACAGAAGTATTAACTGCTCGTCTAGTCGTTTGCTTGTCCAGGAGGGAAGCTTCCTATCATGCAATGCAATTTAATGTTTCAATCTGCTGTACCAAACATATCGAGCAATGGGCAACCAGTTCAACAATAAACGTTTGTGCGAAGTTTCAGTGACTCTCACCATTCACCTGGATCACAGCGCAGCAAGCAGACACACACGATGTCAAGCTTTTTCATGCCCCTGCTATATTTTCCAATCATTTTCGGAAGGAGTAACTTTATCAACTGAACTTAGTCACAATTATCAGAATTCCTCGAAAATGAACCCTGGCGATCATTGGAAGCATTTTGAAGGCATTCATGACAATCCACAAGCAATGAACGACTAAGTTTTCTTATTCTACAGATGCATTAAGAAATGCTTTTGACCACTTAGTAAGTTCCTGCATGTGCCATCGTCTTCGATCGACTTGCACTTCTAGTAGATTGACTCGCTTAAGCATTCTATGTCTGTAGGTTGAATATTACCAATGCATGACAGCGTGCTGAAGCCATGCAATTGGTTTCCGTCGCACTGTCAAGCAATAAGGCAGTTATCACACTATCGAACTTCGGTCTCGATGAAGCCTTGAGTGCGATTGTTATCACTTAATGTCGGTTTAAAATCGTACATCGAGCAAAGTGATTCAAACTAGGGCTCATACAGGTCAATCTGATCGGATTAACAGTAGACTAAATAATTTTTATTTGAATACAGCCAGTTAAGGACAAAATACAGAAAGTCTGCAGTGGTATTTTTACATCGAAGTTCTAGGGACAACAAACTACTGCCAATTTACTGTTCATTTGTTTGTTATTTGTCTTGTCTGTTATAATCATCACCTCAGCAACATTTTTTCGCTGCAACATGCGAAAAAGTATATTTTCAAGAACTCTTATTTCTTATTATTATATAGCATACTCATATTTTCAATGGGCTGCTGGTTATGATAGTTATCGCAAGCATCTAGAGTATATTACTGTACATTCCAATAAGTATTAAATATTCTGATATTAAATAGTATTAAAAAGTATTAAATATTTTGATATATAAATGAATGACCATACTTGCTAAATATATCATTAGTATGCATGCAACTAAATGAAGAGAAACAACGATGTGATTACATCTGACCAGCCGATGTCGAGTCACTTTCACAAGTTGTCATGAAGATAGATATGAATATTATGCGTCATCATCTCGTGCAGACAGAAAGAGTCATTTTGTTAGTTGTAGATATTTTTAGATTGTGAGCACTCAACAGCCGTGAAATATTCTGAGAATTTTACTTTACACAGAAATATGTAATTTGAGTTATAAAACAAACTGATTTTTCAAAGACATCGCGAAATGATATGAATATGATCGTAAATGTGCAAATTAATAAAATCCACTGCATTTAGTCCTTACTGCATGCAATGCCGACGAAATACGGATGGAATGAGCACAGATGTGTCCTCGTTGACATTCAATAGAACCATCATAGCAAAAAGGATTCTCCTCACATGCGGTATGCGGGAATGCGGACTGACTCGCAATCTGCACCCAATCTGCCATAGTATGTACAGTAAATTGTCTGTATAGTCGAAACAGTAGCCTACTCGGAGCCTATACATTTCGATTATATGAATAAGGAATTCCGGGGATATTACGACTACTGAGAAGATTAAGTTGTGACCCAAATCGTCGGTAAAATTTAAGTATTTCAAGTTATTAGTGACTGTTTTCATCGAATCACATCATCTTCTAAATCTGTGAGATAAAACTGCCATGACATGAAAATTGTCGCAAGGCAATTTTTTTCATCTTGCCTTTGAGTTTGTTGGACTACTGTAGACAGTCTCAGGTGGCAATATTGCCAACCTCCAATGTCAAGTTATTAACAAGATCATCTCAATCCCACTTTTATGTGTCATATATCTATTTAGCCGCATTATGAGCCGTTGTATAAGTAATATATGAAGAATTCGATTTGATATTTTATGACACTACCAAGTTCATCGTCTTAACGTAGTAGAACTTGCATATTTTGCAATGGATACTGCGAATTTGCGAATATTAGTTGTCCATAACTCTGTACCTGGTTTTGAACCTCAGCCAAATATCAAGAGTTCTGAAAATATCAAAAAGAAGTTTTCCAGCAGAGGTTATAAAGCAATTCTTTGACAAGGGCAACCACACATGTATAGTTCGAAAAGACAGAAACGCAGTGGACACAATCGATTGAACGGACGTACTGAAAGGGCTTTATCTCGTCAGCGTATTAAAGAAACCTCAAATTACTGCCGGCCAGGTGGCACATGTTGTTGGTTCAAAGCGACAAATGTCGACACTGTTCGATGTTGTTTGTGTCCCAACGGTATGCGAACATACCTACCCTTCACGTTCCTGCTTTAACAGTGCAACAACATCGTGATGGACCAGTGCGGCCGAATGCACGAACATCGCCAAAAAGATGATGAATCCAAATTATTAGCAACTTCTATTCAATCGCTTACACGTTTTTTGGATTACTTCTACTTAAATGCATTCCTGATAATGTATAATTTTGACTACAAGACTTATTCTCATTAAGTTTGAAGCGAGTGACTTCGACTATCACCATCAATATCTATGACCGATATTTATGATCAGCATACATGTTTTCCTGGTATTGTCAGATAAGGATATTCAAATGGTCAAAGTCCTTGCTTGGCATAAATGCAGAGAAAGTAATATTTAGATGTGTGCAGAAAACGCTATATGTCAATGACATTGTGGGTGGGCAATTTTGTTACTTGGGACTGTATTTCATGAAATTTAAAATTATGTTGCAATTTCCATGATGTTGAATGCCATCATAATCATTGCCTCAATTTAAAATGCTGCTACAGTTTATGCAGATATCTCAACAATTATGAGTTTACAGATTTTAAATGCAGATTACTCATAAAATTGAAGGTGCTCTTCCCTGTAATTTGTAATTGCTAACTGTGATGTGTACATCCTGCATCTTATCTAATAAAATTTCAAATCACCCAGGAAGGCCATGTGTGATGTGCTTGCGCAGGGATAGTGCTTTGGTGGTAGTTGGGCCGCTTTATCTTTTCGATGACTGGGCTAGATTTTGCAAGATGAAAACTTACAAAATTATGTTTCAACAAAACAATTAAATTAAATGCAATTCGTTCTCATCATTAGAAAAGCCCTTTTTCGTGGTGAACAAGATGAGCCAAGATGTGAGATGATTTTTATGAAATGCTAAATTGATCAATATCTTAGGGAAAATAAAATAACTCTGTATTTGAAAAAAATTCTATTGATCAAAGCTAATTGATAAAAACTGCTGATACTATTTCCAGAGACCAACGAAGCATGGAGGTTCGATTCAAAATTGTGATTCGAGAAATGCACATTTTAAGCTTCATCTGGCCAATAATTCCTTTCATTGCTTTCTGTTGATCGACCGAATAATATTCGATGTACATGTACATTGTCTACCTAATCGGTATCAAACACGATGTCAGCATCGAACAGGTGGTTGAAGTTTTTACACAAAGCCGTTGATCTTAACCTTCATTCGGAATTAAATACGAAATTGGCTAATTAAAAGATCAGGTAGACTATTAATACGCAACGACACAAAAAGTCAATAATGTTAGAGACACTTTTTACGTCATCAGGAAATGTCTCTTCGACTCCCATTCGATCACCGTGCAATTCCTCAGCCAAAGGTCTTCAAAGTGCTAAAAAAATGATCTTAAGTTCCGAGGTTATAAATTTCAAATGCTTCATACTTTGAAACGTGCTGATTGGAGAAATTGCAGTTTCTCATGAGGTCATATTCCATGTCTCTGTCCACGTCAATCGCCAAAACGTGCTCATTTGGGTATCTGAATCGCCCCATGCCGTTTTTTGAGTGCAAGGGTAATACGCACGTAGCATAAAAGTGAATGTCTAATCTGCATTCATGCATGATAGGGTTATCGGACAATTTTTCTTTGCTGAAAGCACGATGACATCAGGTGTCTTTCCAACATGTTGAAAAACGGTACCTTAATTTGAAGAACTCAAGTCTGAGGTACTGTTTCGACAAGATGGAGTACCTCGTCAATGGGGTTTATGAGTACTCGAGAATGTCTCAACAAAACATCTCCAAGTCGTTGGATTGAAAGACATGGAACAATATCATCGAGTTATTTAAAGGATAATGTCTACACATGCTCTTCCCTGATACATACAGTAATTTACTTATCGACATTGAAAAGTAGGATACTGTATGCAATCGAATCTGTCAATGCTAGCGAGTGTTTGGAGAGATATCGACTATCGCTATTTTTGCGTAAAACTTCCGTGATTTTTTCGAAAACTATTCGTGATGCTATTGCTGAAAACCGCTTTTTCATGTAAACAGAGCAGATTTTTCGTGAGTTTAGATTATCATCAGGTAAAAATTTTATAATCATCCTGCATATCATTCTAGCCTACAGCGAGGTGATCGGAATGATAATTGTCGAGGCCCATTAGCCAAGATCCGGTCTCGACCAGCAGCAGATTTCATCTTTCTGTTCAGACCTGGCCCGCTTTATTTAAAGTTAGTAATCATTTGATGACGGTTTTAAATCTTGCCTTAATGATAATAATCATGCTTCAAGAACTAAGACTTATGAATGTTCAAATGGTTATATCGTGGATATGATTCTCAAAGTGCAATCATGATCGCATAAAAGTTCGGCAGAGATTATCATGATGTTGTAATTAGTCTCCACTTGAATCTTCTGACCATAACACTGTCGCTTTCCATGGGAAATGTTATATACCTACCGATAGAGCTGAAAAAGCAGTGGGATTTTTGACGCCCGAATACTGATGGAATCAGTATTTATTATTTAATACTGACTTCGACGCAATTTTGAGATCAAACTGTGTTGATGAAGCATGTGTTATTTTTTGTCAACTATGATTCACTGTTGCGTCATTCATTCGTTATAAGTATGTGACTCCCCTACTTAAGTCCTTAATTGATGACCAATAGAAGGCTTACAGAGAAAGAAATTGGCAGCTTTGCGATCATTATAAGAAACGAGTCAGGACAGAGATTCAATATGCAAAGTCAGCTTGGGCAAAACGGCAGTCGACTTCCCCTAAACAAGTATGGAATGTCGTAAATGAGGTTCGTGGTCGTTCGCAACCGAATGAGATTGAAAAGCTAATCAATGAGTTTGGAAACGTAGAGTCTTAAGTCCAATCAATACAGTTTGAATTAAACAAGAATATGAACGAGAATGATGATACATTACTTGACGAAGTTTGGTCTCCTAATTTCGCATTACCAATTCGACAGAAAAATCCTCCATTGTCAGACATTGTGATTTAGTGGAGAGGAAGACAGTCTATGATGGTTGGAAAAACCAGATCTTGTGGTCAAATGCGATGCATTTCGGCAATGAACTAGGCCATGATCACGCAGAATGTGGTGGACAAAATAAACACAAATCACCAAATAAAGTGGTGTCAAAATCAGTCATTTTATCAATCGAATAGCAACAACAATTCATTAACTGCAAAGAATTATGACGTGCTAAGGCATACTACTATAAAATTAATAGCAAGTATCAAGTATTAAGCATCAAAACCAAAATGCCTCACAGAAAATAAAAGCATAGAAAATAAGAAAAAAGAATTCACTAGTCGGGAAGAAGTAAGCCCCGCGACTGTCGAACCGAGAACTTCACTTTATTGCCGCCCCCTTTCCCCGACCATAAGGCTTCTTTTATTATCCTCTCTATGTAATTCCGTGCACTGTCTATAATTTTAACTGAATTAAAATTCATATTTTGGCTGGTACTCAAAACGTGGTTCACTATCTCAGATGACCCCTCAAGATTCATCAAGGACCTCCGATGTTCCTTCAGTCTCTTGTCCACGGTCCTCCCGGTCTCACCTACGTATCGCCATCAACTAAAGAACGGCAATAAAGTGAAGTTCTCGGTAAGAAAGGCGTGGGCTAAGTTCTTCCTGACTTGCGAATTTTTTTTCTTATTTTCTATGTTTTTGCTTTCTGTGGAGCATTTTGCCCTTGATGCTTTATACATGTTATTATTTTTATAGTAGTATGTCTTAGCACTTCATAATTCATTGCAGTTATTGAATTGTTGTTACTTTTCGATTGATGGAACAATTTATTTTGACACTTATTTGACACGCTATTTTTCGTGATTTGTGCTCATTTTGTCCACCAGTATCTGTGCATTCATTATGCGTGATCATCTCCCAAAAAACATGCATCGCATTTGACCACAAGTTCTGGTTTTTTTCTACCATCAAAGGTTGTCCTCATCTCCACTAGATCATAATTACCAACCCATCACATTCCAGCGTCGACAAATCGGAAATTGCATTCAACGTGGAAGATCGCAGATTTAACTCAGGTAGGTCGCAGATGCTGACGATTGTAATTGTATACCCTGATGATGGTCAGTCAATGGAGACCATCTTCGCACGTTTTTCACTCCTGTCTCTCGAACAGTCGGAGTAGGCTCGCCTTCCAGATCAAAAGGTAATATAGCAATTGTAGTGATCTACTCTTATAAGACTTGAATTTCATCCCACACCACCCAACTATAGTTCATGCGACCTGCTGGGAATATCTTGGACACGCTTCAAGTCGTCTTCTATGACCGCCAAATCGTCCATGAAGACCTTCACATTGTTGTTGCTTCCACTCCTCCTAATAATTGTTTCCATGACCAGGAAAAACAGGATGGGAGCAATTGAACAACCCTAACAATTCCGCTTTCTAGTCGTCATAGACTAGTCATACTGTAATTGGTACTGACGTGGGACCGGATGTATCGAAATAGCAGATGATACATTCATTTGGCTTTTGAGGAGCGTGTAAAGAAGTCAAAGGTGAACTGAATGATTAAATGAAGCACAGATCCGTAGGAGTACGCCAAATTCAACTAGACAACATGGATATCCTTACCCTTAAGCTTCGCCTCCCTCAACCGATTCCATATTGCTGAGACGTGTTCTAACATGTTGAATGAAAACTGAAATTGAACGCATTGAATATCTAATGACAATGATATCATGATAGACATGATTGCCAACCGCACACATTAATCTTCATTGTGCATCAAAGCAGTGTTAAAGAAATGTCAGGTTCAAGAGGACGTTAACTCAAATCATTTTAAAAAAATTGATGGCCTGAGCCCGGCTTGTCCCACTACATGCCCGGACCCGGTTATCACTCGGCTGAAGACCGAAGCGATGAATTGATGAGTTGATAATTTCATCTTATATATTAGCTGTGGCGAAGGTAGATTTTTTCAATGAGATTTATTTGAGTCGCATAGCAAAAACCTTTTGTCAGTTATCGTTTGCCGGCGAAGCACATTGAAAATTTCTTTATCGTTGCCAAAATGGCACTGAATATAAATTTAGATTCATTATATTTAAAGGCGAGTTTTCTACTCTAGTTAAAACTTAACATATCTCTATTTATGCTGTCTAAGTTTTAGTCAAGCATGTAGTGTTACTCTCAGCTTATGAGCCTTTCAATGACAACGTTTTGTGAGCAGATAATAGTGCCATTGTTTCAGTAATTTGATGAATAAAATCCGTCTCACATAACATTAATATTATTTGAGGTTTTAGAAACAGCCACATGCAAGTTATGCTGTGAATAACTATATTATCTCACACACACGTTCACGCACGCGCACAGAAGACAGACCTGAACTAATCTGAATTCTACAGGATTTAAAGGTGCTCTATCCCGACCCTATGTAGATGTAGTGACACCTCCTTCTAATTGCAAGCAGAAACGTTTCTTTATAGAAGATAGTGTGTTTTACAGTGCAACTATTGTGAAGTGTCGCACCCAGGCCTGTTCGGTAACAGTTTCCCTTTCAAAACTTATGGATAAGAAATATTTTCGTCACAAGGAATTCTTGCATCTGTTATAAAGCATACATCGGTCGGTTTTAGGTTATGGAATGAAAGATGAAAATGCATTTCAGAATAGGGCCTATAGATTTTTGTGAACAACGCATCGTATGCGTCATAAACTTATAAGCATATTACAGACTTCCATCAATGCTGTTCACATGTCAACATATATCAATCGCAAAAACATCCCAAAAAAGCAAAGAAACGTGTTTTACAACACGCACTTTTCTAAATTTTTAAACACGTTTTTTAAAACACATTTTTTAACACGCATCTTATATTTCTTTTAACCTTACATTGTACTTAGTTATGCCTAATAACACACAGTAGAGAACATGTCACACCAGAATACGAAAATCCTCATATTCTCTTCATAATGTGATCATACTTTTTAAACGAGACCTCTAAATAGTAGAAAATCAAAAAAAGAAGAACAAGAGTCAATCTTAATCTATTTGTTTCCCCTCTCTGACTGCAATTTCCTGAAATACTAATTGCAGTATTCTGTCTCATCCACTGAGTACCGACTTGCATAAGCACTTCTGGATCAGAACAACAGTAGCTCCTCTCAAATGAGAGGAACACGGAAACAGATCGATACTTAATTAACGCAGAGGGCCTCCCAATAAAAGGCGATAGATAGAGGACATAAAATCTCTCTACGTAAACGGTGATGCTTTTACTGGTAACCTAGTCAAAAATGCAGATCACGCGACTGCTTGCTTATCCGAAAGGATAAAATTAGGATGAAAGATTTTGATAATAACCTCTGCTTGACGAGGTTTTGCTCTTGAAAGAAATCTATCGTCGTTTTAATCTTCTTCGAACTGTAAATGGGACAAAACGGCATAATTATGTTTAGTGGAAGTTAAACTGCATGAGCAGTGGAGTGAAGGATAATAAAATAGATTGATAAAGATAAAGAAAAAATGAGTTGAACTCCTCGGTTGGATCACAGAAAGTAAAATGAAATCAGGTCGAATAAGACGTTGCTCGCATTTCAAATTACGTCAGATCTTGATGCTGCAGTGCCTTTGAACGTTATGGGGTAAAAAACAATGTAAACATTTATTTATATGATAACTGGCCCTTTCAAAAGTATGGCTGTGTCAACTCTATCCGAAGCGGTCTCTGAAGTACATCGAGATCCCAGGGGATTGCACGAAAATCACTGTGTTCATTGCTAGTATTCACTTGCATGAACGTGTTCCAATCTTTCTACTATAATCTGCAATTGAATAATTACCAAATTTTGCATTTTACAGAATTTATCAACTTTTTCCCCTGGGTAAACTTATAGAAAAACCCTTCATGTAGCCAATATGCTATATTTCCAACTCATCCCACAGTTGATTAACGCTGATTTTGCTGAGGGAGTGGGAGTTGTGGGAGTGGTTGAATATAATGGTAATTCATCTATGCAGCCTAATCCTTTGCGGTACTTTAATCCGTTATCTTCATGCTACTTTCATGAGCATGACCTTATCTCGATTGCGCGATTGCTTCATATTGTCGTGGCCAGCTACCATCCAAACCTTAGTTTCCCAAATTTTAGTTATTGCAGAAGATTTCAATTGCGATCAATCCGTCAATAGACTGGCTACTTGAAGAATTACCTTTCATTTCTATGAGAATTAATTTTCAAGCGCATTTGATTGAATACATACGGTATTATGCAGTAGTGTAATTAATTGCTGAACATTGTAGAACTTTTTATTGCGTTGTACAGAGAGTTGGTAGATTAGATGTTGTACAAATTTCAATTTTGAATTCATCACTACATGAATTGACATGTAGGACTACTATATAAACGTAGAAATAAATCAAACCATAGAATGCGTGACATAGAGTTTGTAAATGTACATTCTCTATGTCACATGTCTTTGGCATGATTTCCATGTAATTAAAATTTTTCTTGAATGTGCCACCAACATTACTTATAGAAACTGAAAGATGTCTACATACTTATCTCAGACAATTAATGGACATCTTCTGAATCAGAATTTTGTGGAGAATCCGAATATCAGGTGCCCCACTCCGGAATGCTCCGGATAACCCGTGAAACATACTTTCTTTAATATACCACCAACACTACATATGAAAATGAAAAATCCATACCTTTCCTTTAAGATGCTTCCTTTGTCTACAAGGCGTAATCTCAGTTACAAATGAAATCTGAATTCATGTTTTTGTATATTCAGATACAAAAGCTACAGAGGCAAGTTGCTAGTAGGTTGAAGAAGCTCAGGGTAAGCAAATTTCATATACTTGAATATTCAATAACTCTAAATGTAATATAAAGGCGTGAATTTCCAGATAAATAGCACTTGCATGTATTAATACAGGAAATGTTACAGACAATGCAACATTTAAAGAGTACATGTCAACTTCGAATATGAGAAGGTGCTTTATGGAATGAAAGGTATTAATCACAGTATAAAATCATATACAGAAGGTCTAACGGGATTGGGGTTATAATCCATAAACTGGCCATTGCAGTAGTCTAAAAGTCGTGTAAAATATGTATGTGAAGCTTAAGAGTCCGAACTCAGCAACATAGCAGTTTGGAGAAAACAAAGCCTAAGTATTTAGTAGGAAATCAAAAACGTTCCTGTCAACTCTATATGTGTCTTCAATAATGTCAAAATCTCTTGAACTGTGGCACGAGTCACCTCTGCAATCGCCACAGGCCGGTACGCAGGTCAACCCGTTACTTCTGCAACTACAGAGTCTGTGTCTGCATGGATTTCGAGATGACAGTTACAACGAAATATTTTCAATGATTCGATGCAGGAGGTCTATCCGTTGTTATCGGAAACATTCTATCCTCTTCCACTATCAATCCTCATTCAGTGACCATCTGATGATTGAGGCTCATATTTCTCCACTGCCCAACTTGGAAATGGACTCACAAGCTATGGAAGTGAATTGCTCCTACTGTCGGTGGAAGGTTCATAATTATCTTCGCGGCAGTTAGTATTATTCTCATTGCTTCTTCATCCTTATGCTGTTCCCTTTGTGAATACCACTAATCAGTGATGAGATGATAGGATGTACTTTGTTACTCAAGCACACGACATCAGATCAACCTTTCACTTCACTTAAAGTCACGAGTTCACCATATTTCTGATGGAGTTTTGCTTTCAACCACAGCAAGTACACTTCACCTCCTACTAATAGATAGATCCTTCATTTTCCCCTGCAGTTCCGATAGTGTGTACTGTACAGTTCGGATTCTGCATCAAACCATTCGCACATTTGCTCCATGTACATGTAATTTAGTTTCTTTTCATTCTGTGGTCTACCACAGTGGTATTTAACTTTTTTCAAGCCACGGCACCCCTTCTAATCAATACATGCACTCACGGCACCCCAGTGGCAAACCGCAGTTTTGTGCCTCTATCATCCACTAAAAAACGTGGCCGCATTATTTTCCAAGAACTGATTTGTGATCACAATCTATTGCTGACTTCTTCTCTAGACTTCATTTCTCAGCCGTTGAAATGCATCTAGAAATTAGAACAATTCGCGCATTATGTCAATATCAGTATATCTCTATTATATCACAGCAATTCAATGAAGAACACTTTGTTTTCATCTTTTTGAAATCAGGGGCAAGAAAGCGCAAGAAATTCCAGTCATTGTAATCAAATTTAAGTTTGAATTCGCGTTGTCAATTTGCTAAGCATGGACATGTATTTTTGATTTAACAGCAGTAATGCTAGAATTATGATGTAAATCCTTGAGCATGCTAGACGAACAGTGATCAAATACTATGTCAAAATGCCTGTCAAGCTCTTCTATATATGTTCGTGCGTCAAACTCGGTCGCTGCAAGAGATCCTACTCTGGGTCCTCCTTGCAGAAGACTATGCTTCCAGCTTGTCTAATGGAAATCTCCCTGACGTGATTCCTTAGATCTGACCACGCCAGGATTAAGTGAGAGATTTGTGGAGAAGGGCATGTGGACTGAAAGCTATTACACCGCTACAGCTGAAGTCCAACTAATTAGTCTATCAAAGTCAGCACCGCCCAGAACCTGAGAAGGGAAACGGTGACACAGAATTCATTCACTCAATTATGAAATTCTCTGCACTTTCTTTATATTGGAGATCACTGGGAAAAACTATGCCAACTTCAACAAATCAAAAGTTGCACTTCAAAAACAAAACATCAATGTGAGCGTTGCTGTTGCATGCTATCGGCCATCAAGCCGAATCGTGGGGTTATGTCTGTTTCCAATGCTCCGCGCATCAACTCGTCGATGTCTCTTAAGCAGTTTCTTTTACTTGTTTTGATCGAAACAAGAGTGGAGAAGCCTTTCTCGCAGAGGTATGAGGTCGGCATTGCTACCAATAGACTTAGGGCTCTCACAGCATCGTCTTTATATTCCGGGATTCGAAGGAGACCAACCCAGAAATTTCCATAATGATCGCAAGCCTTGGAGTTCACCCTCTGCTCCAAATCTTCTCGCAGATCATTGAGGAACTAACTCTTCTTCGGCAACAAATGAATTAATGATCCAAAGATTCTCCTCCAGATGCTGATGTTCTTGGGACGGAAAATACTTTTCTATGTTGCCGCAAAGGACATCCAGGTGCTGAAGTATCGATTCAGACATTTGTTGCTCGAGGCTAGCATCCGTGAGCTCCCATTTTGAGCTCAGCATGAATTGATGGAATTCAGGGAAGTCGATGAAATCCTTTCTCTCTACTTGTTTCATCCAAGACGAAATTTTCCTATGGAATGCCTTTATTCTTGACAAAGCCGTGAAGATGTCGCCTCCCTTCCCTTGTAGGCTGAGATTCAAGGTGCTCAGACAGTGGAAAATGGAGCTCAAATATGACAGTTTTCCAAGCCAATTCAAGTTATTCAGGTTGACGGCGCTGGAATCACCAAGCTCTGTGAAGAAAACTGCCAACTCCTCTCTCAACAGGAGCACCCATTCAAGGACTTTCCCTCTTGAAAGCTATCTTACGTCGCAGTGGTACAATAGCTTCGTCACTTCTGAGTCCATCTCCTCACAGAGTTGAGCGAACAGTCTGCTCTTCTTCGTATTAGCCTTAACTGTGTTCACCATTTTCACATCATCAAGTACAAGTTCCAGTTCTGATTTGCCCTCATCAACTAGCTTCTTCGCTGCCAGCATCTCACGATGAATGATGCAGTGAATTGAGCGACACTCAGGTGAGACAGTCTGGATCTTCTTTACTGCACCATTTACACGACCAACCATGGCGGCAGCTCCATCGGTTGTGACGGCCTTACACTTAATCCACTCGATTCCTTCCTCACACATGAAAGAGTCCAATCGGTCAGAAATTGCTTGTGCCGTGGTTTCAATTCCCACTGTTAAACAAAACAAGAAACGGTCAACAATTTTCAACTATTCAATGAACCGGGTATACACGATCAGCTATGCTTCTCCTCCAATGTCGGTCGTCTCGTCCAACTGAATTCCGAAGACGGGGGATGCTTTCAGCTTCTCCACAAGTTGTGCTTTCAAATCTGTAGCAATCAGGAGACATCGACTGCGAATGGTGGTGTCGGACAAGGGAGTGGAAGTCACTCTTTCAACTGCTCTGCTTCCACCATGGAGATATTCAGCAGCAATTGATAGGCATGGCTTTACTATTTTCTTCATGTCCAGGTATGAGCGCTTTTCACGAAGGATAACATGAGTCATTTTTAGTGAGGCAATCGCCAGTGGCTTGTCATGAGCTCCAGTCTTCACGATGTTTTGCAATGACGATTGTTGGGCAAATAGAGATTTCAACTTCTCTGAGAAGAATTGCTTTGACTTGTTCTTGTGCTCCGGATGGTGGGTTTGCAAATGTCTCTCTAATTTAGAAGGTACCAAACTTGCATTCAGGAGCGTAGCCCAACAAAAAAACATTTTCCAGAGGGAAAAGGATTATGAGATTCATCCTGGTGGAAGTAAAAGCCAAACCTGATATATTCCATTTTCTCCTCTTTTTCGGATTGGAGCCCGAAGACATTTGCGCGCTTTTCCGTCCCCTTTTTTCTAGTTCGACGCATTCTTCCTCAGATTCTCCCTCGCCCTCTTCGCTGCTTTTGCTAGCAGTGGGGGCAGGAGCAGCATCCTCACGGCATTCACTCTCTTGATTCATTTAATTAAGTTCGACATCTTCCTCGACTGCCTCGGTTGCTATGGCCTTCTTTTTGAAATACTTGAGAAGGGACATTGCATACCTGAAAATGGAAAATGACGTGTTTGGAACAACAGCGATCAAGTCATAATGAGGCCTAATGAGGATGCATCAACTATTTCAGGAAGGATGCTAGAATTAAGAATGGTCAACAATTAGCTTGGCTGGAAATGAAGCATGTGTTTAGAGGAGAATTGAAAATTTGGGCAGGGGGACCAATCCCTGGCGTTTGTCTCATTCGAAATGAGAATGGTCAACAATTAGCTTGGCTGGAAATGGAGCATGTGTTTAGAGAATAATTGAAAATTTGAAAAAATGCGAATGATGAAGTCAGGAAAATGATTGATTGGAGGATGAACATGTTTAATTAATATGACTCAATCAATTGAGTACATATCAATCAGGACTACTCACATTGAGTAGACCTGACTTTTCCTAGATCGGCCATCTTCTTTTCACTTTTCTTTATTAGTTTCGTCTTAGTTTTGTCATTTGTTGATCAGGATCTTAGTATAGCATTCTTTTAGCATGCTCCCATAGGAAACATGTTTTGTTCAATATTTATGTAATATGTACTGATAAATGTTTGCATTCTTATTTCTATGAGAAATAAATTATACGAGTGCGATATGTTTTTGACAAATAGCCTAGTTCAAATCTCCAACTGCATGCAACCATTATCCCTTTATATGCCGACAACTTTGTTGCCTATGATGGACCATGGATTTCTATTACAAATCAATCATTTACATGAATGTGCTACAAACTCGATAATAATCCAAAAATGAAATTCTCTCCTCTTTTCCCATGACTTTCGACTCTTTCTTAGCTCCTCTCTCACTCTGAAGAATCTGGGAGCTCTAGTGATCAGCATCACATGAATTTATATTGTATAGGTTCATTAGCTATTTCTACAAGTCTGGTAAATTCCCTAATACTTTTCAGTTGGCTTGTTTAAAATGCATTCAGTCATCTCAAGCATGTCAATTATCACTGATAATCAAGCTTCGACATTAAAATTTAATGAAGCTTCGGACTTTTGCAAATACAAGTATAGTGAATGACATCAACCTTTGGTGACCATGAGGACAAATGACGCTGCAACAATATTCAATTTGAAGTAGAGTTTGGGGAACAAATAAAGTGACACGCAATCTCTGAGAGGCTCTACAATTTACATGATTAAAGTAATCAAGATCATAATCGCATGCTACATGTTGAAATGGACACTATTAGCAAATGTTCGAAGCGCATGTAGAGCCATTGTAGGCCAACCATTGTTTTACCATTGTTGCCGCGAATCTTAACACTGGCTTTTGGCAGCAAGATGGTGCTCCCGTTCATTGTCAGCGGGATGTCATGAGCCTTCTGGACAACTGCTGTAGAGCCATTGTAGGCCAAACACTGATGCTGAAGCAAAATATAGAACACAGATCACTGAAAGACAACGATCGACGAACGAGGACACGCTGTGCGCTTGCCGAATGGCAACATTGCAATGATGACTCTTATGGGCTTCATTGCCTTGCCTCAGATTCATCTATTCATGACATTGATTCATTCATTCACATACAAAAAATAGACAATGGAAGTTAACTTACCCAAGCAATAGCATTTGTGTCGAAGTCGGCATAGATATGCATGTGTAGGTGGTTGAGATCAGCAGCAGAGCGGATGAACAGTGTTAGAAAACTGCAAGGAATCACGCGCACGCAACAAGCACGAGCTCATCTCGTAAAAATTGGAAATGCTGCCAAGTGCTTATGATGGAAAGAGACAGGGTTCGCTGTCTCTGTGCAAGGAGCGCCTATAGCTTTGTGTGAAATCGGAGTCAATTCAAATATAACTCATGGACTTGGGATGGTCAACATTTCTACCTCGATCGGTCGAATGGGACGCCTCACCGATATCTCATGAGCTGCGGCACCCCTCTCTCCCACGGCACCTCTTTCTCTTCACGGCACCCTAAAAATTTCTCACGGCACCCCGGTTGAATAGCACTGGTCTACCACCAAGGTTGGACCTTGGATTTTGGGTCGACCCTGGTAAGTGGTACAAAACTCGGGTTTCTATATAAAACTTGGGTCTTCTGTTAATGCTGCATATACTAATGAAGTTGTGAAAGTTAATATTTTGAATCTTGGGAGAACTACATAATAAGAGCGCAAAGTTCTGATTTTCTAATCAAAATTCCACTCAATTCACAGAATATTTCAAAAATGAATTACTCGTCATTGTTAGCTAAGCATATTCATATTGGGCTTGACAATGCCGCGCATTGAAAGTTCGTATATATTGCTGTAAGCTTGCATGCATTTTGTTGCATTCGTGCATATTGAATATATTCGCACCCCTAAACTGTCTGCGATGGCCATCATTCATCAAAAACTGAATTCATTCCAATTTCGTATTCTAAATATTTCACCATGCACTCTACGCAGCTATAATAATTAGTAAGTCATTTTATATTTCTGAATGATAAAATGAAACATGCATTGTTATGAGTTATGTGTAATTCAATCATAATTAAATCTAAGAACTTCAATTAGTCAGTATATCAGTATAATTGAAGGAAAGCTTTATAACATGATACATGTACTTGGGCTAATTACAGCTATCGCAGTAAAAAATCGCTTCCCACTAAAACCACACTTTATGGGCCACACTCCTTGGCCCAATAGGAATTTTGTCTTACATAGAAAAATCTTGATGTCAACACAAAATGCAGAGAATGCACATCGTTTGCTTGATTCTACTCATTTATTGAAACTTGGGCTTCGGTTTTGGGTTTTGACCCAAAACTTGTATTGGGTATACCCAATGCAAGTTTTTGCCCAACCTTGCTACCACGTAATCTTTCCCCTGCTCGTTCATGAATAGTACCAAGCGAAAAGCTTGATCAACAGTTGTCATGGCAACGCGCTTCAACCTGTGCTAAATCAATACAATGCACCAGTCTTTCCTTCATCTCTTCACCTAAATAGTCATTTCGTTTCTCACAGGCTGATAGAAGCTTGTTCTTCGATTCTAATGTCATAACACAGCGAGCATCATCGATACACATTTCTGGAGAACATGCAATGAATTTTTCATTCGAATGAGGTTTTCGTCACCGCTCTAATTATTATTGTAGAAATCTGATCTATCTTAGCCGCTTCCATCATTGTTGACTGTTTAACTTTTCTTAAGAATTTGTATGCTTTCTTCTGACATCTTCTGTGCAAGGTTGTGTCCAATCTTGGGCTTGGGCACCCCTAAGACCAAGATCTCAAGAGTACCCCCAACATTGGACCCAAGAGTGGCTATTTCTCTAATAAAGTGGAACAACAATTTCCAGAATGTTTTTGGAATTTTGATTGAGATTTAAAACTGCATGAAGATATTTTGAATCATGCCATATTGTACATATTTCTATCCAATTAATATGTATCTAATGTTCATATTAATTACTAGCTATCACATGACTTTGTTATTGGGGAATTGAGGCCATATCAATATTCAGCTAAAAGTGTTAATTATCAGCATAGGTTATCTCTGGGCTTAATATCATCAACCCTGTTTACGACTACAGCCTAATAATTTCCTAATTAGAACAACATGCATGACTAAGCTACATTCCTTACAACATGTCTGATCGAGAAACGAAACACACATAACATATGATTCGTATAAGATGAAAATAGCATAAATGTAGATGTAACGATATATTTAATAATCGAAAGAAGCAATCATCAAAGAATGTCACTGCATTAAATGATACCGATATATTTCTATTTCTAATACATGTAGCCTAATAGTAGAATAAACAATATAGGCCAAAGTTTTAACTTTCAAGGCAAGAGTCTATAGGATGTTTCATATTTACCTGCCTAATATCGGTGTGAGGAATTTCCAACTTATGACGCTGTTATTTGTTTCACTGAATGCAGTGATTGATGATATGAAATAGAACCGTCAGTTGGTGAGAGATGTGATGACTAATGACAAATCATTGCTTTGTTCCATGAACGATAGATTATTTGATGACTTGTAATCAACACTTACAATTCATGCTAATATCAATTGTGGTTCACTGCTGTCGCATCAGGAATGTCTGACCGATTTCGAAGACATCATCACTTGAGCATAAATGAGCGCATCATTGTTGTTCAGCTCTACTATGCAGCAGGTGGTAACATCAGTAAAACTCAATGAGACTTCAGTGAATCTTTGCAACAAGGCCTACTCATCCTCGCACAAAATCCATCAGCGCGAAATTCGAAGCTACCGAATCCGTTGGACATGCTGGTGCGGGAAGACCTGTGTCAGTGTCGACAAAGGAGAACCAAGCAAGATCTCCTTGCAACTGCAAGTACTGCAAGTCCAAGCAAGTCACTTCGTAGAATGCGCGCTGAATTAATGAAAGATGATATGGATCGAAGACTACAGCTTTGCAAACTTTTCAAAGCCAGTGTCGTGATGATCCCAACTTTCTGGATTCCATAATTTGGACAGAAGGAGAAAATGGTAAGATCAACAGACACAACTGCCACTATCGGCGGCACACGGAAAATCAGCATCATATGTATGAACATGAAATGAAAGCTCGAGGAGTCATGGTGTGGGCAGGAATCTGTTCGAACGGTATTATTGGCCCTTTATTTTTCCCTGAAGGGGACTGTCACCGGACAGTCATACCTGACACTTACAAGATGTTTTACCATTGTTGACGCGAATCTTAACACTGGCTTTTGGCAGCAAGATGGTGCTCCCGTTCATTGTCAGCGGGATGTCACGAGCCTTCTGGACAACTGCTATCCAAAGAGATGGTTTGATCGTCCTGGTCAATTAATTGGCCACCTCGATCTCCCGTCTTAACCGCGGTGGATTTCTTCTTCTGAGGTTACCTTAGAGAAAAGGGGTTTGATCGTCCTGGTCAATTGATTGGCCACCTCAATCTCCCGCCTTAACCGCGATGGATTTCTTCTTCTGAGGTTACCTTACAGAAAAGGTTTACGGCACTAGACTGTCCACGATAACTGCTTTGCGAGATAACACAATCGAGGAAGCAAGTAACATACCAAATGCACTAGCAAGAAAAGTTTGCAATTCAGTTAGTGATCACTTTCAGGAATGTGTAAATGCTGACGGTTGTCATTTTGAGCATATGTAAATATGTGTTTTGCTATAGAATGTGTTGTTTTATCATTAACTACTGAGCTTAAGCGTTATATTAGTTCGATTTTAAAAAATGTCACTAAATTTTGCAGGTAATTATGAAACACCCTGTATATGAAGCAAGTTATCTACGAATTGTTGTAGGCTACCAATTTAACATAATAAGCGTTATACAGGTATTGGTTTAATGCATTGCATTTTTTCATTTATTATTTGTTTTATTTCACGTAGGCTAAAATGATATACTGGTGTACAAAATTCTGTCTAACACAATATGCATTACATCTAGTTTAATGGATTAAATTCACAAGGAAGTCATATGTAATCAAAGCATAGTTTAAAAAGCTAATTAAACAAACAATCAGATGGACATTTACGGTAGGTCTATATCAAAGTTGATGATAGCACAGTTTTATCATAGAAAGACCAATCGTGTGGTTGAATGTACATACTCGTACATGTGAGCTTACATGTAGATGACTTGCAATGAAATGATGCGGTCATATACTTAGGTAGAATTTTTCCAAGAAAACCGCAAATGATTATTCTTGGGTCAATTTCTTTACTCTTGGGTTCTCACTCTTGGGGGCTACCCAAGCTCTTGGGTCCGTACCCCAAGATTCTTGGGTACACCCTCAAGACTACCCAATACCCAAGAGTGAACCCAAGACCCAACCTTGTTCTGTGACTGTGACCTTCTGACTTCGATTTCGGGAATGATGCAAGTGTGCTGTCAGCTATTGCTGTGCTGCAATCTACAAGATTCTGCAATTCCCTGCTAGTCGAGGAGATCTCATCTGTATCCCGACAAAGAACACACAGAAATCCTGTATTTCGGCTGGTTGATCCATCACGAATCAGACAATTAAGTGGGACATTAGTGACGGTCTCGACTGAAATATAGAAATCATACCAATATGGTCGACTGATCAATCATAAATATGGAAATAAAACAATTTCCGAGCATGTATTGATCAGTGCAACATATGGTTGTCACATAATTGCTACTGCTTGATCTGAATGAAACTATGATTCCAAGCGAGTTGAAACTGCATTCATATCAAGAGTACGTATGCTTACCCGATTTTAGACAAAGCACCTTAAAATATAGGTACGGATTTTTCATAGTTATAAAAAGTGTTGGTGGCAGCCTATATTCAAGAAAAATGGATTTAACGGGTTATCTGGACCATTCCGGAGTGGGGGCACCTGATAGTCGGATTCTCCATCAAATTCTGATTCAGATGATGTCCATTAATTGTCTGAAATGAGTACTCCAGTAAGTTTGTTTTTTTGAAAAAGACCAATCTGCCAAAGATAAAGTTAATTAAACGTTCAGAAACGCAACGTGTCCGAGACCAACTCCGTCATCAGGCTATACATTGAATGGAAGCAGTAAAACTTGGCACTTGTCCCTGCAGTCAACATGATGAACACATAACACACTCGACAGACATCAGCTACAAGATTCAGCTACTAACACAATAGCATGCAAATACGGTCTACACACATCAACGGACCGAAAAAAAATAAAATAAATACATGCAAATTCTGCTAATATCAAACAAATAGCAAAATAAGACAAATTAAAGGAAAAATCAAAAACAAGCTGGGAAAGTAAAAGAAGGCAAACAGGATTAAGTAAGTAACAGTTATGCAACGCTCAAAAGTCACAAAAGAAACATAGAATAGTCCACGTATTCATCTCGGCTATTCAGAGATGGTTGTAATTTACTGATAGCCCTGGCTTCAGCGATACAACACCGTAATTGATTAGGATGCCTTCTGATTATGGAAAAAGAGAATATACTTTTTGGGGGCATATGATGACATATAGATGCATGCAGAAAAATTCCAGTACCACGACTAGGTTGTAAATGTTCAGCAACTCTATCGTGGAAAGCCCGGGATGTAGAGCCAATGTAAAATTCTTTACATATATTACAGACACCCTTGTAAACAACATTACGAGCAATACACAGTTTCGGGTCATTGATCGAGCATACACGCTTAGTATGTATGTACGCACGTTTTGTACCGGTTAGTTTTATTGAGTCTATGGGATAAGTTAGAACCCGATTGGTTGACAACACGGATATTGAGATCAGATTTGTTGATAATCCTCTTAAGCTTGAAGTTAAATTTGTCACTAATAAACGGTATTTTGAAGATGCAAGAATCTTCAGAATTCCACTTGGCAGTTTTCGGTTGCATCGATCTTGATCGTCGCAAGTATTGGTGAATTTCGCGATTAGAGTATCCGTTGTTCCGGAACTTCTTTACCATTTTCGAATTCGAAGATAATTTGTCAGCATCATTATTACATAATGTATCGGCGAGACGAAATTCTTCAATGATAGCATTTCTCTTGGTAGAAGTAGGCAATGCAGATGACGAATGAATAAATAGTCCTCTATTGGAATCTTTACAGTAGAATTTATGGTTGATGGTACCATCATTTTGAATTTGAATTTGCGTGTCAAGTACTGGGAGAAAACCATCATTGTTAGGAGCCACCATCTCGAATTTAATGCTGTTATGTGTTTCATTCACACATAGCATATAGTTATGTATAAGTTCATAACTACCAACTAATAATAATATCAATAATATCATAATATCAACTATAACTATCAACTAACGCAGTATAAGTTCTTGAAGATCCTCTTCTTGATCAACAACCACGACACAATCGTCAATATATCGTAGAAATAGAAAAGGATTAGATAATGCCCTCGTAAAAAGACTCGATCTCTCCAACCGATCCATGACAAGAATCGCCAAGATAGGTGAGACTTTCGAGCCCATGGCTAAGCCGCGAGACTGGCGGTAGAACTGGCCTTCATAATAGAAAGTATTATTCTGTAGGATGAAGGACAGTATTCGAATAATGGAATCGATAGGTATGCCCCATAATGACTGACGGAATTTTTCTTTGAGCAAATCATTGGTGATTGATATGGCCTCCTGAGTGTCGATGTTAGTATATAAACTAATAACATCCAAACTGATGATATTCTTGTTTGCAAGATTTGATTTCGGGATAGTGTTGAGTCATCGAAGAAGTTCGTGAGTATTTTCAAGATGAGCAGGCACTGTATGCAAGAAATGCTTCAAAATATTTTGCAGGAGCCACGCCATTCTTTCAAGAGGACTGCCAATACTTGATACGATTGGTCTGAAAGATAGACGACCCATGATTATCGACGATTGTGTTGTGGTTGTTGATCAAGAAGAGGATCTTCAAGAACTTATACTGCGTGTGAATGAAACACATAACAGCATTAAATTCGAGATGGTGGCTCCTAACAATGATGGTTTTCTCCCAGTACTTGACACGCAAATTCAAATTCAAAATGATGGTACCATCAACCATAAATTCTACTGTAAAGATTCCAATAGAGGACTATTTATTCATTCGTCATCTGCATTGCCTACTTCTACCAAGAGAAATGCTATCATTGAAGAATTTCGTCTCGCCGATACATTATGTAATAATGATGCTGACAAATTATCTTCGAATTCGAAAATGGTAAAGAAGTTCCGGAACAACGGATACTCTAATCGCGAAATTCACCAATGCTTGCGACGATCAAGATCGATGCAACCGAAAACTGCCAAGTGGAATTCTGAAGATTCTTGCATCTTCAAAATACCGTTTATTAGTGACAAATTTAACTTCAAGCTTTTATTTCAACAAATTTAACAACAAATCTGATCTCAATATCCGTGTTGTCAACCAATCGGGTTCTAACTTATCCCATAGACTCAATAAAACTAACCGGTACAAAACGTGCGTACATACATACTAAGCGTGTATGCTCGATCAATGACCCGAAACTGTGTATTGCTCGTAATGTTGTTTACAAGGGTGTCTGTAATATATGTAAAGAATTTTACATTGGCTCTACATCCCGGGCTTTCCACGATAGAGTTGCTGAACATTTACAACCTAGTCGTGGTACTGGAATTTTTCTGCATGCATCTATATGTCATCATATGCCCCCAAAAAGTATATTCTCTTTTTCCATAATCAGAAGGCATCCTAATCAATTACGGTGTTGTATCGCTGAAGCCAGGGCTATCAGTAAATTACAACCATCTCTGAATAGCCGAGATGAATACGTGGACTATTCTATGTTTCTTTTGTGACTTTTGAGCGTTGCATAACTGTTACTTACTTAATCCTGTTTGCCTTCTTTTACTTTCCCAGCTTGTTTTTGATTTTTCCTTTAATTTGTCTTATTTTGCTATTTGTTTGATATTAGCAGAATTTGCATGTATTTATTTTTTTTTTCGGTCCGTTGATGTGTGTAGACCGTATTTGCATGCTATTGTGTTAGTAGCTGAATCTTGTAGCTGATGTCTGTCGAGTGTGTTATGTGTTCATCATGTTGACTGCAGGGACAAGTGCCAAGTTTTACTGCTTCCATTCAATGTATAGCCTGATGACGGAGTTGGTCTCGGACACGTTGCGTTTCTGAACGTTTAATTAACTTTATCTTTGGCAGATTGGTCTTTTTCAAAAAAACAAACTTACTGGATTATCCCAATGCGTCTGCCAAGCCACGCCCTATCTGCTTTGAAATGAGTACCTATACATTTTTCATGTTTTGTGAGTAGTCTAGCCTGGCATATTTGAGAAAAATTGGTCTCACGGCTTATCCGGACATATTCAGAGTGGGGGCACCTGATATTCGGATTCTCCATGATATTTTAGTCTAGAAAAAGTCAAAAAGGCTTCTGCTGAATTTACTTCCATCCTCGGACTGATTTTGAGCTAATTCGCCTGCACTATACATTCATTGACATGTAGTAATGCGAACAAAGAAATCAAACCATAGAATGTGTGACATAGAATTTGTAAATGTCCATCCAATATGGTAATCTCAAACATGTAGAGGTGTAATGACAGAAAGTATCATTGCAATAAACGTGCACTTTTTTAATATGTTGTCATAGAGGGTATTCTGTTCAAGGTGGGCCATGTGATCCAAAAGTGGGCTCCACGGCTTTAAATGAGCCAAAATTTTTGAAATTGTGCTCGAGAAGTGAGTGGAGGCAAACTGTCAGTGCTTGAAATGATGACAATTATTTTGGCACGATATTGAGCAACGACGCTTTCGTCAACTAAGGTTGAACCCATCATTTGATGTGAACATTGATAATACATTGTATACCAAACAATTCCAAAACCAAGGGAGTAACCAGCAAGGCTTTCAAATTTGTAGATTATTCATGCTTGCTATAGCTCAAACAGAGGTTTGTGTTTTGATTAGATGCGTGTTGGAAAAGTAAAGTCTTAGAATGGAAGGGCACGTTCTTTCATTTACTACCATAAAAGACTGGGTCATCATTTGCTCATTGAGAAAAAACTAGATCTTAGCACATTAAATGCTGAGAAGCACTGCTGAAATATATAACTTCGATAGAGCGCTTCAAAAGTGCATTATACAGATGAAATGAATGAAGCCATTCCTTATCTTCACAAGATTTAGAATTTCAAGTTTCACGTGTTCATCACACCATGGCTTAAAAATCTGTGAATCCATCTGTACGAGTTAATGAGAAAAAACATTGCAAACCTCCAATTCATGCTTTCTTAACACTATCTAGTAATGCAGGAAAATGTTCTGTTCTCTACTTTCTGCTTTCAATTTTCTTTTTCCATATCCATGATTCAACCAAATCATGAACGTCTGCTATTACTTTGTATAAACATAAAATTCATTCCAAGAATGTAGGCAAACGAGAATGATATAAAAAGTACTGATGTTGAAATGTTCAAACTTAATAAATGTCGACATCATTCGTCTCGATATATGGGCTTACCAAGTAAGGGGATGCGTTCAGTTTTAAAATAAATCGAAGAAAGGAGACTTGAACAACGATGATAGAAAGGTGGAGCAACTGTGGTTTTGATCAATTAAAAACATGTATTTAAGGAAATCAGCTGCTTGATTACTAAGTCTAGAGAGATCATTTCTACGTGACATACTTAAATTTAATAATAACAAGTCAATGATTTTGCGTCTATCAGCAGCAGATTGAGCTCTTATGCGAGCTTAAGTGGAATCTGATTTTGATTTTATACGTTCTAGTCGAATGATTTAACTATTCATGATCATATTATAAAGCGGAACATCAGACGATGCTGATTCTCTGAATACAATGAAAATAATATGTTTCCTGCAGAAATTAATCATTGAATCATTTGATATTTGCTGCTTTTTGCGTCAGATTCACCTGACTGAATTACTTTATTTCATACGAGAAGGAAAAAACTTCATAAAGATATTAACTTTGTTTACTGGATAATTACAGCACTTTTAAATCGTATCTCAAACCATTCTTAAATCCTAAGTCATTTTATGACTGATAATTATAAATGGTCAGCATCGCATTGAAGAAATCTGTCGATTCATTATCATCTGAAAATGACTCTAAGATTTCTTTACGGTATTGAGAAGGTTATTGGAGTCCGAAAATTTTCAAAGGACTATGACTCTTGGCTTATTGAATTGAGTGGACTGCGACTCCAAGCTCCTTAAATTAGTAGGATTACATTACAAGAACCAATAAGCTCCCTGAATTTTGTAAGCATCCTGATTTCAATCAAGTTCCTATGAAGTTTGATAAATAAACAATTTTTAACACATGTAAATCAATATCTGATCACAATTAAGCCTGTGTCATGTTTAAATATCATAATGTACTTTAGTGCAAGAAAGTAATTGAATAATTCTTTTAGTTCCCTAATTGTTAAATTATTTGTATCTGCAGTATACAGCATCAGCATATGCAGCCTATGTAAATTGACTCGTAGGATTAATACACCTCATCACTGTTAGTCACAACATTCAACAGATATAGCACTACGTAAATAATATTTGTTGCGAGTAGGGCTGCGAATCGGCACATTTTGAGTCGAATCGAATTGGATCGTGATTCGCGAATAGAATCATAAAAAACTTAAATAGGACTATCGGTACGTGAACTTATTTCTGTGTACGATTTCCTTAACTAGCTATACCGATAGCCTATAAAATAAGACCTATTAGGTCTAATCATGCAATTTACATGGCCATTGAAAGATGCAGTGACATCTTGGTTCTTATAAAGAAATAAGCAGTCAATTCAAAGTGTCTCTTTTTATCTGAGAAAATCAAAATCTACTACGCATTGTAACAACAAACTATTTCGAATGAATACTGTCATTAGAACAAGAGTTCGATGGATGTTAATTTGACCATGACTTGAAATACCCATTGGCATTGCTTTGCCAAGTTCCCAGTATGTAGCTTGATGATATAGACAAGGCTTTTGACCTCAGGTTTTTAGAAATATGTTACTTGAATCTAACACGGGACTGGAAATGTAACCTCCATATCGTCCCTGTGCTTAAATCCTGAGCCCGGGAAAGCACCGAATTTCATGAACAAGCAAATATGCAGATTCGATAATTTTTACCGCAATTTTCAGATCAGAAAACAATAATTGGCAACAATCTATTGATGCCAACAACTTCCCATGCCATCGCTGTCCGAAAATGAATATCTAAGGTATTCAAGATGAGCTCAAAACGAATTATTGAATAACCTATGTAGACTTCTACGTAAATCTTCACTCAATCTCATACAAGTAAATTGCATTTAAACTCTTTTAAACTTTAAGCTGAACGTCTGATTAATTACATCTCTGAGATGCAGATGATTCAGGATTAGAGGAACAGTTCGTCTCTATCAACCATTGACCAAATCTCAACAGGAAAGAGAATCTAGTCAGCGCACCAAATTAGTCTATTACTAAAAATGGACAAATTTCAACGCGATGATCGAAATTTGGTACGATGACTAGATTTTTTCTGACTGATATTTGGCCTTAAAGTGCGGATAAATTCCCCTTTGCCCTGAATCTTCTGTAGGCCTGCGTACCTCAAGAATGGCATGTAATCGGCTGGTTCAAAAGTTATAGTAATTAAAGTGCAAAAAACATCATTATAAGCAAAAAGTCTCATTAAGAAAAGTCAATTGAGGGGCCTCATTAAAAGAAGTCCGAGGAGCACTGTAAAAAGATCGGATAGTGTACTGATGCTTAAAGCAATCTTTCCTTTATTTATTAGATAACCTGTTTGAGAATTACTTCCTTACGTCATGGACTACTTATAGCAAGAGTTCGCGCTCTAGGATATGTAAAATGATTTCCTGTTTTAGTAAGCCACGTGTTGGGCCTAAGAGTCCTGACGAAAGACTGTCTGAAAAGTATGTCTTATAGCCGTGTAAGATGGAAGCTTGCGAACCTGCTAATGGGCCATTTACAATTCTGATTTAAATCAATTAGTTAATTGTGAAGCACATCAGACTCGGTCCTGAAGGATCGTCCGAGTCCGAAGCCCTGATATGAACATGCTGCACATAGAGTAACTGTTATTCATGACGCAGTTTAGAAAACGACGCTTTTAGTGAGAATCCAATATTTAAAATACATTGCAATGTCACTTTCAAGCATTAACGAACGGAACGAGGCTGTAAATCAAAATAAAGCAGTTGAAATAATTTTTGGCCAGTCGACACGAGCCGATTCGAATTTTCTCCAATCGAATCTCGAAGCTTCGCAGGTCCCTAGTTGAGAGGTATTAAGAAATCCTCCAACATTTTGACATCTGAATCTATTTGGTTTTCATACTTATAATACATCCATTTTACAGTTATAACATTATACTAAATTTACTTTTTCTATCAATTTTTTTCCTTGGATATCTTGGGTCTTATTCGCATGCTTCAATCGTATCCTGATACATGTTTTGATTTGTATATTCTGTCAGATTAATTTTTTAGCAAAAGAGCATCGGGATCTTTATCTTAATTCTGTGGTTGGTTGGTGGTACAATGTGGTCTTAAAAATCTAGTTAAACGTCTTTGTGGTCCCTCAACAGACTGTAAAAATCTAAAGTGCGCCACTGTGGTTGCACTTATCTTGTTGAAACTATTGCACTTAAGATTTAGAGTTAATAAGGGACAAGAATCTATTAGATCTATTTTCTCCCTAAAAATGAAATATAATGTGATATCATGATTATTGTATTATTGTATTACTAGGGCTGTGCGTTAGCCGCAAATGAAAATATAAGGTGTTTTGCGTTCTAGATTGTCTTGCGATAGACAATGAAAAATTGTCTTTCATAATAAATGCTCATACTTAAAAGAATTTTATTGAGTACTAGGAAAATCCTAATTATCCTAAAAATTTGAAGCAACTTACATAGGTCTCCTTTGATTTCATTTGCCAATAATTGCAAGTGACTCTCATCATACTTATCATACTAGTACGTCTCTACAACAATGGAATTCTTTAAAACTATTTGAAAGCAGAAATTCGAAGGATATGCAGCAAAAAATGGTAAAAACTACAATGATTAAAATACTAAGTCAGTGGCGAACGAAAGGTCGGATTTTCATTCTTCTAAAACGTATGCAATTCAAAGGAAGATTATATTTTTCATTCTTTTTTCAAAATACCTGCGCACATGAGGAAATATAGAATTATTTGAAGCTTCGTTATCTGCAAATTACTATGCAAGAAGGTCAAGACTTTGACATTACTCAGCTTCAAGCAGTCTCTATCGCTGATGTGACAGTGCTACCGGATGCCGAAAAAATCTTTCGGACGAATCGCTGATCTACATAAGTATACGAATAGCTTGTATCTTAGCAAGAGGAGCAACAACAGGGTACAGCATTCAATTTGAGGTCTGAAATTCTGAGATCACGGGAATTGAGTTTTCATGGACTAAAATGATTTGTCATGAACTTGAATTACATAATTTTCACATTTTTCTCAACATCAGGAAATGCATCCTTTATTTTATGACATAATCGTGACCATCAAAAGGTTCAATATTCATGATAGAGAAATTAAAAGTTTGAATTGAATTTATAAACAGAATTGAATATTTTGATTTATCAAAATGAATGTTTAGAATATTTTTCTCTCCAATTTGCTGTGTTTAAGATAAAAGAAAAATAAATTCATTGGGCTTATACATATATATTCGCACATTTCGGTGCATCGGTCCGAGAACCGGTGCACCGCGCTTTGCCCTGTATATTGTTATCATAATTATCGTAACTTTGATACAAATCCTGCACTTTTGCCTTTAATTTCCTGTTTGACAGTGCAAGAAAAATCTTCTTTCAGTTTACCATGTATCGGATATGGATGTCAATAGCACTTTCCTATCATAAATGAATCGATCCTCTTGAAAGTTTGTCGATGTAGCCTATAAATACGTCTCAAATAATGCAGGAAGAGTTCCAGGAACTCAAAAATAGACATTTTCATGCAGCACACGTGCCACACGTTTGTGTGATCGGGGATGGACAACCAAACCGTCCACCGAGTTATGAGCGGTTTTCAATAAAATGCTAAGAATGCGGCACAAATCTCTGAACACCCACAAATCAGAAACTCCTCAATTATTACAGCGTCCTGTATTGACAGATTTCACATTATGCCTACTAATTAAGCAGCGCCGTTTAAGTGGAATGTAAATTTTAGGTTGTATGAGATGCATTATTGAGACTTTTTAGTAAAACTCTCCGACTGATTTTTGGCTTACTCCATATTCAATTTATACACTCTTTAACAATTCTTGTAGCGGCTCATTTCATTGGATTTGACTCACAGATTAACCTCAGTTATGCTTTGACAGATCGGTATGATGGAACTCTGCAGCAATTTGCAGAGAGAGTGAGAAATACAACTTACTTTTGATCTGATTGACATATTATAGAGAATTCTTGTGACACATATCTCGCTGGCATGGACAGTTGAATAGGAATGTAATAGATACGATGTAGGTGAAGTGGTGTGGAATTTACCGCCCAAGTAGAAACACATTGGAGGTCAAGAGTACGAAGACGCGCATGTACGTAATTGAGGTCACTGTATGAACTCTGTGCTGACAAGAGAAACATGTTGCTTTGCATGAATTTACACTTATTTAGTTTATTGAAAAGAATTCTGTCAATTAGAAGAAATACTGAAAATTGGTAACACAGAAGTCCGACAATTTGCTTTGTTTAAGTTTGTGTAACTGCAATGGACAATAGCTGTCTTTTTGGTGCACCTGCTCGTTCAGGCATCGATGAAAGTCAATGTTTCCTGATCTTAACCCTATTTTAATCCGATTTTGAGCATTGAAAACGCTGGGCTCATGGAACCTTCTGATGTTTCTATGATTCAATCGTTCCATAAATTGCTGCACAACACAATTGGCGTCTGCTAGTTCCGAAGGTGGTATCAGTTATTACCCACAGAATTAGACAGGTCGTCTCTTCTTCTGTCTGACTAGAAAGGAAACATTGGAACATGTACCGTTAATGAAATGGCACAATCTCCTGACATAATGCCATAGCAATCGAACAATAAGCAGCCATTTCAACATTAAACACGCCAAGTTGTGCGAAGTTTCAGTGACTGTTATCAACCGGATCAAACAACAAAGAGACACAGTCGACGTCAAGTTCTATAGAGAAGTTAGTGAACGCTTTTCGTGCGCCTGCTAACTTTTCTAATAATGATCGGAGGGCCCAGCATTATCGAGAAAACTTTCGTGCAATGGTCTGAATTCTTCGAATCTGAAGGAATCGTGGCGATCGGAGTATTTTGAATAAATTCACAGCAATCCGCGCGACTATTTTTCCTGTCTCTGCAAGGTATTAAAATTTTCCTTTTTCCACTTAGTAAGTTCCTGCATGTGCCATTGTTTTGAATCAGTTTGCACTTCCAGCAAAGTGATGCGCTTAAACACTCTAATTCTGTGTTTATTACCAATTCGTTCATCCTGCAGCTGTCAATGAGCTTAAAACTTGAATTCCACTTTTTTCATAAAATTCATTTCTGGGATTCTGATGAAAATCGATGACTTTAATACAAAATGACTTTGAAATAGATGACTTTGATAAACATTATATTTTGATCAGTTATCGCAAGAAAGCATGTGAAGACAAAGTTAGGAGTATGTCTGTCTGCATTGGGATGGATAAGTCGTGCTGAATACAAGTCAAATAGAGATTTTTGAAAATAAATGTGAATTACAAAATAATGTGCTATTATATCAATACTATATTGAGCAGTAAAAATACAGCAAGTGCATTTCCACATGATTAAATACATCAAATAATAATTGTAGAGCATGGTAATAATTTCTTATTATTTTCATGCTATCAACTGTTTCTAGCATAAAACTCACAGCATTACGTATAACGCTATTGTGAGAAGTGTTTATATGATGATACTATTAGTCATATAATAAGTACATAGATAAATTTTGTGGATGAGTGTTTTAATTATAAATTCATATGTACCTTGCCTATGAGTAATTAGAATTGAAAAGGATGTTCAATTTTGTAGGAAATCGGCAAAACTACTCGATTTTCAAAAAATATCTCTAAACGAAAGTCAAATTTCTTGCTTTAGCAATTTCCCCTTGCATTTCGCTTCTATAAAAATCATAACATGCTGTGACTCCTGGACAAGGGTTTCTTTTCAATTTTTTGACGGCTTTCTTTCTATCCTGAATAGCCTCATAAACTTCATCTCTCTGCCATCACCCTTCTCTATCCATGGGTTCTATTGATCATCTTTTTCCGCATGTTTCATTTCCTCCTCCATCACAATCTCCTTCATCTGGTTCCACGAGTCTTCATTTGTTGCTGATGGGGTCTACTGCGTTTCTTTCTTAGTACCTCATGCTTGAATTCTGATGCTGTCAGATTATCACTTAGCCTCCACCATTGAATTCTGCCTGTTCTAACCACTTGTTTCGTTTTCTTCCTTTTAATTTCTGGATCTGTGACCAACAGTTGATAGTGTGTTACCGCCGGCTCACCATGGGATTACCTTACAATTTCGGATCTCACTTCAGTGTGCTCTTCTTATTACCATGTAATCAATTTGGCTTCGCTCATGTGTTACCAAGTGCTATCAATGTGTGGGTTCTCTTTGCTACTACAACATCAAATGTTTCCGCTGATTCGAGAATCCTGGTAACTTCGGCATTCCGTTCTCGGTGGACTTTCCCCACCTTGGAGCACCACTGCTTCTACCAACATGTCCATTTAGGTCCACTCCTTTTTACAATTCCTTCTCTCTCATATGTTACTTGCATTGATACTGGCTAACATTTCGTAAAAGAGATCCCTTACTTCTTCATTGCGACCATTTTTTGGTGCACAGTCACTGACAGCATATAAAGCACCTCCTATTGCCAATATCACTGCCATCGTCCGCTACCCAGCTTCACCTCAATGACGCTCCATTTCATTTCCTCATTGACAGGGAAACGAACACCATTTGACCTCTTCTCGATCTCATAGTATATCAACTTATAACCTCGATAATGCTCTCTTACTCGAAACGTATCGAGATTCATTTTTCATGATTGATGTCACTATTTTAACCCGAGTGGCAGGTCTTGACGGCAACGTGGTTTTCGTCGGTGCACCTAGCGTTTAAAGTTGATCTCCTCCCCACAAGGCAGTGTGGTAATAAATGTGGATATCATGAGGTGAAATCGCAGACGATTTCAACTTATGCTTCGTATGGCATTTCCTCCACCAGGTGGTCTGATCCCACAATTAAGAGCTGTTCTTTATGAAGAAGACATTTGAAGAATTAGCAAAATATTTCAAATGTCAGGTCTATGTATGTAGCATACCATATATTTCATATTAAATCGCAGCTCTTTCTTCAATTTGCGCTTGATCAACAGACAAGATTTAAATTCTTGATTTGTGCTTGAGCCCAGCGATGAGTGACAAAATATAAACAATGAAATTTTTTGGAGCAGCGAGAGAGAGAGAGAGAGAAGTGTCTATATTCGAAAAATGAAAATCAATCAAATGTCAATCAATACAAGATTCGGAGGAGTGCAAGGGGTGCCTATTCAGAAGCGGTTTTTTGAAATGTCAGTCGATAAAATCGGGACTCAAATAATAGTCACCAACTTGGACAACTTCTCATGAAATTATGGATGTGTCTACGTGACTCTTCTCTTGAGTGAATAACGTTATAATAAATTAAGCTTACTTTGTGCTAATTCAATTCATCCAGTTTTTGCCAGTATATTATCATCTCGAGCACACCATTTCTATTATTTGCAACTCATTAAATTGGAAAGTAATAAAATTTGTCCCGTATCAAGTTTCATGTAGATTTCAATATGACAGAATTTCACGCATTCCTTTTATCATATTTTCCGCTGCTTTAAGTGAAACAGTAGATCATTTCAACTTGCATTTCTCAAAAATTAAAACTAGTCAGATAATTCATTAATTATTCTCCTGTGAATGGCTGAAATCTGAAAATTGGCTCTCAGAATGCATGATAGGAATCAAAATCTACCTCATCAAAATTCCAGTAAAATCGTAATTTAAAATGCGCTCATTGAATCGCGATCGCATTTCAATCCCTACTCAATGGACTCGTTAATCTTGTTATCTTCTAAAAATAGAAGTCGTCAATAATTCCCTACCGAAAAGTGACTAAGATCAATTACTTGATTTTAAACTGTAATATAGGATTTGAGACGCAAATGTGAACACATGTAAATTCAAATGCGGCATTACAAAAGCAACAAAGAAAAAAAAACAAAGAAATGTCTACATCATGTCAATACGTGCTCTGTAATATCACAGATCACATGAGAAAATGCAGTGAAAAAGGGAAAAAATTCATGTTATGATGCATTAGCTTATATTTACATTGCGCTCGTACATTATCAATCGAACTCCGGGAAAATGCAGCTTTCAATATTATTTTCCTTCTACTGTACTTACATGTGAGGAACATTCTTAATCAATCAACTTAATTTATCATATTGATGACGCTGGTTACCATACTGTGTCTGATGTGGGGGTGAATTCTCCAGCAATTCATTATAATAGAATAGTAATACTTGGTAATGCTTTAGTAACTGTTTGTTCTGCAGCGTGAATAGGATGTGATTTGTACACAGCGCCTTCCAATTTTCATTTGTTATTCATGATGAATTCATACATGCCTCTACATCCATAATTGGTAAATGATCATCTGGGCTAAAATTGTTTCAGAGGCAAGAGTGGGGAGTGAGAGTTCTGTACACAGTCATTGGCTTATAGGAAAGTTGGTATAAAAAGTTTCATGCTTTTCTTCATTAAATATTCGCATTAATAAGGCAAACTTTTTTCTACGCTTATTGTCTTCGAAATTTCCGCTGAGCAAGCAACAATATCAGTGCCTGGTGAATGGTGATAGCAACTTAATTAGTTGAGCAACTTTCAAAATTTCAGCCAATTAACAACTAGCCTAATGAGGAGCGAAACATCTAACTACTGCAATTAGAGGCACATTCTGAGTGACAGTTATGAGAATTTTATGTATCATGTCTACCTTAGTTGCAAGCATGAAAATGTGTATGGGCATAATATTGATAGAAGTTACATGGAATCATGCATGACCATGCAAGATTTCACAGTAAATATCCTATCTTATAGTTCGTGATTTTTCATTGCTCTTGCGGAATAACTTACTTCAAGCAGTTGCCTCAAAATTTGGTTTGTGAGATACGATATAGTCAAGGACAAAATGCAAAACTAGCTGCTGGAGAGATTATGAAAATATGTTTTGCCATTATATTCGCTCTACGGTAATATATATGTAATATGTATACGTACAGGCCTACATAAGCATATTGGGCGACAGATTCAAAGTTACCCGTTGTAAAGTCATTCTAAATGTAAGCTTAGAGTTTCTAGAAAGAGTACCTCTTTATTTTTACTTGCAGACTGAGATGAAGAAGGAAAATTAAGTGGACTACTTTTAATTTCAAATAAGTAACTTATTTTGATATTTCCTTGTGTTCTCATAAGTAACCCGGCTTAATACACACTATAGCCATCGTATACAGTTGCCGCTGACGATATTCGTTTATGTCACAATCACTCTGTATTTTCGCTATTTTCATCAGCTCTTGACATATAGAGCACTCTCAGATCGAGTGATGAATTTGAGATTTGAATTTGTCAAATAACCTTTCTGATAAGCTTTTTCAGAACAAGATTGGCATGTCAAGTGCATTCGATTTGCATTTGCTGCATGCAAGCATATGCAAATTGCTGATGCAGCATAGTCTCCGTTTGGAATAAACATAGAAATTACCAGTTTCATGGAATTGTGGAACACCGGAAAATTCGTTGCAGTTGCTATGTCATCATATCAGCATGTTTCTCATTCAATACGTATGTAATTTCGTTCAGAGACACTAGCATAAATTTGACTGAAGTTGTTATTAACAAATGGAAAACAAGTGGTGAACTGTTGATGGTATCCGAGGCTGAGAAACATAATGTGAGCAGAAAGTTTTCTTTACAAATTTTGGACGGAGAGAATTGTTTGATTTTGTTATACAATATGATAAGAGACACTTGATCAGAAGATGGTTTGGCAAGTTTTATATCGGAGGCAGATTTCTCGGACATTCCCAAGGGAATATCAGGCAAACTTTTGATGAAATCCGTCATCCGATCTCAGGAATATCACATTGTTGCTTTGAAGTATACCAATGACGAAGTTGCAATTTTTAAAACTGGTGGAACAGTCATGTCCTTGCACATTAGCTAGATTTTGCCAATATATTCAACAGTGACGGATAACTTAGTTTCTTGGCTGGCTTTAATGCTGGCTTTGAAGTATGATTATATCTTGGTATTAGTTGTGACTTGACTTGCTATGTTATATTGGGGGATGTAGCCATCTGATTGGATTACGCAGACTCCTCAATTGAGGACTTATGTCATGTAATCACCCGTCGATAGCCAAGACGTTGGTAGACCAAGACGAGCAGTTATTTTCCGTCCGTTAAGCTGCGACAATTTTGCCTTGGTTTCTGCACAAAACATTCCGCTGTTTCATCTTTGTGTAATGAATCAATATGATAAGACGCCAGGCTTTGAGAGAGAGAGAGAGAGAGAGAGAAACAGTATATTTGTCAAAATGAAAATCAAAATACACAGCAATGTTAGAGCTTTACATAACCACTTTGATGTAGCAAAAAAGCTATTGGAAAAGAATTTTGTCTACGAGTTGTGCGACAAAATGGAATTGTAACAGGTCTGCGTCGGTCTAAATATATTCAAAGGATGGAATCAATGGATTCAAAGGACCACTACATACTATGATAGATTGATAAAGTGTATTTAATATGAATAAAGTCATCAATTAAGATCCACTTGCTTCAATTGCTTGAAATCCAGGTGCATTATTTGAAATCATTTCGAATTTACAAAAGTAATTTCAAAACTATCGAATTCAAGTACCTCTGCAACATAAATCATGGAATGATCGTCAGTTCAAGTTACACCAAGGTTAGGTTGCACCGATTGTATTGGATGCGGCCATCCCACCCAATTTCACCGAAAAATAGGTTCACATAAAGATAGCTAATAAGAATGTGATGGCTGTCATCGGATGGATGGTCACATAGAGATAGCAATGCTATAACAACGAATTTTACTACATTCCTTAACCCTTTGGGACGGATGACTGGTAATGCCAGTCACGCTTCATGGTCGCAAATGCTGGGTTTATAATTAGATCAACAACACCAAATGCCAATGACTGGCACTACAAGTCATGCTCAGCAGATGTTATGCGACGAGTTTTGAAATGTTTTGACAGCACGATGTGCCGAGTTAAATCCAAGGAAAGTACGCTTGCAATGTAGTTCTTCTCTTTCCACATTTATCCAATATTTATTCTTCATCATGTTGGAACATTTATCGCAAAGGTTGTTCATTATTACTTCAAGTGATGTACATGAATTTCAAAACTAAAATTTACTTTTGTTCTTCATGAGCGATCTTCCACCACTAGCGCTATTGCTGTGAGCCTTGTCATTTATTGGTAGATATCTTTGGCTTCGCTTCATTTCTTGAACTTGTGTGTGGCACCGCCGATATTTAGATGCTGATTTCGATGTTTCAAACAAATAAATGCACATCTCTGTGAGTGCTTCACACAAACATATATTTGAATCTTTATCGACAATTCCATAGAAATCGAACTACCGGTATATCCATGCCGGTACTTATGGGCTATCTCCCCCCTACGTTTTCAAATTTGTCTAAAATACGTAGAAATGAATTAATCGTCACAGAACTTTATGTGCGTGTCGGTGAGGACATTTTCTACCTACATGCCAAAATTTGTGCAAATCGGACAAGTCCTTTTTGAATTAGGAGCGATAACTTGAAGTGCAGCGATGCCGGCAGCTTGATCTGACTTCTTACGACCTCACCGTCGGAGCAGAAAGCACTTGAGGTCAACAAAATCATTTCCAGACAACTCGTGAAGCGATGATGACCAGGCCACATCCCTTTTATTGATATGCTTGGCTTAACAAAGATGTGGCAAGGTAGTCGTCGTGGGAAGATTTCAAATAACAGTGGATGAGACGAAGAGGGAGAGAGAACAATGCACACACGAGTAACAATGATGCGTCGAACAGACGAAGTCAGATCAAGCTGCAGACTTCGCTACACTTCACGTGATCGTCTCTCATGCAAAAAGTACTTGTCTGATCAGCATTAAATTTTGTATGTGGGTAGAAAATATGCTTAAGCACGTTTACCTGGTGACAATTGATTCATTCTTGCAGATTTTAGACAAATTTGAAAACCTGGGGGATAACCTATAATACCAACTCCATGCATTCTAAAGCGCACGAATCCATGAACGATCAAATTTCACGGACAATTCATTCGATATGTTGCCACTTCATATCTTCAATTGATGGCATTGTGTTTTAGCTCCTCGTCGCAATAAATATATTATGCACCAACGATAAATTTACAATCGAACTTACAGCAATATGACTGTTCATCAAGTGGAAATTGCGAGATTTCAGAAGTTCCATCAAATAGGGATGGCAATTTCTTATTGAAGAGTATTAAAGAAATGATATATTTCTAGTCTGGAGTTGATGCCATTAGCACAAAATGCCACTATAAATTAATTGTTTGTTAAACATTATCAGCAACTTTGGGGCTAATGACTGTGATCGTATTGCGATCATGAAAGTGACTTGCCATAGTTCGCAGGCGAGTGTTGAATTTGCATATTATGAATTTGGTATTTGATTGATTTTTCCAAAAGAAAGACTTTACGAGAACAAGTGCTGTATCAATATTGATATATTTCGACTGTATGTCAATGAATTAATATAAACATATTGTTCAAAGACTGACGAAGATGTAAAGAAATTTCTGACAAAAGCAAGACTGTCAGCAAGAAGCCAACAGTTAGGGTAGACCGAATATTTTCAAACATGTGGTTCTTTACTTAGTAAATATGATGACATTTACTTCACTGAATTTGTTCAACTATCACAGAGTTGGGGCCTACGAATGAAAATTAGCATTAAACATTTTATGCCATAAATTTACTCGTTTTCGGATTTTTGCACTGTGACAAGAAAATGTAATTTGGGAGATCGAGGCAATGCCTCGTGACTGGTAATACAAGTCATCGGCGAATTGTCAATTTTTAAGTGTCGCGAAAGGTTAATGAGCCAAGTTTTAGAACAAGCCACTGGAGTGATTTGAGGATTAACAAATGATTATGTGGGAAAAATTTGTAATTCTGAAAAGTTCTGCCCATCCAACAGTAACTGCACAATTATAGTTAATTTATATCCTTATAGTAAATTTATGTCCAACATGATGATATCTATCTTCATTTCTTACTACACTTGCAGCATACTAGAAGATAATGTAGCTTTTTAAATGTATGCATTCTTTGTTTGCACATTCCATGTAATTGATTTACCGACAGGGTCAACCATTCCATTTAGGCAAGCACTTTTTCTAGTCAATATTTTAACATTTTCCGAGAATTATTTTTAGGCAATGAAGTTTCAGCATGTATTTTCCTAATCTTAATTATGCTTATAATGAAGATGCCTTCATTTTCACGGACTGAGACCTGTTGTAAAATGCGCATTATTAAGAGACTGCTATAGAAGAAAATGAAGAGAAGCAAACATTTTGGATTGTATCGATCAGATACGCTACGGTCGAGGGACTTCTCAAAAATGCAATTTTGTTGCGAAAAAGCAGCCTCACATGCCGCAATATGAACGGTACGGGTCTGAATGAAACATAGAAGGTCAATAGTGGTAATGTCATCCACAAACGTAACTGCTGTTATATTCCGAGTACTGTCTTCGAACTTGAGAAAGCTATGGATGCTGCAATATGTGGCTTGTATACATCACTCATTTTTCATTACTACTACTTAATTTCACCAGATGTAACCACCGCGAGACATGTTTCGGCCTGTTGGGCCTCATCAGTCGTAGGTAGGTTCGAAATAGCGACGTTGGAGCTAGAAGATTTATAAGCATGCACTCTACCCACAAGGCCACCGAACCATCAGTTAAGAGGGCACTGAATTTACGCAGGCATGTGGAGGACATGATAAATCTGATAATTTACGAGCAGACGATAAGCGCGATGATTGATAAATTTACAAATTGCCAGGTTACTTGTTGAAAACTTATAATGACTAACGCCTGCGTGAGACGCCTCAATATCGGACATGTCTCAAAATGTCTCGTGGTGTTCACATCTGCTGAGATTCGATAAATTTATCAATTTCCAGGTTGCTGCCTAAAAATCCTTAATTTCATTCATATTGATTCATTTCAAGCAATATTCATTGCAAGATCAGCTGCTGTAGAACTGATGCTTCATAGTTTCGGTTGAACAAATGTTCTGTCAAATATGGTCTTGATTTGATTGAGGCTTCTTCGACTGGAATTTGATGATGATAAATTGCACTGCCTGACATTTGATTCTCTGATGATAAGGAGTATAGAGGTCTAAAGTTTGCACGCAATATGTATGCTTATTTTACTTCCCTGAGGAACAACTGTTCTTAAATTGGGAACTAAACAATCTTACGATAAAACAACTTGCTCAGACTGAAAATATACGCACAATCAAATAAGTTGATTTTTGCATCAGGACATAAATAGAGTAACTGCTATTCCGGATATTTACTCAACCTTGCTTGTGACCGTTGTGTTTGAGACGTCTTGCTTATCGCATTTCAGACATATCTTCCTCGATTTTTTGATTATAAAATATAGAGCTTAAAATAGAAACCAGAACGTAAATGGCATGATAGCAATTTACGCAGTTAAGAAATGTAGTAGTCTTAAAAAACTCTTTATTTGTATGCAAATTTATAGTGCATCGGATTATGTTACAATTTCAAAGCGTTGTTTGTAATGCTGATTTCTAGCTTTCTATTGGCAACGAAAGTTGTTGACACTTCTTCTTTCACGAAACTTCTGCGTACTCATGGTAGTAGAGAGTGGATAAGACCCACGTACCTTAAACCAAGAACGCATCTACTGCACCACTTCTCAGGTGTTCCGTAGCTGATGAATAAAACTCGTTTTCATCTCTCATGTCTTGCGGGTTTTGCAATGCTGCTGAGTAAAATATTAAGGAAAGAGACATTTAATGCTGATGTCATCTCTGTGCACACAGGATCTGGGAACTCTGTAATCTTTTGTGATCACTAAGCGCACAGCAGGCAGTTACACAGTCCTTCAGTTTATTCAGCAATTTTTGATGTCAAAAACTAGCTTGAACCATTCCAAACCATGGCGTACTGACGAACCTTTGTAGGGCGGCAGCATCGGCTATGGCTGCTACGAAATTAAATACTTAAATTGTTCAAGTCTGAGGAGATACCCGGATCTCCTAGAACTCTGCAATATTTTAAGTCATTGGAATGTATGGACAAGATGGGATGTATGTATATGACACATTTTTTTATCTATAATTTAATCAATTGATTTGCTTTTTTGTTGACATATCATCTATGCCCGTTTTTAGACACTTTACATCCTATCTTAAAGATAACAATTTTTACAACGTTTGCGCACAATTTATTTCTTTTTGATTTGATGCCTTGAATATCGAATTTTAAATGAGTGAGTGAAATCATAGTAGTCCTTCCAAATTTGTACCTACAAGTTTAGAACACATCTTCTAACTAATTCCACTTTGGGCCTTTGCCCCGATATCCGTAGATTTGCTCAACGTAGGATTCTTCCTAGAACGCACCAATAGCACATAGTGCAGCATTACTGCACTTAGACATATAGAATATAAGATATCAGATCAGGCGCTAAGACTATCAAAAACATATTTGTACAGTCCGTTTCATAAAAAGTGGATCATCCTAAAATTTGACTAAATATAACATAAGTATGATACAGAAAGCATTTTTCATGTTATTTCATGTCCCTAATATATTTAAATGTCCTTATATAATCTGATAAGCTATGATACAGTAACGGTTCTTTATAAGTAACGGTTTACAGTAACGGTTAATATTTTGTGGCCCTACCCTTATTGTCAATGACATTACCAATTCGTCTAGGCATTGATTCGATGATATCGTTGATTTTTGAATGATCTAACTTTCTCCACTCTCTTTTTAACAGTGACGTAAGTTTGTGATACGCCATCTGTAGGTAGCAGTGAACGACGAACGTTACGTTTTAGAATACTCCATACATTTTCTATGGGATTCAGATCAGGAGAACGAGCTGGCCAAGATAATGTCCTAAGCCCTAATTGAGACTTGCATAAGTTGACTCTACTACTCCTGTGACACGTAGCATTATCATCCATAAATAACCAAATCGATGGATCACCAAGTTGATCTGTCATTTGGCCAATGTTCATTCGTAAAACATTCACATAGCGTTCAGAATTCATGGTTCCTTGCTGTATGTGAAGTTCAGAGCGGCCATTGGTCCAAATGTCAGCCCAAATCAGTAGAGTCGCACCACCTTGTACCCGGGGACGATGTAAATGTCTCGGAATTTCCTGATCAGATTTTATCCATAATCTCAATCGACCATCACTACTTCAGACGGACTGATCCTTCATCAGACCAGACAACCCGATCCCATTGATTTCGCCAGTGACAATGACTCATTGCCCATCTGAGACGTCTTTTTGTATGCTGATCTGATAATTCGATCTGAGAAGGCCTCTTACAGCTCTTGAAATTCGACTCAATAAGTCTTCTACGAATAGTGGACTTAGAAATAGACGAGTCTAGTGCAACCATCTCAGTTAACGAGAGACTTGGATCAACTTTAACAAATCTCAAAATTAGGCGGTCTCTACGTTTGGATGTTTTGCGTGGACGGCCAGAGCCCTCTTTACGACAGAGTCAAAAATCATCTTTATGCCATCGATGGACATTTGTGTAAGGGACATTTAGTCGCTTGCTTGTAGCTCGCAAAGAAAACCCTAGTTTTAGCAAGGCTGACACTTTGCCTTTTGTGAATGCGATCTCGTTATTGTTCATTTGTGCTTTGTATTGTTTTCAACCGGTAAGAGATAGATTTCTAGCTGAAAGCAATCAAGAGTGCTGCCAACACCACCGCAACGAAGTCAGGAAGCTATGGAACATGAAGTCCAGTTAATGACATGTAGCAGTTACATTATTGCTGATGAATAATGGTGCTATACTGGCTCTGATTGACCGATTTTCTTTATTTTTGTTTTGCTTGATAGATTTTGGCTTGTAGAACAAGATATTACATAACAAAGGAAACAAATGTAAGAGTGAGGTATGATTTTGTGTAACATTGCTAAATGAAGATCAAATTATCTACTACTTTTTTGTCTAGAACAGGAAAACAACTCAATATTCATGCTTGAAATTTCCAACAATGATATTAGTAAGCACAACTGACATATCTTTCAAATTTCAGAGAAATTAGTTCAAGTTTGGCGGAGTTAGACAAAGTTGAAGTTAAGGCGATGTTTAAGGGTGATCCATTTTTTATGAAACAATCTGTATTATTTTTCATGAACGCACCACCAGTCTTAACAACATCATTTTGTAGCCAGATCTGACTTCATTTTACTAATTGAACTTCTTAATTAGTAATCATCAAAAGAAGTTCAAATTAGAAAGAGATTCAAAAATTAGTCAAAATATCAAAAATTCAGTTCAAGATGAAAATATTGGAAATGACCTGGTAGAAATCATTTTAGCCATAAACCTCAATCTGCGCCCCATTGGATTAGTATATGTTTTTCTCTGATCCTGTCTGAAAAGAGGATGATTCGGGTAGAACTCTACAGACGCGCAGATTCGTAGCATGCATAAGGAACGATTTTTTGGTAGGATTGGGGATAGAAGTTTTAGGAGCTACAAACCAAATTTCTAAGGGCGACCGCACAGAAACACTGACCAATCTCTAGCAGCGTCATTCACCCATTGAAAATTGTATTCGTCCTCGATGAAGCTCTGATGTTCATTTTGCTTCCTTTTTTACATTGAAGGTCAATCATGTTATCACATTTTTTGGGTTCAGTTTTTGATCATCATGATTTTTTGTAATCTGGAGTTTGCTTAATCGTTTTCATAAGCTGAATGACAAGTAGCAGCCTTACTCTCCAAAAGTAAAACATGCGTTTCACAGCAAAATGTATGTCAATTCATATTTTATTATAATGATGTGGAACTAAATATGTCTTGATTGTAATGTAGTCATTCGAATTGGCTGTAACTTTGACGAGATCAGATTTGATTATTTCAATTGTTAGGAAGCAGGGATACATTTTTCCATCTTTTGTCATTTTTAAAAACGCTTGTTTATCAATTTACCATAATGTTGGACGTCACTCAGGTTGGACTAAGAAAGTAATTCATTCTAGCTGTATATACGGATAGTTGCCTTCTACCACGCATTAAACACATGCAACCGATAAAAAGATTAAACTGCAATAAAATAATCATTGATGAAACTAAAGACGCCGTTGCATGAAGGCAGTCGCACTCCTAACTCGCATTGGCCTACTAGAATGGCTTCGTGACTTGAGTAGGGCAGGGTATGCTAAAAGAAGTTAGACATTAAAATAGGTACATGTTTCCTAATGATCATTAGGCCTGCTATTAGCGTCCGCAAAAACCATATATCCATGTTATCAATGACTTATGTCGGCCAATATCGGCGCTGTTTTATGACATGCGAGTATATGTCAGATCTTATCGTATTCGCTTTCGCACCCTAACTTATTCCAAGCAGAACGCATGTGCCTTCGGATCAATTGACGGAATCACTCGCCTATGTGGGTGCAGCTCATTATGGTAACCAGAAAGGTATAATGATATTAACGTTCATTATATTATAATGATTGCAAACCTACCAATAAATTGAATACAATTATGCATCTGCGTCATTGAAAGGAAACTTCGGTTTACTAAGGAAGTAAAGTGAAATGATAATTAATATTATCAGTCCGGCCCATTCGTGTTTTTAAAAACACCGCCTCATCCGTCTTCATCGAAATCTATGAATGACCCAAGGTTTATTACAAACAACTAGGACTCTTAATGTAGTGCTCATTCGCGACTGTCTGAAAGTTCAATACTCAATGTGTGTTAGGTATCGTCATTCATATTGCAAATTTAGTCCTAATTCATTGCCTAATCCAGCAAGTTTAACACCCAGACTTGACAATCAAATAGGTAGAAGACGCATTTTGTGCCCGCATCAGTGTCTAAAGACATGTGTTAAGAGACATATGTCACAGCACAAGCACATGATGCAATTATAGTAAAAACTGCAGCATATGTTTATGATTAGCCTACTATACGAGTATAACGACGAAGGTCAGATAATTTCAGGTACTTAAACCCTCTGAGAACACGCGAAACAAATTTGGAAACAGCTATTCAGTTTTCACACAAGAATTCTTAGCGGATATATTCATAATATTCATACACTTGTGAGGTTTTGGTAATGATAAAATAACTACAATCAAAATCTTCATTTAATTTTTTTGATTTTGATAAACTGCACTGTACTGGCTGTATGTCGCCCACAGGAAGACATTTGGGGCAATGGATGGCGGCCCGCGAGTGATTATTGAAAGTGGCACGCCGGAAATATTTAATGACAAACTTGGTCATTCAATTTTAGTAGTCAATTTCCATACCGTTTACAAAGATTTCGACATCTGGAAATACCGGTAGGCAGAGATTAGAATCCAATATGCTAAAGCCATTCCCTTTATTCAACCAATATTTTGATAAAGAAATTTTTTAATGGCGTGCGTCTGTTCGATGGCCAAACACCTTCACAAAGCGATGGTTGAATATTTATAGGTAAATATTGAAGATTGTGAGATATATTGAATATTCATCTGATCATTATTTGACAAAATCAAGTGTCGATTGGATGTCTGCGTTCGTGTCACGAGCACGACACAAGTCGTGTTTCGTGTCGTGTTTGCAAAGCCTTGTCATTCGTGTCGTGTTGGTGCTCGTACTTTGTTTTTGTGTTGAAAAGGATTTATTGTTTTCTTAGATAGTTTGACTGCTTGACCTGTTCTAGCAAAAAACAAGCTATCTATAATCCATTTGATTCCACGACGAAAAAAACCTAAGCGATACATAAACATCATAGTTTCATTGCTCTTCCACGAACAGATCGGCTAAGGCTACAATAGAGACAAATGCCTGAGCCATGAGCATCAACCGCCTCCTGTGCGGATCCTCTGCGCGTTGGCGGGTCGAGCGCGCTGCCCAGTACCCGGTGCTGAGCACAACTATGATCGCCATTGTTGTCACCCCAACCGCATTCGTCACAAGTGAATGTGTATTTTTGGCAGCGGTAATTGTTGGAGATAGTGATCTCTGCGTCCAGAGCTGCTGGATAAACAGTCTTTTATGATCAGTTCTACAACACAGTCTACAGACAGCAATCACAGCACTTTTAATCAAGTTCGAATTCAAGCCACCAGCGCTGTAGCCTTGTGGTAGAGTGTTCGCTCTGCGTTTGGGAGACCTTTATTCAAGCCTTGATCGGGTCAAACCCAAGACTTTTAAAATAGGTACACTCTGCGTTCTCTGAACACTCAGCACACACAGACTGAGAGTGGGATAAATGACACCTCGGCCACATGGAAGAAAAGCTCCATGCCTAATGTGCTTCCGAGTATAAACAAGGTTCATTTATATATTTATTTACGTACTTTGCAATTTCTTTAAACTGGTGAGTCTCCTCCAATGAACCACATTGTCTTGTACTGATCTGCTTGTTTTTAGATGCATTACTCTCAAGGCAAAGTTCCTGTTACTTTTGTTTTAGACGTAGTCGGTTCGGATTTCGTGTTCGCGTCGTGTCGTATTAAGGTAGTGCAATCGTATTCATGTCGTATTCGTGTCTCAGGTGAAAGACTTCGTGTCGTGTTGAGAGTAAATTTCCGGCCACTGTAGACCTCTGGTGTCCACTGTTGTCTACATACATTTCGGAACTAACGGGAATCACTATTCAGTCAGCTTTAGATTTAATGTATTCCGCTAACTCTACATATCATGTCCAACGATGCATGAATGTTGTCTCTAATTAGCATTTTGCTATAGCATTTGAAGTCAAGCAACCTAGTTAAGTGATCGCACTTCAAAAACTCAAAGTATAATAATCTAAGTCACAGAGGAATTCAGACATGATTTCGTGCACTTTCGCGGGTCAAATAATGGCCCACAGGGTAATGGACAGTGGCAATCGAGGGGTGTTTGAAAGTGGTCCTCTGGGAAGTTGGCGTATTACAAGAAGTGCCCCACGTAGTGTGTTAGGTTGTCCTTGATCAAACCATTACTTAACACAATTGCGTTCTTACCTTGAATCATCTTCCATGTAGAGACTGGCATGACGAGAACGGCGCACAGGAGGTCACTGAGGGCTAATGAGACGAGAAAGTAGTTAAATCGATTTTTTAGTCGTTTTTCTAAATGCACAGAAAGACAAACAAGCACATTGCCCCAAATGGTGAAGAATGGGATCGCGAGTAATGCAGCAAATGCCCATCGCATTCCATCTGCCGGCGGTTGACCCGAAGAATTCGAAAAGCTCTGAATCGTCGAATTCATAATGAGAAGACGATGAGTGAATTCCACAGAACACTGTAGTCCAACACAGATGAGATGTCGATATCTATGCTGTTCGTCGAAGAAAGATAAGATACAGACTCTTGAATAGGATATCATTGGGAATCGGCGTTAATTTTGATTGGCTGTCTATTTGACCAACCTTGTTCTACGGTCCTATAAAGTTCTAGGAAATAAAGTGAATCATATGTCATCGGTGCTATCTTTAGGTGAGATACTAATTGACTTTCTGAGCAAGTAAGCATATCACTTACGTACTTGGCTCACATTACATTATAAGATGTAACTTCTTTGCGTCAAACTTGATGCCATTGGCCGACCCTACACATCGAAGATGTGACATTAATTATTGTGTGCTTAGGTTTAGAAGCAATTTAGAAGGCAACTCGTTGAAATACTTAATTAGTTCCCTCGGTTTACGATTGCGCACCGCATGAGATAAAAATGAAATCATTTTCCTTGAGAAAATCACTGCTGCATTTCCCACTTTCCATTTACATCCATCCAAATCGGCGTGATGGATTCGTATTATCTCCTCTCTCTTTCTTTCTTTCTTTCTCTCTCTCTCACACACACACACACATATATACATACATACAATTTATGAAACTCTAAATCACCACTTTTTTAAAGTGAGTACTCTAGTGATGTTTCGTGTATGTAATCCAGATAGTGAGCAGGCCCACATTGGATATTGAAAGATTGCCGGGATGCAGACCCGGTTCCAAACTTTTGAGAGAAACTGGAACCGTGGTTCTCACAACTACGGTTTTTCTCACAATTCTCACAACTTCAAAGAACCGTTATTTTTTCCAACCGACATCAGTACCTAATTGCTTCACCAAATATGAAGGTTACGGTACTATTTTCGGGAACAATTATCGGCTAGAAATGTGCTTTGAAACATTCATCAAGGGTTGGTTGTTTTTGGTATGCTACGTGCATACCTTTTCATTTTCCAACAATATCTGCATTACTAATTACTAAAAAGTATTATTAACCTGACAATGGCCACATCAGAATATGATTGTCCAAGCGGGTCGTGATTCTTCTCTCCCACTTCTTTAATGTCAAATAGGCATTCAGCCTCTTGTGTGGCTGTGTTTAGTATATATATATATATATATATTTAATAAAAATTAATAATAATAATAATATTAATTATAGTAATATGTAATAATATATATATATATATATATATATAATATATTATATTATATATTATGTATGATATTATATATGCGATTATATGTCATGCAGATTATATCTCAATCTGGAGTTCCTCAAGAAAGTGTGCCTGACCCACTATAATTTACCATTTCTATTGTTAGGCTACTTCCTTCGTGTAACGGCTGTGATATGATAAAGCATATGATATACTTTTATTGCTTCATCTGCACAGCAGCGTAAATGAGATCATTCATTAGGATGAATGGGTAAACCAGTTTCAGTTGTTAGTCAACAAAAAAATGCCATATCATGCTCATGGATATTTCAAAAAATCCTCTGCTGTCTGTATTTGGGAAAATGATACATTATTGTCCAAGATTAAATGTTGGTAATTGCCTGTGTCACTTTTACTGGCTATCCGAAATATAGTGATCACGCAAAGTGTGTTACTGGAAAAGTTTCTAAGCATCTATTCATTTTGAGTAATTGCCATTGACTATTACTAATTGTTGCATTTCACGAATTCGTGCAGTGTGCGCTTTCGAATGTTTCTGTAGTTACTTCGTCGCGCATGCTTGTGGACAAAATTCGTGCTGAAAGCTGAGCCTTAACTTTTTCTCATCATTTATGTCAACTGTCACTGCCAAATGGTAAAACAAAAGGTACGTTGCTTTTGTACCACCTATCACTAGCAATGCGATAAAAAGTGTGAGAATCAATTAAAAAATTCAATAAACCCCATAGATCTGCTAGCAAACTTCGTTCCGGCTCACAAAAAAAGTTGATCTGAGAGCTAGTTACATTTTCTTCCTATAGTCGCGCATGTACTTCTTATTATTTTTAATTTCTAGATTTGTAGACCCAACATCAGTAAAGCGACAATTCTCAAACTGTCGTTCCAGTCGTCTTGCAAGTTGCGGGGCGTCAATCACCGCCAAAATTTTTGCATGGAATGTCTTCAGCCTACATTCAGATTTGGTAAGCTTCCTTATATCGCCATGCACAACATTTTGGTCAATTTTAGCCACGTCTAGCCACACATTGTCACATGCAGCATCGATCAGAGAAAAGATAATAACATATGATAGGAAAGTAACCTGAAGGTATTCCATGCAAAAATTTAGGGCTCTAGAACTAGAACTTTTCACGCAAACAGAGAAAACATATAAGAAATCTAATTTTCACCGGAAACTTCGATCTGTTTCACATTGGATTTTCATTGGTTTTCCTTTGATCCTGTCTGACAGGGAGGGAGCCAGATGTTCATATACGTACGTGGTAGTTGTAGAGTGTGCATCATTCTGCGAAGTCGGCCTCGTTCCCTGCAGAGACTCGTTCTCACTGCCGAACTGCTATTCATTTTTGCCTTCTTTTAATAAATCTTGCGTACTTTTCGCTCGCTATGCGTGGTTGCTGCACAGCTTAGTCCGGCAGTCAGAACGAGTTTCTGCAGGGAACGAGGACTAAAGTGAGACTTTCACAGAATGATGTACACCCTATGCCTATTACTAATCGGCAAGTCCGCCGAGTTCTATTGAGTTTCTCTTCTTGTCAGACAAGATCAAAGAAAAGCACATGTGAATCCAATGGGAAGTAGATTGCAGTTTTTGGCTAAAAGGAAATTTTCTATGCTTTCTCTGATTAAACAAAAAGTACTAAGCCCATAGTCAAAAGTTTTGGCATGGAATGTCTACAGGTCATTTCCTTTCATTTTCATGCATCCCTGTCTATAAAGCTAAACACATTTAGATTTGACGAGCCTCTTAGTGTCGGCAAACACAAACATTTTGAACAACTTTATCATAGAAAATGACCTGATAGAAAACTTAGAAAATTTCATTTCAGCCAAAAACTGCAATCTACTTCCCATTGGATATACATGTGTTTTTCTTTGAGCTTGTCTGACAAGAAGAGAAACTCACTAGAGCTCGGCGGACGTGCCGATTAGTAGAAAGCATAGGGTGTACATCATTTTGTGAAAGTCTCACTTTAGTCCTCGTTCCCTGCAGAAACTCGTTCTGGCTGTCGGACTGGTAGAGCGATTATTCTTCATAATGTCACAGAATGTAGAAAATGTGATTTGATCGGTCACGATTGAGAGCTAATCAGTGACACAGCAGATGATCTTTGTCGCTGTGTCCCTCATTTGCATGATTTAAGACGAATAATTACATTCTGTGCTGTCAATTGAATATGATAAGTGATAAAGCATGGAAGTAGTGTCTGTGGGCGAGGAAGGCAATGGCATGACAGCTTCTGGTGGGCCTTACTCTGAAGTCAGAGACATTCACAGGGTTCTCACGACGATGAAGACGCTTCGATGATGCGATAGCATCACATGCATCGAATCGATCGAAAGTGGTAAAGATTAGATCTATAGATGTGATCTCATCGCTGTCCAATTCATTATCCGCTTCAAATGATTGAGATAAACCAAAAGTGATCCTTGATTGCAATCTACTGAAAGGAGGCTTAGCTGCTTTCGACCACAATATTTGTAAATATACATGTACTTCAAAGAGACCACTTTCAGCTGACTAATGGCACTTTTTCTGAATACGATGGATATAGCGGCCCACAACTCTTGCGATATTTGTCTGGATGTTCATTCTGAATGAGAACGGAAAAGTCTCACGCACGATGACTCCTTTTTGATAACAACTCATAGGCATTCCAGATGAGGTAGGAGACCCATCAGCTGAAGTCAATCGTCCCGAGTAAGTTTCAGGACCATTTCTCGCTGGAAAATGAATATAATTATGTCATGTGTGGATGGAACCGTGGAGTCATATTTATCGAAAATTCGATTCTCCGGTGTGTTTGGAACTCAGTTTCATTCTTTGTGATCATTGCAGCTAAAGCTGACATCTTTTCTGAGATATTGCGAATAATTCTTTATATAACATTTATATTCTGAATTTTATGTTTTACATTAGGCCTATGCAGTACAGCGCGCGGGGAAGATGTAAGATTTTAATGGTCGTTATGAGTTTTCTATTGCGGACTTTATTGAGCTTTTAGTTCATCTACATGTTCATTCATATTTTATTCACAGCAGTTAGTAATCTAGATCACTGGTTTGTTAGACCCACTCATTTATTGTATAACACTAATGCGTCGGGGCTTTAAGTTTTGAGCTTGATAAATGATTGTACTTTACAATTCAGTCTGTTTTACAAATCATTTCCACGTCTTTGTTTCAGGATTCTGAATGATAGTCAGTCTATCCAAAGAGCAATCAATTTGCATCGTCAAATATAGTTTGATGATGAATAATTCATCGCTTCAGAAATGTTGCTTTGGCGTCTGATTAAATTGAGAATTGTGATAAATATATTTTATGTTACATATAATTAATGATAAACGAATGACGTTAGGAGACGTGCACTCCCTGAACTCTGACACTTAAGTGAGATAACAATCTGAAATCTGCACATTTACTCCCTTTTATGTCGAACTGTGATTGCATCGGTCAGACATGAATAATGAAATACTAATTGATTAAAGCTATTCAAGCAAACGCTACAAAGATTAGAAATTGATTTGTTGCCTTTGTTCTTTTCTAATAACTCAAACATACAAATATATCTCCGTAGTTTTCCTTTGAATTTCGTAAATCATGTGTTCGTTAGAGATTCACCTGCATCCATGAGTTCGCTATTTGTCCGTGGAAATCTATAATACGCCAGTAACTAGTTCAGTTCATCAATTCTGTTGAAACAAAAGTGTCAAGTTCATTTTCAAATACCAATCTCATTACAATCCATTTCTATTCGCTCTCCTCATTTCCTTGGGAGATGTCATTGCTTGTATGCGGATATTTAGAAGTGTTCATCAAAGATATTTTTTTGTGAAAGAAAATCATGCGGCACCTTGAATCTCACAGCAATAATCTTGAATTAAAATATATCAATACACACATATTCAGGCATGAAAAATGCAATGCAGTACCAATATTTCTTTAAGAAAACAAACATCTTCATCACAACTAGGGAGGGAGGTACATGAAAGTGATGAAATTTTTGCAGCCTCTGTTTCCTTAGATAGGTCATGAATAAGTCACAGTCCGTGTGTCATCATTGTGATGTTTCTCATTTTCAATGTGATTTAGCGCTTCTCCCAATTGAAAGATTATGTGAAAAAACAAAAACTGTTGATTATCTATCTCCAAAAATTGTCCCAGTGTACGAGTATGTTGAAAATGCAGATCTCATGCGCCAGACTTTTCGCGTACCAGCCGCTTTATCAATGATAAAAATCTATTGGTTATTTAAAAACTTTATATAGATTTTGCCATTGATAATCGGCTGGCACGCGAAACGTCTGGTGCATAAGATCTGCATTTGCAACATACTCGTACACTGGAATAATTTTCAGGAAGAGATTATCAACAATTTTTGCTTTTTCACATTATGAGCTTCCGGACTAAATCCATCAACTTACTGACTAAAATAATAAATAATATGCTACGTCAAGAAGCCAATCTCATCGAGGTAGATTCCGTCGACAGGTCCGCTCCGTCGACACACCCGCTTCGTCGACAGCTCAATCTCGTTGACACACCAATTTCATCGACAGACCAGTTTCGTCAACCTGTCTATCTCATTGACACGCCCATTTCGTTGACCATTTAAGTTATGCTATGACTTGCACAGCGATATTTCCATTTTTCAAATAAGAAATATGGCGATGATAAATTAAGGTGTATGACTAGCAAACAGGAAAATTTCCATATAAAAATGGAGGATGTTTTTGTGCCTTTAAGTAATATTTGCTCACCAAATTTAAACAAAGCCCGAAAACGATAAGCGTTCTCGATTACTTTTTTTTATTGTCGAAGCCTGTCAGTCACTACAGGAGGCTATATCTTCTGGCGAATAATAACCAGTAATGTCCAAAATTTGTGGCAATCGAGTACACCTCTCACTTTTATGCTTTCCACAGATATGGTAAGGAAATGTCTGGCCCTCTGTTAAGTGAAACATTAATTCGCATGATATTCACAGACAGAAATAAATATCAATAATACATGCTCTGAATGAATTGCAGTCATGTCTCGCAATGCTACTATTGCATTTCTGCCACAACCTCCGTGGTGGGCGTGTTAGCTCAATTGTCGACATGTAGACGAAAATATCACATAATACGAAAATAGTGAAGTGGAATTCCGTCCATGCCTGCCTGATTGTGACGAAATTACAACAGTTCTTGCCATAAAATAATCAACATTAACACGGACTTGACATACCGAGTATAATT
>CAJQUW010005442.1:0-21464 GCA_907163375.1 Prostheceraeus crozeri
AATCTTACAAAGCTCTTTGCAAAACGAGACGATCTTGCAAATGGCGCTTTTCGAGAGACATGAATTTCTTGGAGTTGGGTAGCCTTTTCCTTGAAAACATAACACGTAAGGGGTGGGTCGCTATTATTAGCAACAAATCTGATAATAGTTGGGTATAGCTAGTCATTAGCAGATATAATATTCATTATTGTGAAAGATTTGAAATAATTGCTTGCTCTTGATCCATCCGAAGAAGTTGCTTATGTAAATAGGTGGGCATATTAATGTATACGTGGATAACTTTAATAAAAAAGTACAGATCTAATATAACAAATCGTAACACCGTATGTATAATTTAGTCCGAACAATTGGCACGTTTTAAATTTACATAAATATATAAAATCGACGATAGCATTTCTCAATCAATATCATTCACATGGGCATTCCACGTTAAGATCGGTATGAATAAATAACACCCCAAAAGTTTCGAGTCGAGGAGCGTTGACAAGGATAGAACCATCACTACTGACAGACTGGTTTTGTAGAACACAGAGAGACTTCCTCGTATTGAGGCAGTCCCATATTTTGTTTGTACGTGCTGGTTCTATCACTAACACAATGCTGAGTGGTGACCAGGAATCCATATGACGCCCTTTCGTCTTGAAAGATAATTATCAGCTTCAGTCCGAACTAACATGAACTAGTATCGTCACGGATCATCGGCTTATTTTTTGCATTTAGAAATTATCACAACAGGTTGAATATGAGTCCATTCCCATTGCAAATAATATTGGTTCCGACTATACTCCCTTGGTGGACATCCGCTGGTATACAGGACCACCACTCGGAAAAGAAATCCTCAATACGGACACAGTTTTTGCTTACGCTCATGTAAAAAAAATTAAGAATGATATTGGACTGCAGTATGGTCTAGGTAATTTGAAAAGATAAAAAGTCGAGTTTAGGAGGCGTATTATAAACTCAACTTATCTCAAAAGCTTGTTGAAAGTCAATTGCTGACATTCGCACACCACCCGATTTACAGTCAAGAAAGTGTAAAATATCATGATATATTAATGTTTAATGCGGTAGTTGTCCCTTTCTGCACCGGGAACATACGCAAACTGCGGTCGGCGACAATCCTTCGAAATGTATGGTAGAATTCCATTCAGCTACGACAATTTTTTCTAGCACTTTAGAAAAGAACAGGTAAAATTGAATGGGCGAAATTTAACAAACAGACTTAGGCATAGAGCTTTCACGATATCTTTATCTTCTAATCTACTGTACGTATATATGATTGAAAAGTGTGTGTGTGTGTGTGTGTGTGTGTGCAGTGCTTGCTTCGTGCAGACTTGTGTGGAGGAGATGTTGTGTGATATATTGTTTAAATATTCAAAGTATTTCAGACAAACTGTTTTGTATTTTTTGAATATAGTTTCATAACTACCATGACACTTTCGTTCTCCAAACACTACAATGCACATTGACAACATCTTTGACATTGACAGACAAGCGATGATCTATTCCAGTTGGCCTTAAAATGCCCTCTGTTAATATTTGCAATACAGATCCATATCGTAGTTTCAGCCTGCTGAATAACTCGAAGGAGTTGTTGACATGGGTGAGCCTTGTTAATAGCCAATTCCTCAGTGTGATATTCGGATTCTCGCTGAAATTGTTAATGTCATGAATTCTACATAGGAGTTGAGCGTTTATCAATTTATACGCGATCAGTCTTCATGTGAATATTTTTTCTTTCGCTTGCATTGATAGTACTGCATTAAATTGCTGTATTATAGCTCTCATCTTCAACGATTTTTTTCAGAGAAACAACTGAATGAATATTCTTGAAACTTGCCATATAGTAGCAGTGAATTAAGCTTTCCATCATATGCCATTACTGAGCTTTTGTCGAAGCGCACATCTCACAGCCAACAAACAGCAATTTCCAGGCTTGCCGTTGGGATTGGGATTATAATTGTGATCCCAATAGCTATTGGATTTGGGTTGGGATTGAGCTACCAAGAATTAACCCCAATCCCAATAGATCCCAATTAGCTCTCTCCATAACAAAATATGCATGTAATCATTGACATTAGTCAGTACGCTACAAATGGTTTCGGGTTTGTACAGAGCAGTTCATTTTTCTGTGTCTCCAGTCTGAACTCGTCAGTAGTAAGCAAACCTCCACAATAAACACAGCGCTCCCCCCCTCGGAGAGATTAGTCTTGGTCGACCGTCCAGGTTGACTTGGGTGGCCGACCAGGTTGGCAGATTTTGGAGTTTAACGGCGAATTTGGGATGTTTTGGGCTCTAGTGGCTAAACGCCAGCTCTAATGGCAGATCTGAGACCAGATTTGGAATCAGCGTCAAATTCTGCATCAGTAGGGTGATTTCCTGCTCAATCGGAGAAAAACAATTTTGGGACGTCCCCCACCTCGGCAGCGTTGCTTCACAACTTTGGTTCCAGAGATCGTATAAAGTCGTGCATATAGCTCGTTTTGAAAGCTAAGGGTAAGACAAGTTCATGTGGAGGAAACGGCTTGTTCATATCTGCCTTCGTTTAGATGTGAGACGCCATTGAAAATTTTGGAAATTGGTGAAAAAACGACGAGTTAGAATTTTCTAAAAAACAGCCTCTAGCTGGCCGAACGAAGGCTGGATGGGTTAAACGGAGACCACGATTTGGAATCATCTTGATGTTATTTGTACAATGAGGTTCATCATCCAATGAGAATCATGCATTTCTCTATAATAATGAGACTTTAGAGTGACAATCAATCTATCTTGAATCGCATAAGTAACGGACGCAACGTTCTCTCAGCTCATCTATCCTACTTTTCAACTAGAATGGTAAGTCGGGAAAACTTCCCTCCACCTCCTTTCTTGAGTGTCAACCTAATCGCATGTGAGAACATATGGACGGTTGTTAAAGGAATTCCGAACTGGACAAAATTCGACAAATCACATGAACATCGAGGCGGAAAAGTTAAATGAATATTTTACAAGTATGTTTCAAATGTTTCCCCTTACCATCTGTAACCGCTATACCTAATCATGAACCATGGTGCAGTCTTTTTTTTGATATAGATGAAGTTGAGAATGCCTTATTGAAACTTCGTTCGAAAAGTACCGGAAGTGACATATTCCTGTTCGTCTTTTGAAAATTGCTGCTCCCTTCATTAGCAGTCCATTAACTCATATATTTAATTCGTGTATTCTGTGTGAGTCATTCCCACATGTTTGGAAAATTGCGAAAGTCATTACCAATCCAGAAATGCAAGAATCCCAAAATCTCCGATTTTTAGGCCCATTTCACTCTTGCCGATTGTGGCCAAGGTATTTGAGCGAATTATCTTCCGCAGAATTTCAAATATTCTTTTAGAAAACTACGGTCTTAACCAATTTGGCTTTCGAAGAACTAGTAGCCCCACATGCTACACAATTTCCTTGTTGGACAACGTATTGCAAAAATTGGATCTTACTGATACTCAGGCGATTTCCTTGATCAGTTTAGATGCCACCAAGGCTTTTGAGAGTATTTCACATGAACTTCTGGTTGACAGTCTGAATTCTACGAATCTACCCCAGGGATTCATTGGTTGGTACAGAGATTACTTGTATAACAGACAGCAATATGTATACTTTAATGATCAATCTAGCTCAAAGCGAACCGTTACGTCCGGGTACCACAAGGTGCGGTGTTATCACCATCTCTATTCTGCATTTTTGTTTCGCCATTGACAGCTCTATATCCTACGAATACTATCTATAAATACGCAGATGATATCTTACTCATGGTATGCCACTCGAACAATGAATCTTCGAACAATGCTCGTGCGGAGGAGGAATGGAAAAACATAAGCTCATGGTGTAACAATCGTGGTTTGGTTCTAAATATGAAGAAATCTTCCCATCTGCTCATTACAAAAAGTACTGACTGTCTCATGTAGCTTTTTTCATTCAGTATTACCTGAAAACGACTTTATTGATGTTCTTGGCTTCAGGTTGAATAAGTCGCTATCATGGTCGTCGCACATCAGCCAACGACTACGAAAAGCTGCAAAGTTGACTCACAAAGCCGATTCTACCGAAGAAAGACTTGATTCACATTTATCAATCGGTTATTCTGTCGACGATGAATTATGGCAGTGTTCTATACATTGGCAGTATCTTTTCCAAGGACAAAGCTATCATCGAAAAATTTGAAAAGCGTTGCCACAAAATCATCTGCAATAAGAACTGTAAAAAGAAATGTTTACCTGATTTTTTCGACTCCCAAAATCGACATGCTATGAAACTGTTTCAATCGGCCTTGAACACTGATCATATATTGCATTCAAATATTCCAAGACGTCTTCCAAGTGGTCGCCTATCACAGCCGTATTGCAAATCCGCTCGTCGTCAAAAATCGTTTGTGCCACATATGACAGCCTTGTACAATTCATTTTTCCGTTGACATTATTTTTTCGATCATGCTTTTGTGTATTTATGATTTCCATTAATTTGAAAAAATACGCTTTTTATTATTATTATTATTATTACCGAAGATGCTTCAAACGTATCTGAAGGAAGCAGCCTATATTTGAAAGCGTCAGAGTCCAAAACTGTTGTATGTCTAGAGAAATATAACACATATAGCACGCAAAATCTATCTCTGAATAGTTTTTCAGCTGATATTGTTCCATCTGCTAATATCTTGGGCATTACTATTTCTGAAGCGTTGAGTTGGGAGGCAACGTGCAAACATTGTTGTGACAGCTGCAATATTGTGAAGGCGCTGTTGTTGTGCTTTATGCCAACTTGAAAAAAAATTTGTCAAGCGATATACTCCACCAAGTGCTTGAGTATGCATTCTCCACGAACTAGACCCTCATAACTGACTTACACTGGCGATACGGTCATACTTTTGTGTAACACTTGGAAGAAATTCTCTTTATTCCCTTTCATGGCAAGTTTTCCATTTAAATTTCAAAATCATCGTCCATTGTAGCTCTTTGTCATCATTGCCTTCATTTAATACCAAGCATTCTCACATTTCATGCGTGAGATGTCACTTATGGACCAAAATACATGTTGCATAATAGTGTTGGGGGCTAATAAATGGTATACTATACTTTACATATTACACTGATAGATCAATAGACAAAATTAGTCTGAATGTGAAGCTATGAGAGATTTGTCCTATTGAATTCGGAAATGCATTTCACTGATATTCTTAGCTCATTGAAGAAGTTGAATGGTTTTAAAATTAGATTTTTAATATTAAAAATTTTAAATTTAAACTGGTTTTAGACTTTTTCCACAACTATACAAATTAGTGAATTTTTAGGGCATCATATCATCAAACGAGTGCAGGATACGAACCAATCGTGAAATACCGTGTATGAAGAGGTTGAATGGTCTGGCAAATGCTCTGTTTTTTTATAATTCCACTATTACCTTCTAACATCTGTGGATCATAGAAGTGGACCTTTATTTGAATAAATTGTACTAGAATAGGTTGTATCATGTGAAAAACCCGCCGAAATAATCTATCATCTTCTTGACAATGCTGCAATGACAGGTTGAAACTAACATGCTGCATGCGCGTTATGAAAACATCAAAAATTGCAAATTTCAGTTATTCGTAATTTTGAAATCGCTATCTATGAAAGTAGCTGATATATCATGTAGTTGTTCTTCTTTCAATATCAAATATGCATTATGTCGTTGTCTCACTTTCTTGAAGTCCATAAAACAAAATCACCATATCATAAATAATTAAACTAATAAGGGATGAAGGCCTTGACTCAAACGGCGTTTCGATAGGTTGTAGCCTATCGGCGCTTCTAATGTCAAGAAAGCACTTTTTGACCTTTTGACAGCAAGTTGTAAATTTGACTTTCAAGGACTTTTAATGAAATGATTTTTGTTGAAAAATTATTTAGAAAATACAATGAAACTAAACAAAAGAGCGTTGGTCGGGCGCTTTAGTTTTAAGAGAACAGGGGGCATTGATGGAGTTCAGGTATGCGAGTACTATATGCATGTGCAGTGCAAGCTTCAATTTGTTTTATGTTCTCTGTATATCTGCATTTGTCTTAAATATTCAGTATAGTTGAACTTCAAATTAATATACACCTGCAAGAGATAAATTTAGGCAAACTATCAAACAGCGGGTATGAGAAGCTATTAAGAAACTCTCAACGGAGGCAGATGTTCAACCTCCGGACCCTTCGTTTCTTCATATTCAACTTTAACCGGAAAATGACATATTTGTTTTTCAAGACTAAACTGCTAACATGAAAATTGTGATTGCTCTCATCTGTGTTCTCGCCCTTGTCTGTAAAGTAAACTGTCTAAACGAACGTTCTGAAAAGTTGAATGAAATGATGAGACTAAGCAAAAGCTTGGATCTTACTATTCGAAATCTTCGTTGGAAAAGGGATACTTGTGGTGAATCGAGCGCCTGCTGTGTCATTTTAATGTCTAAAATAGCACTTTTAGAACAGAATTATGCATCAGCAGACAGAAATGCGACATTACTCGTAACCGGTCGCTTGCCCGAATCACTTTTAACGATGATGAAAACATCATGACAACCTATGTTATTGTTGCAGACTGTCCACATCACAAGAAATCCTCTTCACTCTCAATTTTGACCATGAGAGATTCAATTTCGGACAAGGGAGATTCAATTTTGAACAAGAGAGATTTAATTTCGGACATTTTTTAATTACCTTTTTATCTAATTTTCTAGCTGCTGTAATGGGCAAGAGTTAGTTCTGAACATCCAAAGAAGTTCAGAAGTAATTGAAATACATCTCGAATCCTGTATATCCATAAACCCAACTTGATTAGAATACCGATCTGCTCATTAAGTCTACTGAACATAGCAGTGCACATGATAGGTCAAAGTAGGCAAGATAGAAGGTTCTTTATGAATGGATGAAACACACGGTTACTCGTGCTATTACTATTCGGTTTTAGCCAAGCAACCGTTGATGTCATCAGTATGGCATTGGCTGTTCTTACTTGCCTATGCTAAGCATTTGCTTTAGTTTTCGAGGTTCATTTTGTCGACTGACGACCTAGCTGAATCGTGCGTCCAGTATTCCTAGCCATTTTTTCATCAAGATGTCAGGTACTTGTAGGTTTTATCCCCCCCCACTCCTTCAAAATTCGATAAATCATGTTATACTGAACTGATCCCTATGAAACTTGAGGAGTGTCTAGCTATGGATATTTTCTCTCTACAAACCAAATTTCATTCAAATCGGATAAATAGTTGCTGCGCTACAGTCGATAACGTAGAATATGCCAATCTTCCAAAATGACTGTTCATGGTTGACCTTGATCGTCGGCGCATATACGCACATATATGTGACTCATTGCCTAGGGGCAACACACACACGATTGCTGCACCTGTCTCATTGTCATTTCGATCAAGGATGAACTTGTTGACTCTGGCATCGATTTGCAAGGATGAGAAGACTTCCGTTGAATTTCTACAAACGCACGGAATTATACATTCTGCAAGACAGTGTGACAACAATCACGGGTACTTGTAGGTTTGCAATATTCTACGTTATCGACTGTAGCGCAGCAACTATTTATTCGATTTGAATGAAATTTGGTTTGTAGAGAGAAAATATCCATAGCTAGACACTCCTCAAATTTCATAGCGATCAGTTCAGTATAACATGATTTATCGAATTTTGAAGGAGTGGGGGGGGGATAAAACCTACAATTACCATATGTAACCACCCACTCGAAAGTACAAAAGCATGATTCACACATTCAACAACAAATATTGGAGTCTGATGATCCTTACGGTATCGGCAAAGTACTTCATATACCAAACAGCACGATGTCAATCATATTAAAGGGGGTCAATTATCGAAGCAGCGTGGTGGAAGTAGAAATACTAAATTATGCGAGGTGCACGAAACACTTTTGATTCAAAGAATTGAAGAAAAGCCAGACTTAACGTTCATGGAAATTTAAGGACATTTTGTTGTCTGCATTCAATGTACAAGCAACGCAGCAAACTATTTCACGACATTTAGACGGTCTCCTTTTTACTATTAAGGATTGACGTGTGGAATTGGATGCTGTTAATAACGAAAAAAACAAAGGAAAGCGAAAAGAATGAGACCAAACTTATCTCCATTACTTAGAAAATGAATATGTAGCAATATTTCAGGACGAGTCAAATTTTAACCAACACGTGAGGAGAACCAATGGACAAGAGGGCACTTGCTGTACTGTCAACAACCAGGGGCGCAAATATACATTGCGGTGCAATTTCTACGACTTCCATGACACAATTTTCCACTCATCATGGATAATTGAAGGTTAAGATGGTCATGGTTGATTTTATGAAGTGCCTCTCAGACATTGCTGAAGGTTTAGAAAGAGCGCGCTGCAGAAAGCAATTGTTTCCATTGATAATGCGCCATGGCACTTTAATGCCGAAGAACGGTGGGAAAATGTCATTTTTCTTCGACTAGGTCCCTATTCTTTAAGTTGCTCGCCAAGTTAGCGCTTTTGGAGCGCATTCAAATCGGGTGTGAGGCAAGAATTTCGCGGGAGGAGAGAGGAGATTCCTAGAGAAAACACAAGAGAGTCTCTGGCAGCTAGACGTCGAAGAAGTTTGTGCAAAGTTTCTGTCGGTTTTGAAATCCGGTGTAGCGCAACTACAGGCCTACTTCAAAAAATGCAACCAATAATCACACGTGCCAACAACGGATAAGATTCCCAACTAGTAGCTAACTTTTTTTGTAGATTATGCTTTCTTAATGCTATTTCATGAGATTTTTATATGAAATCATCACATTTTGTAGATCATAGATAAGATTTGAAATAGATATACTTGTTATTACAGTACTTCCTATGTTCTGAGATGATCAGTAGATTCTATCCCTGGAATAATTCTCGCTGGATGACTCAGTGGCACTCATTGAGAATGACGATGAGGCGATAGAAAGCATTCATAGAGCCACCACCTGTTCATGCTTTGTCCGACGAAGATTCTGACATTGAGGAGGGGCATGATGTCAATCGATTATCAGGTCGGCAGTTATTGTCAAATGCGGAGGCAATGACTCCATGACTCAACAATGACTTTGAGCATCACGAAGAAAGCATCATGCTCGAGGATAAAAATGATGTTCAACATGAAATTAGCCATGAACTGGATATTTACTTTCAGAATATCAAGCAAAACATTAAGGATATTAAGTGGTCAAGAAATCGTGATGTCAATCCGAAAACACTCAATTTTCCGGAAAGCGACTACAACCGATACAGAGATTTTACTCCTGGGGAGTTGCGTAAACTTTTTTATGCAGACGATCTTTTAGAGATAATACTGATCGAGTCTTGTCGCTATTCAGGTTTTAAAAATGACTGGATCAAAAATTTTATTAAGGAAAAACTGAAATTGTTTTTAGGAGTTCTTAATCGGTCTGGGTATTCAACTTGTCAGCGATTCTCCATAGCAAACGAAGATTACGGTAGATATTCCTAATACCGTAAAGATTTATAATAAGTTCAAGGGCCGAACGGACCGCATGGACCAAAATGTGAATTGTTATAGTTTCTATCAGTGACAAGAAATATTATTGCGCAATTTCTTCCTAGACTGTATGTTTCTATCCAAAATGCTTGGAATCTTCATCGAAGATGTGGTGGAAATTTGAGTTTGCTTAGTTTCCGACCGCTGATATCAATTTCGTATTTGACGAAATGTAGTCATACATTTAATCACCCCGGAAAATGTATGCGTCCCGTGAAAAAGGTGATCTGGGCGCGGAGGGTCAATTTAGTAGTTGAAGTGGTAGAATGTATATTTTTAATGGAATTCACAACATGCGCGTCATATAGAGCATTTACACAGAAGATAATAGCAAAAGCAAAAGCACAAAGATGCGTTCAAATTAAACAAGTTACAACAAGCCATATGATTACTGAGTAAATTCACACATAAAGGCAGGAGAGACGACTTACGTAACTGTGTACGGCTGTGTATACTTCAAAAGTGAGGATCATAGGAATTGTTTAGGAATCAAGTAGTTCAACAGGTTGTCTTTATTGGACATCGCTTTGAAGATTCGTAGAGTGGAAATCTCTCTTCTTATACAGAGTAGTGGGAAAGAATCACTATTGCATTCTGGACCGCATATTATGCGCTGTGATCGGAGCCTAACTTTTTTGAATTTCTCTGAGTTCTTCTCATTCTTTCTTACCAGAAATCATATTCTAGTGTCGCAAGAACAGTAGCGTTATATAGAAAAATAAGCTCTTAATTAAATAGAAAAGAATCGCCTCAGACGCTTTATAACGTAAAGTCTTTGAGTAAAGGTTATCGACGTGAAGGTCTCATTTTAGTTTAGCGGTGCATGTTCCTCCCAATAATTTCAAGTTTTCCACCAGGACAAGATTGTACGACGTAGTAGTCAACCTTGACGTAGAGATCAACATGATTTTAGTTTTTGAGCGATTCAGACATAACCCATTGGAGTTGCGCCAACCTTCGACGTGACTTATCTTGTCCAATACCAGTTAATCAAAGTTGTCATTCAAAATGGGCTTTGCCATGATGGCATCATCCGCATGCAGTGAGATGAAGCAGTTGGGACTAGACGGGCACAGACTACTCCTATGAGCAAAAAAGAAAAGTTGACAAAATACCTCCTTGGTAACCCCGGATGTCACAGATGCAACATAAACTTATAGTTCACTTGATGAAAGTAGCTGATATATCATGTAGTTTGTCATCTTTCAACACCAAATATGTATAAATGTCGTCGTCTCACTTTCCTGAAGTCCATAAACAGAGGCGTCGCGACCGGGGGGGTGTGGGGGACCGTAACACCCCCCCCCCCAATATGAAATTATTAAAAGATTCAGGTAAAATGAGAAATTTCAGGTAAACCGCCGGTTTGCCGGCAATTCAGGTCCAATATTCACTGACGTTGTTCTTAGCCACAAAAACACGTCTTGTCACAAAGACACATAGTAATGTCGGGAAATTCTCACCCTTTCTAGACACCAGAAAGTATATGGTTAGTTGTTGTTGATGATATTGATTTGTCACGCGAAAGCGGTCAAACATAGCGCGCTGAAAACGACCTGCACCGGGGATGACTGTATATGCGAGCAGGAGGAACAGTCGCCTCGCATTTTCTTAAAAATTGGAGCATAAGGCGATGTGAGTTAGCTCTGCAAAAGTAAAAATATCTAAGTGCAATTGAAATGTAATTCCAGTACCCTACCTATAATGTGGCCAGTGAATATTGGCACATAATCACCTAACGCTGAAACGCCTGCAACTCATTCTGCCTAGCTGTGTAGTGTATATTTAACCGTTGATTCATGTAAGTTCTGGCTATTGCGCTGTCCTTGAGGAGATGACGTCATCGTTACGGTGGATTTCATCGAACCTTCCTCATACCGAGTCATTCACACGCGCACCGCGGAAAGCGCACGGTATGAATAAGGCACACCGTCTTCTCTGTGCGTAGAAGTTTATTGTTAACAGCGTGTTAACTTTCTCGATGCAAACACCATCGAAAATTTCCTTAACAGTCGAGACTACGGGATCCAATTGCGCACAAATTAACTTAACGTCATCGGCATTTCATTGGCCACTTAAATAACCACCAACTAAATTATTTTTCATCTATAGGCGTCATTTCCGACCGATTAGATGATTAGGTAGGTACCTAGTGTTGGATTTGAGCATGATAGCAGTAGGGGGAAGCTTTCGAACGGAAGTTTTTGGGTCAACGCTGCAACCAAAGCCGGAAAAAGGGTGATCAAAAGGAAGAGGACATTGATTCATATAGCACCACTATCATCCTCGCACTAAGAACGCCCGCAAATTATTATGAAAACAGTTGAACCATAAATGGAAAAAGTAGGAGATATGTCCATTTGATCCTTGAAAGGGACTCTCCAATGCATGCATTTGGTGCCACCCGCATTTGGCTAAATAATGCTTCAAATAAGGTGCGTGGATACCCTTGTGCATCAGAAATTCATAGTAGTCTCGCATGTGAAGATCCACACAAACATTCCGCAGATGATCATTCTGTAATTTATTGTAATTAGACCTATAATGAATTCACAAAAATCGGGCTTCTGTCAAAATTCACAGAGTGAAGTTAAACAATGTTCCCAAACTTGATTTTATTTATTGTGAAGAGTTCTATTACATTAATATGAATAAAATACTGTGTGTGTTGTCATCAAGACCCTGAAAGAATGAAGATAGCATTCTGGATTCCACTCTTTTTGTGATGGTTTCGCTACCTTCTAATTATTTCATTCAGCGCTTTCTGCTTCTCGAATTTATTTGTTATCTTTATGAACAAAGAAGGTCAATTATTGATGATAAGACAATTAAGCTTATGAAGAATCGTGAGGAAACTAGGCCTGCGCCTGTCAATGTTGCTCATATTCACTAAAATAATGAACTGATGCTCAATCAATCTGGTTGAGGCAATGTAAAGCCTATCTACTGGAAATATTCTTCCCCCTCAGGGAAGGAAGGTGCATCTCCAGTGCCGGGGATGAGATGAGGCAGTGCAGGGGAACTTCCCTACTTTCCCTCCCCTCAAATCCAACACTGCAGGTACCTCTTGTGTAGGATATAAACATGAAACATGTTGGAATGTGTGTGAGTATGCGTGTGTGCAATAATCAGGCAAATTTTGGCTCTTAGTTGTAAATCAGGTAAAATTTAGCAAACACCCCCCCAATGATGTTTCCTTAGCGACGCCTCTGTCCATAAAACAAAATTACCAAATCATAAATAATCAAAACTACTGAAGAATGAAGGCCTTGAGCCAGCGACGCTTCAAGGGGTTGTAGCTTATCGACGCTTCTAGTGTTAAGATAGCAATTTTTGACCTTTTGACAGCAGATTCAAAATTTGACTTTCAATGAGTCTTAATGAAATGATTTTTGTTGAAAAAATAGTCTGAAAATACAATGAAACTAAACAAAAGAGCGTTGGTCTGTCGGCTTTAGTTTATTTAAGAGATGGCTGATGCGGGAGGACAATAATGAATCAATAATGCGAAAAATATCTGTTTTCTCTCCCGAGTAATTTTAATGCCAGCAAGTTAAATAATTACGAATACAAAATATATACACACAGCCGACGTTTCTGGTCAAAACCCTTTCTCAAGGCAAGGCAGCAATAAAATGTCAATGTGCACATACGTATTTTTTATTCGTAATTATTTAACTTGCTGGCATTAAAATCAGTCGGGAAAGAAAACAGATATTTTTCGCATTATTGACTCGGCTTTAGTTTTGGGAGGACAGGGGGCATTGGTGGAGTTCAGGTATGTGAGTATTATATGCATGTGCAGTGCAAGCTTCAATTTGTTTTATGTTCTCTGTATATCTGCATTTGTCTTAAATATTCAATATGTTTGAATTCCGAATTAATGTACACCTGCAAGAGATAAATTTAGGCAAACTACCAAACAGCGGATATGGGAAGCTATTAAGAAACTCTCAACGGAGACAGATGTTCAACCTCCGGACCCTTCGTTTCTTCATATTCAACTTTAACCGGAAAATGACATATTTGTTTTTCAAGACTAAACTGCTAACATGAAAATTGTGATTGCTCTCATCTGTGTTCTCGCCCTTGTCTGTAAAGTAAACTGTCTAAACGAACGTTCTGAAAAGTTGAATGAAATGATGAGACTAAGCAAAAGCTTGGATCTTACTATTCGAAATCTTCGTTGGAAAAGGATACTTGTGGTGAATCGAGCGCTGCTGTGCCACGTACTCGATGTTTACTTGCTTGGTAGGGTCATGACATCGAATATTTCGATCTGACAATGGAATCGACAATCAATTACTTCTTTGTCCAAATTGTATTTTATTCGATCGGAGATGAATATAATATTTGCGTGTAAAATGCACACAATGAGACTTTTGTAATTGAAAATTCTGGGAAGTAGAGGGGCACGATCGAGCATAAGCCATCTGGTTTATAGTTGAACCGAGTTGAAATGTGTTGCATTTCGCAGCCGTGTTCATGTCCGCACGTAAGTAATCGTGTATTAACCCATTCATACAAGGACATAGATTCCACTGACCGATTTCTTATAGTGTTGTACAGAGGATATTATTGCTTCACTTATGACAGAAAATCACAAATATTTTAAAAAAATTCGCTTCCGAACTATGAAAATTTGAATATGCTGTAGCATACATCGGGCACTAGCGCATACTTTTCATCATGATCTTAGAGCTTTGAATGTTTTAAAAAAATTGCTTTAAAAAGATAAGAACGAATGCATTACAATGAATTGCAGAACGAATATTGAATATACAGTGCAAGTCATAGAACAGCTATGTTTATAACATATATAACATATCATAACAATGTTTATGCTAATGCCCAATGTATGTTTAAAAAGCATTTCATGTTTAGAGAATAATTTCTGATACTGAGTATGTTCAATCGGTTTCTTTTTGTAGCAGAAACATGATTACGAACGTCAAATACCTATTGGTATTCTAGTAAGATAAATTTCAATAACAACTGACGTTTTGATTGCGTTGATTTTGCACCGACGCGCCATTTTTTTGCAGATGTTCAAAACAAAACTTCAGCGATCGATTGTACACAATTAAAAAAAACAAAAAGAATAGATATCTACAATTAATTTTGTATTTTTAAACATGGTTTTTATCATGAAATGCAAATTGTGAATGTCATAAATGCTTAGTGATGAAAATTTTCCGTGAAAAATTATTTAAAAAATTGGAAAATTTTGGAAAATTTTGAAAGTTTTAATTTTTTGTGATAAGCCCTATAATTTGAGCGCTTCCACTGCCGAGGCAGCTGCGTAGCAATGTATTGGGTCAAAAAGTCTTGATTTCATCATTATTTCGATTAAAGCGATCTTAGCAATACGATTTCCGTCCGCGGATTTTTGAACATTCCTTTGCCACCAAAGGCTTGTGCTAATTTGTTAGCATTTTTAATTATCACACAACGGGATAACGTGAATCTTGCTTTACAATAGGGGTATAATTTCATGCAATGTGAAGATCTGGAGAAAAAATAATGTACTTCATCTTGGAGTTTGCTAATTGTTAGCTTGAAAGTTAGGCTTTATTATGCAGCGTTGATCATAGTGATGCAATTTCTCCATGCGCTGATGAACATGTGATGAAGTATAAGCATACAGTCCACACAGCATTCATGAGCGACCATATTGGAAGATATAAAGACTGCAAACTCGTGAGATATTTGGAAACTAAAGATGTCTGTGATGAGTAAAAGAATATCTATGATAGCTTCTATCTTCTGGCGCAGTGTCCGATATCTTCGTTGAGGATATACATCCTCCATTTCTAGTTCAGATGGTTCAGATAGTTCCAATTGATTTCAGATCTGCCCAAATGAATTTCAGATATGGTCCAGATGAATTGGAGATCTCCAGTTGAATTAAAGATCTTTTCAAAGTTGAGCTTGTGACACATATCTGAAATTCAGCTAGCGAAATGTGAAATCCATCTAATGTCTGAAATTCATTTGGAAAGATTGACATGGAAAAGGTGCAGTTGGTACCAAAAGTTCACATACAGGGATGATAGAGAAGTTTTCGGACTTTGAATATTACATAGTCTTTTCAAACGACTATGAAAAGTCTCCAAAACAAAGGAAGAAACGTCAATCACCGAAAAATAAATTTCAAAATTTTCCAGAAAATTTTGAAAAAATTGGAAAATTTTCCGTTTGCATCATTATAAATGCTTCATCAAATTATAGACGTGTGAACATTTCATACTTTTGTATGTTCTAACATACATCGGGTATGAATGGGTAGCTAATTTCATGTCAAAAGCAATGACACTGTACTCGCTCCGGTTAAATTTGATAGATTGAGCGGATGTACGACCGTCACATCAATCGCAGCGGATCTTCCCAACGACCAATCGGGGTGCAAAATGTCGGCTGGGCGAGTTTTTGGTTGATTACTCAAGCCATTGCCTCTTTCTAACTGTGGTCGAAATAGCGATCGGCTGCAGCATTCATACACGACATTTCGTATGGTATTGTGCCGATTGACAATGTCCCCTCCATTTTTGCAGGTCAACGCATGATGTCCATGTGGATCAAGAATTGTATTAGGATGGTAGATACAATGTATGTACATTATACAATGTATACAATTTTTCCTCTCTATATCCATGGACTTCTAGATATATAACACCTGGACTAAAAGCTGAAATTCATTTATACACTAGACGGCCGGCTTGACTCAATAGCTGTCGATGGTGGAAAGCAATTAGTCAAGTGAAAGCGAAGTGTCTAAAGGAAAATAAGTTGAAGTTTCTGGAACTCGGAAGAACATGGGGTTGCAGCTAACTTATCATCGTTATCACTGAATATGGAATATTTACTATATCAAATCAAGCAATTGTTTGACAGTACGAAGTGAGCAAGCTTGTGGTATATAGAAAAATTTCAGGAACAACAGCTAAAAAGCCCACATCGGTCATCTAAAACGTGGTACATTTGGGTGTGGAAATAATTCGAAGACGCCGATTCAAATGAATAGAGCACTATGAATCTCAATATGCAAAAGTTAACTTATATACTTTATTACTAATCAGATATTCCAAAGATAAAGACATATTTGATCATACACTATTTCGGCAACCGTCGATGATGTAACTATACAAAATTGAACAATTGTGACATTGTGACAACTCAAATAAAAATGTCGAGAGTTAATAGTACCAAACCATGATGCGTCATACCTCTCTTTATTTCTCTTGCAGATATTAAAGAGGCAATTCTTTTGTGAAGTAAATTAGCCAAAGGACCTGATCAATCATTTGTGGAATATACGAGAGGCGTGAATGTCCTTTTATCTACTTCCAAAATTCTTTCTTCCTACTGCCGCACCTTTTCATTCTTGTGTTCTTTATACAATGTTGCAGGGAGGATTTGTTATTCTTGCATAAATTTAAAATATTTATATAAAAATTGCATAAATCCAACATCTGAAAGTTATTACTGATGTCATCAACTGTTTGTTGCATAAAGGTCCTCATATGACAGAGACCTATTGTGCATACTGAAAAAGCAGCTTGTGGATCATCAGACGCTATATCACTGAGATATTCAATGTCTTCTATCCATGTCTCGATCTTCGAATCAACATATGAGGATTTGAATTCATCACTTCCTATCACTACACCTTTCATTCTAATCGTCATACATTCATTAGATGTTCCAGGAAGTGATTTTGCTTTTGTAAATGGCATTTTTTGCAATCAAAATGGCAATGTGCCTGTCCTTTCTTTGATAAATCAAACCAACCGTGGCTACTTTATGAAATTCACTAGTTAGTATTTCTTGTTTCCACTGTCCAACAGAATACAGTAGTACAAAGCTTTCCACTAAAAATCGATGACAATAGTAAAGTTCTTTTTAATTCATTTGCTTCATTTCATATAGTCAATGTTCCATATTCAGTGATAACGATGATAAGTTAGGTTCAACCCCATGTTCTTTCAATTTCCAGAAACTTCATCTTATTTTTCTTTAGACACTTCGTTTTCACTTGACTAATTGCTTTCCACCATCGACAGCTATTGAGTCAAGCCGGCCGTCTAGTGTATAAATGAATTTCAGCTTTCAGTCCAGGTGTTATATATCTAGGAGTCCATGCTATATCCCAGATAATCGCATAGTCATCTTCTATCCATTACGTAGAATGTTGGATGTCTATTTTTAAAATAATGCAGTAAAATACGTTGCAACGTTCTACGAGTAATAGCAGATGATTAAGTAATAGTTATTGCACAGTACGCTAAGTCGAGCGCGAAGCGCGAGACTTTACGTACTGTGCAATAACTAACTTATTCCACGAGAACGCAATTGTAGAGGCGCACGCATCTTCATACTTTCATACATACTACATTGTTAAAGTTGGGGAAATACTAACGGCGAAGGTGTCTCTCCATCAATAGTCTCTCCTCACTCAAACATTTTAAAATTGCGTAATACGGTGCTAAGTGGAAAAGAGAAAACTCTCTGTTAGGGCATCCCTGATATGGTCACAGACCGACGATAAAAGAGCAACAGAACCACAGAAAGTCAATAATTGCGTAATGTCTTATGAATCGAGCTGGAAAATGATGCTTTTAAGACCGTGTTTTAAGACACATTCATTTCTGTTTCTACTTCAGCGAACGGCGAACATAAAATCCTTAGGCTATTCAAATACTGCATTGATTCGAATGGCACACATTGATTTCTTTTGCTTTTTTATGGCTTGATTAGCACTGTGTTTATTCAGTTATATTTCATAAATATATTTGGGTCACACGGCAGTCGTTTGAGACACTTATTGGAGTGTTAATTTCAACATCCTTACAAAACCAACCAGATCACTTGATTATTTATTAGCGGTGGCCACTTGATTATTGCCACTTACTTGAAGCCCGTATTTATTGACTAACGCGAGTATTCTCCGTAACTTGTTCAGTGTCTTGACAGAAAGAATTTCATTGAGAAAACACAGATAACGTCCCTCTTTGTAATATGAAACTCTCTTGAAATATGTCTTTGCGTAATGAAACTTGTGAGACGGCCAACCTGTTTGATTGTAGACGAGGAAATTATTAGGTGAGAGAAACCTGGGCTCTGGTCAATTGCAGACATTATGGAGTCAGAAATGTAACATTGCGCAACGTGAAAAGGGAAATCTGGATTTTCATACTATTCATACAACTTGTCATCCAACGCTGGAATAATATCAGATATCTTATTATATATGATATATATCTTATATCATAGATGTCCCTGGTAATAGACAGATGCTAGTGATTTGGACTATGTGTTCATGCCATCTTATTCCACGAGAAGGGAATAAGTGACCACACCGTGCGACAACTAAAATCTCGGTTAGTTATCCTTTCATCGATGTAAATTGATCATCTCTTTATAGCGTTGGATGCCGTGTGACCCAAATATATTTATGAAATATAACTGAATAAACACAGTGCTAATCAAGCCATAAAAAAGCAAAAGAAATCAATGTGTGCCATTCGAATCAATGCAGTATTTGAATAGCCTAAGGATTTTATGTTCGCCGTTCGCTGAAGTAGAAACAGAAATGAATGTGTCTTAAAAAACAATATTGTCTTAAAAGCATCATTTTCCAGCTCGATTCATAAGACATTACGCAATTATTGACTTTCTGTGGTTCTGTTGCTCTTTTATCGTCGGTCTGTGACCATATCAGGGATGCCCTAACAGAGAGTTTTCTCTTTTCCACTTAGCACCGTATTACGCAATTTTAAAATGTTTGAGTGAGGAGAGACTATTGATGGAGAGACACCTTCGCCGTTAGTATTTCCCCAACTTTAACAATGTAGTATGTATGAAAGTATGAAGATGCGTGCGCCTCTACAATTGCGTTCTCGTGGAATAAGTTGAGTTATTGCACAGTACGTAAAAGTCTCGCGCTTCGCGCTCGACTTATCGTATACTGTGCAATAACTATTACTTAACAATGCGCTCCATGTTGGTTTTCATTTTGACTAACATAGCTTTTATTTCGGACAGATGCAGACTTCTGTAAGGGAGATTATCAGCATGAGTCCCGATTGAATAAAAAATAATTAGACAAACATTTTTTTTGAAATGGCACTTTAAGATTATTTTTTATGTGAGTGTTATGCTGTCAATAATATCCTGCTAGCCAATGTTTGATGAAGAGAAGAGATTTATTTCTCTTGAGGAAATGCGTTAAATGAGAGTCAAGACAGTTGAGAGAACAATTTTAAGTTCGCATTGAATGACAACTTCTGAAGTGAAGGCTTGCCATAGGGACTTTTTAAGGGGATCAAGCTGAAGCTTTGATTCCGAAGTTTCAGACAGTTGGCACACGTGTCAACACAGCAGTTTCCAAAAGCATATGTCATTGCTTTTAGTTAGCTGCTGATGGGAAATTAAAAAGAATTAAAAAAATTGCTTTTAATTAAATTATGAATTTTTCATGATCGCAATGTCACTTTTCTGTGACATATTAGTTCGATGATATCAAGAATTACGACCTCCTTACCCAAAGATTTCGATGTGCTGTACACCAAAAGAATCTTCGGAAGTTGCATGTCCTTAATGATTCTACCAGCAGATCACCATGGAAGGATGCCGAATTTTTTGAAACTTTCATGAAAATCATGGAAACTTTTGAGTGAATATTTAAAAAAATGCTGCGGCAGTTGTTCCAAATGCATTGTTGAAGACAACTTCTTTTCTCTTACAGCTTCAATATAAAAATGTGTTTGACGGGTGGCCGCATCGAGTATGTAGAACAATTGAATTAAAGCTTTGGAGTACAACTGAGATGACACATTTCATGCTCATTATCTAACTAATTGCTGATTGTTCGATTCTATGATAGGCCCATACCGCTTGATGCGCCGTTTCCTTAAACAATAAAGACGAGGCTTGAAGCGTCGACAGCTCTCAGCATTTTAGCGACTCAATATTACAAGTTCATAGAACTGCATTTATTATGTGAAAAGTCAAAAGTCAAAAGTCAAAAGTTGTTTATTTCCAAAACATTGGAAAACAATATTACAATTTTGAGGTATACTCGTATCGAATACAGCGTGCGGTCAGTGTTGTAGAAAAAAATTAAGCAGATCAGGAAGGAGAGGAATCAATAATTGAGCATTTATTTAGATTTCAGATTCTTTGTGGTGAATTCTTTCTTTTATGACCATGCGTAACTCGTTGGCTTTTTTTAGAAATCTTGCGATGGATTTTAAATGCTTTGGAGTCAAGGTATTCATTAATTTATGATAGATTCAACTATTCATGTTGCTAGTAACATAACAATGGTGCAATTTGTTTGCCGATATTTGATACAATGGACATTCTATCATAAAGTGATATAGAGTCTCCACTTTTGATTCATTGCAAAGTTCACAAAGACGTTCATCATATTGCAATACGTATTATATGTATTATATTATACGGATGTACGCATTTATGCATTGAAAAGTTGTGTTCATGCATGAAATTTGTTTATTCTGCACTCCAGTCTCAACATTCTCAGAGCGACTTTACTCAAGCAGCCTGCTGATTTTGTCGAAGAAAATGAATACTTGTCACTACCATGAAAAAACTTATCTATATTCGATATAAGCTGAAAACAATAATTTTTTTACTGACATGAATTACTACAAACAGGTGATGCGGGGGTTGTGATCCTCTACAATGAATGTTATTTACATGTAAATAGATAGTTGGATTTTTAGAAGAAATGCCTTGAATACTTATTCATGTTGATTAAACATATTCGCTTTGGATATACTATTGTATGATATGGTAAGTCACCATGCGGCCTGAACTATAGGGATTCACTTCAGGTCGAGGTCTATCTTTTGAGATTTTTAAGCTTTAAATGTAATCTTATTCATCATACGAAGAT
>CAJQUW010005443.1:0-12280 GCA_907163375.1 Prostheceraeus crozeri
GGTGTTCCAAAACTTCCCAACGCTTCCTTGTCAGTGCGTCAGATGTCACCTTCGAAACGTGTGGTCTTGCGTTGTCGTGAAGAAGAATGACACCTGAAGACAACATACCGGGTCGCTTGCGCTTTATCGCTTGGTGAAGCTTGTCCAAAGTCTGGATATACCGCTGCAAATTGATTGTTTCGTTGGGTTCAAGATACTCGAGGAGCAGCGGGCCCTGAATATCGAAGAACACCGTGAGCATCACCTTCCCTGCAGATTGTTCACTCGGAACTTCTTCGGCTTGGGTGACCTTGGATGCTTCCACTGCATGCTGCTCTGCTTCCCTTCCGGCTCGAAATGATGGCACCACGTCTCGTCTCCAGCAAATACGACGCAACAGCCGTTAACTTGCTAGCAGTGTTTTCGAGCGGATCAAAATTCCGCCTTCGCTCGCTCATTTCTTCATAATCGCCCTCTCGCTCGCTCACCGCTCCTTTCCTTAAAATCATCCTTTCGCTCATTCACCGCTCAAAATCATCGAAAAATGCCGTTCGCCCGCTCATTTCTTGATAATACCCTTCTTAATTCCACAAACTTTTTTGTGCTTAGAGCTAATTCCATGCTTTAATTTGAATATACACCCTTTATGGGTTAAAGGGAAATTCATCATTTCATTTTAGTTGAAATTTGAAACACACCAGGAAATAATGTAGACCATCATCATACCAATGATTTGAATTAGTTATTGTACAAAATTAGTTGAAACAATATATTTTGATCAACATAACCACAGAATTCCTATGTATAGAAATGGGCAATAATCTAAAGTTAATCCTACACGATGATCACATGAATAAATATATACATTTCTTGGCTCAATACTCGGACAAAATTCGCAAGGTGTATTAAGAAACTATGCAAAGAGTGGGTATTTTGTCCTAGAAAGCATCTTTAGACTTTTCAATATTTTATTTCGCTTTTTTCAATTATCTGATCCTTTTTTTGTATTTTTTTCTAAAAATGGCTCGCTCAACTGAGCCCGCTGAAGACAAAAAATCAATGCGCTCGCTCGCCTCGGCTCCATCCGCTCATCAAAAAAGTTGAAAAACATCCAGCGCTCGCTCGCCCAAAATCCTATGCCTGCTAGACATTGTTTTATGAGAATATTGCAAGATGAACCAAGCAAGCAAAAATGATCAGGAGTAAAGCAAGTAAAGTAATTCAAAATGATTATATAGTAATCATTCCCTTGCAAGTGTAAAGATTGTTCTTAGTTTAAGAGTCCATTTTTATTAGAAGGTTTAATTATATATTTTTTTTTTTTGGTTAAAATAAACTTGACGCAATATTAAGGCAAAAAACATATTTTATAAAAACCATTTTTCAAGATTTCTGTGCTCAATGAAATACCTAAATAAAAGACCTAACTTCAAAGTCAATGTGACTGATACAGTGTTTCAAGGAAATGGCACATTTGTGGCTTTGGCTGTTTCTACTTCTCCATTTTCTTTCCTTAGGTTTCGGGTGCTGAGTCGTTTGATTGAGTAATGGGAAAAAGACCGTTCCCCAAGGACAAGCCTAGGAAAAAATATTGGTAATTTTTAAATACGACTAAATTTAAGAATTTTGGTCATTTTTTCAGGTTGTGAAGATCTAAATTTGTAAATTTACGCGTATTTATAAAAAAAATATCTAATTTGTCCAAATTTTTTCAATAATATCTCAAATTTGACATTATAATTATTTTCTCCTCAAATCATGACCATTCCAAGACAACGAAAAAAAATCATAAAAGTTAGGAATCTCAAATTTGAGATTAAATTTTTTCTCTCGAAAATCATGACCGTATCCCAAGACACAACAAACAGAAAAATTGGTAATTTTAGGTATCCCTAAATTTAATGAATTTTTAAAATCATATTTTATGTCTAAAACCAGGTATTAAAAACCCTCTAATTCATATTTAAAATACGTCTAGGGAAAAAAAAATTTCTTTAAAAATGGAAACGTCAGAAATGGAAGAAACCTCAAAGTGGGAAGGAACCTCGAGGAATTATATCCTTGTTATCACAATTAAAAATAACTGAATTGAAATAAAGAAAGAACACAAAGATAGAAGTACGTTTAATATGAAAGATAAGGAATCCCAATTATTATTAAGATTAGAGCATTATGATAAATTAAGAAAGAGATGGTCTAAAGTTAAGAATGTGACACAAGGTATTGGAATATTTTTAACAATAAGTTTAGGTGCATTTACAATTGTTATATCTTCGGGTGTTTTAGTAATTCCAGTTGTTGCTACTGCTTTAACAGGTACGGGTGTTTTTACAACTTCACTTGTTACAATGTTACATAAATCTCTAATAACTAAGAAACGAAAATCATTAAAAACTAAACATTTACAATATTAAAGAAGTCGTGAAAAAATTACGTTACTACTTTTTAAAGAGTAATTGTGATGATAATGTTATTACGTTAGAATGAAAGATTGAAAAATTTGATCAAATAGCTAAATGAGTAAATCACAATATCATTTTAATGGATAAGAATAAAACAGCTCGACAAAATTTCTAAATGATGGTAAAGTTTCTATTGAGGGGGAAAACACTGATCATTTTTTTAGAAGAACAAAAAACTTTATTAAACAAAATTAATTAGACAACAAAGCAATTAAAAAAATTATTTTGTTCAGTAAAATGTTTTTGTTGTATTCCAATGTTACCACAAAATTCAAATATATATTTTAAAAATGGATAAAAATATATATGGATAAAGATATTAAATAGATTAAATATTTTAATATCTGCAATAAAAGAAGGACATAATTCTAGTTTCAATGAAATTCATGCTATATTGAAAAGACTGTTGGAAAAGAAGGATTCTAAGTGAAAAGAGGATTTATAAAAGTATAGCTGAAATATGATTGTTTTTAATTTTTTTTTCATAAAAAATGTCTTCGAGAGAATGATCATCAGCAGATTTAGACAAAATTAATAATCATTTAGAAAATCTAACAGAGATTTTGGGTTCATCAAAATTTAGTACGACGTTAGAAATTATAATAACTACTTCATCACACACTTGTGATTTGGAACCCATTCTACATTTGGAACAAAATGAAAATTATCAAATTGCGTTGACTAGTTTCTCCACATTCAACACTATTCAAAATGTTATAAAAGATGTGAATGATCAATTTAGATATTCTACTGATAAAGGCAAAACGTGGAAAGTACTAACTTTTCTTCCTGGTTCCTACGAAGTTGAATCAATATCAAATAAATTAAGAGACATTTAGGTATAGCATTTAAAGATAAGAAACAATTACATTTTGCAGTTGAACCGGCATGGGAAGTTAATAAATTTTCTCTTACTTTAGACGAAAATCATCAAGTTGATTTTAATCATGATAGATCATTGTCAAAACTATTAGAATCTAATAAACAAACCTATAGTCAAGGTTATCATTTAGGTGAGAAGATTCCAAAAATAACTGAAATAAATTCAATTGTTGTGCATTGTGACATTATTGAAGGAGGATATATAAATGGTAAATTGTAAAATTTAATATTCAGTTTTCCAGTTTTTACTGTACCCATTGGTTATAGATTAAATGTAATTCCACAAACATTAATATATTTCCCTATTACAAGAAAACTATTAACAACATTAACATTAGAATCACTGATGAGAAAGGACAAGAAATAAATTTTGGAGGTGAAGAGATTATGATAGATCTTTTGATTAGAGAAGTTTAATTTTCTTTTTCTTAAAAAATCAAAAAATTTTATTAAAAATGAGTGAAGTTCTCTCTCCCATTAAATAAAAAAAACTTAAATTTAATCATCATCCAAATTTATCTAATAAAGTTTTGTCAGTTATTTGTGGAAGATCAGGTTGTGGAAAAACGTATCTATTATTTAAAATTTTAACGACTCCACATTTTTTGGATTATAACAATCTTATAATTTATACAACAACAGAAAACAACCCGACTATCAATTTTTAAAATATGGATTTGAAAATAATCTTAAAAAACAGCAATTGCTTCATTATTCAAAGAAAATGAAAAATCTGAAGATGAAGAAGAAATAAGTTCGTAGTGTGAAGAAGCAGCAAAAAATAATCAGTTAGTAGAATCTAATAAATATGAGCATATAACGATACAATAAATAGATGATAGTGGTAATATGCAAGATCCTAGTAAACTAGATAAAACAAAGAAACATTGTGTAATTTTTGATGACTGTGTTAATGATAGAAATCAGTCAGTTCAGAGAAATTATTTCACAAGAGGTAGACATAACAACTGTAGTGTTTTTTATTTAACACAAAGTATGTATTCATTAGACGGAAGTGTTATTAGAAAGAATGCAAATATATTTGTATTATTTGAAATAAATGCAATAAACTTAGGTGATTTGTTAAGAGATTTATGTATAAGAGATAAAGATGAATTTAAACATTCGTGTAATAATGCTTTATCAAAAGATTATGGCTACATTACAATTCATATTGATAAAAAAAATTCATGATGGAGTTATCGAACAATTGTTCTCTGACTAGGCTTCGCCCCGACTGAAAGTCGATAGAAAATTTTTTCGCGGAGTGATCGAATAATTTATTTTTTCTTAATCTTTAGAAATTTAAAAATTAGAAAATTAAAAAGGTAAAGTAGTTATTCCATCAGGCAAAATTTTTCTTTTATCATCAAATGGATCTAATGCTAATTTGTGTTCCTCTTTTAAATACATTTTATGTTTCTTTGAATTAAGTCTATAATTACATGCTGTTTTTATTTCATTATTAAATAATACATTTTTATAATCTTGAAATGTTATTTGGTTGGCCACTGATTCCTTTGAAATACCTTTTAATGTTTTATGTGTCTTAATATTATTAGTTGTGTTATAACAATGACATTTAGATTTTAAAAATACAGCTTCTGTTATGAAAATTCATTTCCTTCTAGTTCATCTTTTACCTTACATAAATCAGAAGGATGAACGATATCTTTTATTTTATTAATTTCTTCATCAAGTAAAGAATTATACGGTATTGTTAATTCTAAGAAAACGGAATCCGTATCTGTAAAGTGTAATTTATAGTTTTTGCCATAAGCAGGTGCTACATAATCATATATAAATCTATACATAAATAGTTTAGCTAATTCTAATATAGTGAATCCAATAAAATTAAACTTATCATGTTTTACAGTGCTTCTTCTTAGATGTACAGCACATAGTTCATCACTGAATCTAGTAGTTCTCTTATATGTAGGTTTTTTATCTCATGTTTGTACCAAGTTGGTCAACAAACATTCTGAGTTCTGAGAGAGAGAGAGAGAGAGAGAGAGAGAGAGCCGTATTTGACGGTCTCAAAAATTTGGTGTTTATTGCAATAATTGCATGAATGACAACACCAAACCAATCCGGCTCACCATCTACGTTCGTGCAGGTAGACGAAGTAAAATGTGAGAAGTGTGGGACTGACAATGAAGTGGAAGACGTAATGCTCTGCGATAAATGTGACAGAGCGTACCACATTACCTTTACAGAACTGCCGGTATACGAGTTAATCAAATACTCGCGAAAGTACCAATATAAAAGTAAATACACATGCGAAGCGTGTATGACTTGTTCCTTCACAACCCTATCGGGGAAGATTGCGAGAAGATTAAAGATAAAGAAAACATCAACAGAGACTGAACAAAACCTAAGGAAGAGGCTTCAGAAATATGAGAAGGAACTGACTGATCAAAGATTGAAGATCGAGGAATTGGAAAGTGAAATACAAAGAAGAAAGAAAGAACGCCAAGAGCTACTGATGTCACTTGCAACATATGAATCAGAAATGAAGAAGCAGGATGAGGAGATTAGTGAATTGAAGGCGGAAAGAAGGGAAAGAGATACACGGGGACGAACATTCGAAACAAACAATCGAGGGGACAAACAATCGAGACAATCAACGGAGAAGGCGGAAACTAGCGAAGTGAAGAAGATGTTCGAAAATCTAGAGGCGAAAATGACCAACATGGAGAGATGACTGGACCTGTTCACTAATAGTCAACAATCGATAGAACCCGAAACTCAATTGATGCGGCGATCGACACAACAAGAACATCGAGCGAGAATCCCAACATGTTACAACTGTAGGAGAAGGGGCCACATAGCGAGAAACTGCTGGAGACCGACGCACAACAGAAGATACCAAAACAAATACAACGCGTACTACCAACAACGTCTACAATACCGTCAATACCAACAACAGCAGCAATATCGTAACTATTTTCAATCTCAACATCGACCGCAGCATCAACAGCAACAACAACAACAGCAATACCAACAACAGCAGAGAGATGAAGAACGATTTCGAATGACACGAACTCCGAGTAGTGACAAGTTCCCGCGATACATTCCATCGCAGTCCCTATACGGTAACACAGATACTCATGTTACTAATTCAGTGTTCCCATCTTCTCATAGGATTGCTCCAACTCATTTTTTAAACTAAATACTGAAGGAGAGGAGGAGGCAAATGATGATGATGACGACATGCGTTTCGAACAAGTAAAAATATTCTATGTCAATATCAATACTTTGAATGGATATAAAATAAAAAATTCAGACCTAGTTAATGATTTCAAGGACTATGACATTTTATGTTTCACGGAGACGCATCTCAAAGAAGAAGAATGTCCACCGGTTGTCGATAATTATATTGGATATCATTCAATTGTAAAACGAAAAAATTATATTGGTCGAAATATCAAGGGAGTTTCAGTGTACATGAAAGAGACAAATAATTCCATGAAATGCGAAGAAATAAAGAACGAAAATGGAAATTTAATGATCTTAAAGATATCTAATACACAATGGAAAGAAATAAATAGTATTTATTTGATAGTTTGTTACAAAGAAAATAGAGAGTCACGCTAATAAAGTAAAATGACTTATTTTGAGAAAATAAAACAATATATGATAGAACTCAAAATACACAATATCATTATGATAGGCGATTTAAATGGAAATGAATATGGTTTAATCTCTGATAATGAAGAGTCGTGATATACCAAAAACGAAAAATCAGGATGACCCTATTATAAACGAAATATGGGAAAAGGAAATAATTAATTTTTGTAATGATTACATCACTGATTATAACAAATGGTTTGGTTCGAAAGTGGAAGATGTACATATCATTGTTTGCCAAGGCAATGGAAATAAGGAAATCAGTAATAGATTATGTAATACTATCAAAAAACAATCTCTTATAGATAATTTACAAAATATGATGATAGGACGAACCTACCTCTACACTGACTCATTCCCTGTGAAACTGAAATTATACATACCTAAAAACCAAAACCAACAATTAATACAAACGGTTATAAGAATTTCAGTCACAATAGTATAAAAGGTCCGAATAAAATGGACAAAGGAATCAGAATCAAATTTTGATATAAATATTTTAGAAAATGAATGTAGAGAAATATTAACAAAGCATATAAAGACAAAGAAGAGATCACTACGTCAGAAATTTATGGAACTCTAACAAAGAATATGGAAAAAAAAGCCAGCCAAAAAATAAAATAAACAATCTATCATAAAATATTCAGATGAGACTAGAATGCATAGAACGCGAGTATAAGATGCACGTAGATAAATGGAAGCACAATAAAACAAATGAAAACCTTAAATCCTTATTAATAAGTAATAAGACGCACTTCACAACATTAAGAAAGAAAAAAGACAATTGAAAGCTAAGAGAATGAAAGATCTTTAAAATTGCTAAACTGGAAGGCGACACAAAAAGATACTGGAATCTAATGAATCACAACAAAAAGATAAGAAAAAAGAAATGCATTACTTCAGTAAAAGCAAATGATTTCTTAGAACAAAATAATCAATGAAATACGGACTACACAATCAAAAGTGATAAATATATCAGACAGAATAAAATATATTAAGATTAACAAAATTTAGAGACCATACTTTAGAAAGTGATATAACATACGAAGAGATTAGAGAAACAATAAGTAGTGCAAAGAATTCTAAAGTCAGTGGGCCCGATGGATTAGTGTATGAAATGTTCAAACAAAAATTCAAATGATATAATATGAAATTCTTTATCATTTATTCAACAGCATATATAATGAAGGAAATAATAACATGGACTACAAGTTGGAATTTACCAACCCATAAGAAAGGTGACAAAAATTTGGTTTCATCCTATAGATGTATAAACTTATCATCAGGTGTGTTGAGAAATTGTTAACTAAAATAATCAACACCAGACTTTGCAAATGGTTAGGATAATAATAAAATTATACATGCAGCACAAACAGGATTCCGCAAAGGCAAATTCAGTTGCTAAGATAAATAATACTAACTATAGCGAGAGATAATCCAAGTATATTCGAACAACCGTCGTCCACTATACCTTTGCTTTATTGATTTATCAAAGGCATTTGATACAATTCCTAAAGAAATACTAAAATCAAAAATTAAAGCCTACTTACCACACAGCAAAGTGACATCCTTGATAAGTCGACTATATGAAAAAAAGGTTCCAAATTTTATTCAATGCAAGAAGTCACGGAACCATTTGATCTTGTAAATGGAATTCCTCAGGGAGATAGTCTTTCACCGACATTATTCTGTTTATATGTTAATGACCTGATTGACGAAATTGATAAAGAAATAAAAAACATAAATCCTATATGTGTAACGGACTTGAAAATGGCTATCAGGACCTATGCCGATGACATACTATTAATGAGCGAAAGCCAAAAAGGTCTCATTAAACAAATAAAGATAGTACAAAAATACTGCTCAAATAATGGATTGAAAATAAATTTTGATGAAACAAAAATTATGGTTAAAGATAAAACACAATATAGTAAAGTAGAAATTAATTTCGACAATTCAACTTCAGACAGTAACTTCAGTAGTAAGAGATTACAAATACCTCGGTATGTGGTTCTCAAAAAATGATATGGTGCATATAAAGGAATTGGGCAATAGAGGTAGACGATCATCTTTCTCAACTGCACAAGTATTAAAGGAATTCGGTAAAGCAGAAGGTAATATAATTAAAGATACTTTTGAGACGCTTACTCTATCAAAAATGATGTATTGTGGTGAATTCATATTTTACATATAAATTAGACGAATTGTAATAGAATTCAAAACCAATTCTATAAGTCATACTTTCACCTCAAATTATCCACACCGAATTATTGCCTTACTGGAGAATTCGGCTTTAAACCTATCGAATTTCCATTTTTTACAAATCAGCATTACGATACTTGGAATAAAAATACAAAATATGAATAGAGGAAAAGCTATATCTACAAAATATTTAACGTCATAAAATAGCAACCTAGAAGATAAAAGTTATAAGAAAAAATGGTGTTGGAGGATAAAAAGAACTATTGGTAAAACTTAAATTAACGCATTTGATTGAAGATAAGAATATGGAAAAGAAAACATTTAACAAGACAATTAAGATAAGATTTAAAATGAGTAACTTTTCGAGAGAAATGGATTGATTCAGCAAAATGCAGTCATAAGGGACTAAGAAATTTAGAATTAACTGGATTTCAATGTGACATGAAGACATATCTACAATATCATAGCCTAAAACTTGATATCAATCTAATACTAAAATTCAGAACTGGAAACCATGATTTAGCAACTGAAATTGGTAGATATAATAACCGAAGAGAGTATGAAGAGTGTGTTTGCAGCTACTGTGATGATAATTCTATTGAAGATATATATCATTTTATAGTGATGTGTCCCAAATATCATCTGATTAGAAAATTGAACATTCCATTCTTTCATAATATCAGCCGACAAGATTTCTATGCTTTGACGGACATGCTCATACAACCGAAAACAATTTACAAGCACTAACCAAGTACCTTGCAAACTGTATAGATATCAGAGGTTCTAAATGACGATGAATAAACAAATGTCTAAACTACCATATCAATAATCGATGTCGATGTAGACACGTTAAGACATACACTGTACATAGATATCTAAATAATCAAAAGTACAAATAATGATTCAATGATATTTGATGTCGTTAAGCTTGGAAACATTGATTACATTGAAATATTGCTACATCGACGACGTAGAAACAATGGCAATCAGTTACTAAATAAATTTGCAAATGGCATAGATATTCATAATTATAAATGAGGAAAAGCTTAACAGAACGTATAATCAGTTTTTATCAATAATCCAAACTAATGTCGACATCTTAAGACAAAAGGCGAGGTACATAGAAATATCAATATAACATTTCAATGATATCGATGAGATTCGGAACAGAATATTTCAATTCCTATTGAATGTCTATCAACAGGACTAAAGCAGAAAAATAAACAATGTAATTTCTAACCCTCGTATAACTTGTCAATGCAGACATGCAGAATGTGAATAATGTTTAGCAGCAACAAAAGATCGGAACATGCCTGTAGTAAGTCCAGTCCAAGCGTTGTTGAACTACTATACGCACGTCGCGGAGATCGGTGCCAACAAATACCTGCATTACCATTAATTGCTACCATCTATTTTTCAGGTGAGATATACATTCCCTATCTAACTTATTATGTAAAGATTAATGTAGAACTGAATAACTGTAGCAATTATATGTATCTGGACTCAACCGGAGTTAATGTTTTCAACTATAAGGGCTTTGTGATTTCTAATATGTTCTGCAAAATATCGACCGATCTCCGCCTTAAAATAATAAATAAGAGTGATGGGTAGTGTTGTTGCTGAATCACGTGAAATAAATAAAATTAAAATGAAAAATAGTAATAATTAAATGCCAATAAATATAAAACATTGAAAATATTACATGCATTTGACTGACATGGATATATATATTTTAATTAATTTCATGGATGATGTCTCCTCTCCTTAAATATATGTTTATTATCAAATATTCACATCAGCCTTTCATGCGAATCATGTATTGACATTAACTGAACATTTTATTACTTTGACATTAACAACATTACGACATTGGTGATGGTCACCCTCCTATTTTCATATAAAAGATCAACCATTTGGGGTTAAAGGGTTCTTACCATCTTCGGAGGGTTGTTTGTAAAGCGAGAGATAAATATTGAATGAATATAATGAGAGATTTGTCTGCAATAAATCTCAATGCGTAACCCGTCTATTGCTGAATAAAGATCGTTCAAGAAGTAGTATGCATTGTCATAAGGGAAAAGTAGACTATGGCATTGAAAACATGTTTTAGGTGAGAGGCTAGCCTTCTAAAAGGCGCATACTTTAGGATTTTTTTATTAGTTACGAATAGTGTCTTGCTTTAGGTGATTCAGTTCGCTTTAGGAGGTGCTGGTTTACAGTGGTAGACGATAAGTGTAGCCTATAAGGTGCTATCTATGTTTTAGCTATAAGGTTACTATGTTTAATAACGAACACCCTTTAATAACAATTTTATCAAGCCTATTAGAGAAAGAGTAGTGGCAGCTGAGAGTCTTTTTGCGAGAGTACTTTCAGAAAATGAAAATTAGCGGTTCTTTAATTCAATTAGCAAAAATGAAATTAATTTTTAGTTGCCAACAAGGCTTGATTTGATCCGATATCAAAAGACGTGGGGTTTTTCGCACGCAATGTTGCGTGTAAATAAACCGATGACTGAGGCCAAGTTATATCACGTAAAAGTGGGTGCCAGCAGCCATAACTATACAGTGAGGTTTTCAGACGCAACAATTCGTCGAAATGGTAACTGTCTTTGCTGAACGGTTATATTACGTTTATTTTATGATATTAGCTACATAAAAACAGTGATTTTTTATGGGTGTGCGCTGTACTCACCTGCTCGCATCGAAAATTTTCGAAGTCATGCTGAAGCAATTATTAGTAGGCCTATAGGTGAAATACACATGTACAATTTGTTAGAATAAAGGTAACCTACATATTCGCAAGAGGAGCAACAGCGGGGTATTCACAGCGAAATAATAAGAATCTTGAGAGATTTTGCTGCCAAAAATAAGTTGTCATGAACTTGAATACCCAGTAAATGTCCGCCATTAAAAAATGCTATTCATGTCTATTACTTTCTTGGAGTATTGAAATTGAAATATTGAAATATAATTGAAATATTGCATTAGGAAGTTACTTTTGATCATCCCTATGTATGTGCATTTTTGTCAACATCGTGAAGCAGTATGAGGCAATCAATATTCAGTAGTCTATACTGCACTCTGAAATTCTTAATACCGATGTCAGATTGAACATGTACGGTGGAA
>CAJQUW010005444.1:0-94148 GCA_907163375.1 Prostheceraeus crozeri
ATTTCAAGATTATAAAAATGCTATTATTTAATCAATGAAATAATAAAACAGCATGTAATTATAGAAATTTCTTAATTCAAAAAAACTTTAAAATGTATTTAAAAGAAGAACATAAATTAGCATTAGATCCATTTGATGATAAAAGAAAAAATTTTACCTGATGGAATATAATCTACTTTATCCTTTTTAATTTTCTAATTTCTATTTTCTAAGTATAACAATATAACAATATAAAATATAATAAAATCATTATAAAATTATCATATAAAAAATGGATAAAGTTTAGAGCATGATAATTTTAAAAAGAATAAAAAACCGAAAGTTAGACGAATTAATTAAACAAAAAGGAATTATATTATGAAGAAGAAAATCATCTTCAGAACAGAGAATGACAAAAGCTGGTATTCAATTCTGATATGTTTGATAAATTTAAAAATTAACTGAAGAAGTAAAAACTGATTATGAAAAATACTGTTCGAACCATTTAAAAACTCTTGAAAAGGAACTTAATGAAAAACGTGTGTTGATATAGGCGGATTCCTGTACTTTAAACCACACTATTAGATGACTATGGTTTATTAGAGGGGGGTAAAAACATAGATAAAAAATTACCAAAATCTATGTTATTCGAACATTCTACTTTCCTTTTAGATAAAAAATTATTTGCAAGATTTTATCTTGGTCGGTAACTTAAGAAATATTTCACAACACAACCTTTACGAGGATATTAATTTTTATCTCCAAGATAAAAAACCTATTAGTTTAGATAGAAATTTTGTTGATCTTTTAAGAGGAGCAGATTTAAAAAATTATGACTGTAGAAGTTCTAATAAAATAGTAAAACTATATTAGATAGAGTTGGCACAGTTAAAAACTCTTAGACGTTATAAACAATTAGAAAATTTATTAATCAACGCGGAGTTAAAGTAGGGAAAGGTTTATCTGAAAGAAAACAGGAAAACAAAAAAACAGAAAACAGAAACAACCATATTTTTACCAGATGATCCACGAAGGAATTACTTAATAGATTAAATTAATTTTAATATCTGCAATAAAAGAAGGGCATATATTCTAGTTTCAATGAAATTCATGCTTATATTGAAAAGACTGTTAGAAAAAAAAGATTCTAAATGAAGAGGATTATAAAAGTATAACCGGACATCTCTGATGTCCTCCAGGGTGCTTCGCCCAACGGACATCTCTGATTGTCCTCTAGGGATTCGCCCGTAGCTGAAAATTATGTTGTTTCTAATTTTTTTATAAATAAAAACATATTTCATAAAAAAATATTTTTTCATTTATTTTTTTAGTTTAAAAATGTGCTTCAGCAGATTTAGACAAATTTAATAATAATTTATAAAATATAACATAGATTTTGTTTTCATCAAAATTTAGTACGTGCGGTTAAAAATTTATAACAACTATCTTCATCACATACACTCTGTAATTTAGTAACCCATTTTCTACATTTTGGAATCAAAATAAAAATTATCATAATTGCATTGACTAGTTTCTCTACATTTAACACTATTCAAAACGTTATCAAAGATGTGAATGATCAATTTAGATATTCTACTGATAAAGGCAAAACATGGAAAATATTAACTTTTCTTCCTGGTTCTTACGAAGTTGAATCAATATCAAATGAAATTAAGAGACATTTAGGTATACCATTTAAAGATAAGAAACAATTACATTTTGCAGTTGAACCGGCAGTTAATAAATTTTCTCTTACTTTAGACGAAAATCATCAAGTTGATTTTAATCATGATAGATCATTGTCAAAGCTATTAGGATTTAATAAACAAACCTAGAGTCAAGGTTATCATTTAGGTGAGAAGATTCCAAAAATAACTGAAATAAATTCAATTGTTGTACATTGTGACATTATTGAAGGAGGATATATAAATGGTAAATTATCAAATTTAATATTCAGTTTTCCAGCTTTTTCTGTTCCCATTGGTTATAGATTAAATGTATTTCCACAAACATTAATATATTTTCCTATTACAAGAAAAACTATTAACAACATTGGCATTAGAATCACTGATGAGAAAGGACAAGAAATAAATTTTGGAGGTGAAGAGATTATGATAGATCTTTTGGTTCGGGAGGTATAAACTCCCGTTCGGTAGGTATAAACTTTTACGCTACAATAGAGAAGTTTAATTTTTTTTATCATTTTCATTATTAATCTTATTAATCTTATTAATCTTATTAATCTTATTATTAGAAACGAAAAAAATAAACTTAAATTAAAATTTTTATTTTTTTGTTTTTAAAAACACTAATTCAATAATGGATGAATTTATTACTTTAAAAATGAATGAAATGACTTTAAATAAAAAAAAACTTAAATTTAATCATCATCCAAATTTATCTAATAAAGTTTTGTCAGTTATTTGTGGAAGATCAGGTTGTGGAAAAACATATCTATTATTTAAAATTTTAACGACTCCAAATTTTTTGGATTATAACAATCTTATAATTTATACAACAACGGCAGAACAACCCGTCTATCAATTTTTAAAATATGATTTGAAAATAATCTTACAAAAACAGCAATTGCTTCTCTATTCGAAGAATACGAAAAATCTGAATATGAAGAGAAATAAATTTGTGGTGTGAAGAAGCAGCAAAAATAAACAATTAGTTGAATCCAATAAAAATAAGCATATAAAAATACAATTAATAGATGATAGTGGTAATATGCAAGATCCTAGTAAAACTAGATAAAACAATGAAACATTGTGTAATTTTTGATGATTGTGTTAATGACAGAAATCAGTCAGTTCAAAGAAATTATTTCACAAGAGGTAGACATAATAACTGTAGTGTATTTTATTTAACACAAAGTATGTATTCATTAGATGGAAGTGTTATTAGAAAGAATGCAAATATATTTATACTATTTGAAATAAATGCAAGAAACTTAAGTGATTTGTTAAGAGATTTATGTATAAGAGATAAAGATGAATTTAAACAATCGTGTAATAATGCTTGGTCAAAAGATTATGGATTTATCACAATTAATATTGATAAAAAAATTCATGAAAGAGTTATCGAACAATTGTTTACCGAGTAATAAAAATATACAAATATAATGTTTTAATATTTTATTTTTTTATTATCAGCTTTAATTTTATCTTTTTTTTAAAATATAATATTTGAATTTTGTGGTAACATTGGTATACAGCAAAAACATTTTACTGAACAAATTATTTTTTTATTGCTTTGTTGTTTGACATCTTTTCGTTTAAAGTTTTCACGTTTAAAGTTTTCACGTTTCAAATTTTCTCGTTTAAAATTTTCTCGTTTAAAATTTTCTCGTTTAAAATTTTCTCGTATTAAGTTTTGTTTAATAAAGTTTTGTCTAATAAAGTTTTTAGCTCTTCTAAAAAAATTTTATCATCACTAAAAGTTTTACCATCACTAGAAATTTTACCATACTTTTATTTTTATCATCAACTTTTTCTGTCTGTGATTGAAATGATATTTGATTTACTTCATTAGCTATTTGATCAAATTTTTCAATCTCATCTAACGTAATAACATTATCATCACATACTCTTTGAAAGTAGTAGTGTAGTTTATCATAGACTTCTTTAATATGTAAATGCTTAGTTTTTAATGATTTTCGTTTCTTAGTTATTAAAGATTTTTCTACCATTGTAGCAAGTGCAGTTGCAAAAACACCCGTACCTGTTAAAGCTGTAGCAACTACTGGAATTACTAAAACACCTGAAGATATAACAATTGTTAAAGCACCTAAACTTATTGTTAAGAATATGCCAATTCCTTGTGTTACATTCTTAACTTTAGACCATCTCTTTCTTAATTTATTATAATGTTCTAATCTAAGTAATAATTGAGATTCCTTATCTTTCATATAACGTACTCTATCTTTGTGTTTTGCAATATCCATTTCATATGATAATGAAGGATATATTCTTGCGGTTCCTTCCACTTTTGTTTCATCCATTTTTAAAGAAATATTTTTAACGGGCGAAGCGCGAAGCCCTGGAAGACATCTTTGATGTCCCGCTAGTCACATGATATATTTTAAAAACCTGAAAGATGGATAAAATTCATGAATTTGAAATTCTCAACTTTTATGATTTTTTCGGTGTCCGGGTTTTCGGTGTCCTAGAACGGTCATGATTTTGGCGGGGGTGAAAAATGACATAATCACAAATTTGAGATTCTTAACTTTTATGATTTTCGGTGTCCTGGAACGGTCATGATTTTGGGGGGGGTGAAAATCGAACCGAAGGTTCTAGGGCTTCGCCCGATTGTAATTCTCAAATTTGAGATTTTGAAAAATTTGAAAAATTGGGTATTTTTAAAAACACCCAAATCGGAGCGAAGCTCCTCTGGCTTTAGCGCTTTAGCCGATTTATGAATTTAGGTCTTCATAACCTGAAAAAGGGTTCAAATACATGAATCGGCTTAAGCCAGAGGAGCTTCGCTCCGATTTATGTCGTTTTTAAAAGTACCATTTTTCAAAAAATGGTACTTTTTTGAATGGACTAAATTCATGAATTTAGGTCTTAAAAACCTGAAAAAGGGTTCAAATTCATGAATTTATGTCGTTTTTAAAAGTACTAATTTTTTTGATTTTATGGTGTCCTGGAACGGTCTTTTGTCCATTACTGTCTTGTTCAACTTAACACAAAATTTGATGCACGCTCGCTGTTCTCCATTATTTGTCATGCTGACGATCGCCGAGGTTGCAAATGATCAATTTACAATACCTTCCTGTCAACGTGAAGATGACATCAAATCACGAAATCGATCTTCCTACACTTCAAGCATACTGAATAGATATCTGTGAAGAAATCAATAGCTATCGAAGTCAGCAGCATAGACATAGCAGGCGGAGTCCGAGAACTTTCCGATCAACCCACGTATTCTTGTTACCCGTAATAACCATGACAATTGTGTTGCTGTATATCAGTGTGGTTCACATCTGTGATCTTGAGCGGTAACCAGAATACAGATAGCTACATCAGGCGTTCAAAAATTGATTTTTCAAAAAATGCCAAAAATGGCTGTTTTCAAGCTGGGCTAGCTTTTTTCTGTATGCCAGTTTTGACTCCGAATTGATGCTGAAACTCAAAAACATGCTCAGTTACTTGTAGAAGAAATTTTATCAGGTAGCCGATAGTTGAAGTGGTATAAATTGGCCAATTTTGATTTTGCAAATTTTTTCAATGTATGATGTCAATATTATTATAAGTAGTATCGAAAAGTGGCATTTATAGTACAATAGCACTTGAAAACGTTAAGTTGGTGTTCGGTAAGAAATTATTACCTTCGATAGATGTTATACATGAAACTTTGATATATTGCAATAGAGCCAAATATGACTTTCGAAGCTCGAGTTTTGTTGGACTAGATATAGTTCATCAATCGACATGGTACTTTTGAATAGTAAAGTTTGTGCGAAATGCTCAGGATCGATTTATCCGACTGTTTTCTGAAGGAATCAATTACTTTTAGTAATTTCAGCTATTCTAATGGTGAGATATCACTTGAGAGACTTTCCGAGGAGCCAGAACATTAAATTGAGCTGGAACTGCGTCCTACTTGTACTTACTGCTGCTCCAAGGTTCAAAAAAGGAGCTTGATGATAACTCTTCTAATGATGTCTTCATAGCCGCACTTCATAAGATAAACCAATAATTTTGGTTATGTTCTGATGCGACAATTCTATTAAAGTTGAAGATGTGCGGGTTGTCTGCTTGGACCAACGTTCGGGTTCTTCCATCCCAAGTTCTCTTGTTATCTCCGTCCGTCACCACAGATATTCGCAAAAACAACAAAGCATGCAGACCATTGTCTCAGCACACGTTGTAACCGGTCTGATTCAAACCATCCATTTCATCGAGTTGTATTTTTAACGAATAACCAAGGCTTCTGTCTCCGTTTCTATGTTTCCAATTAGGGGGCATTCGAACACACTGGCTTTCTGTTAGAAGACATTTACGCAATGTCAGTTAGCAAAGGCTTAGAAAGTTTCACGAGAAATGATTGTGTCCGCCGTTCAGTGCCTTCTACGGTCGATGTTATGGCAGAGTGCAAACTTCATATGAATTTAGTCATGGAGAGGTTCGAACCAGCAACGTTGGAGGACGTGGATTGGCTTTCTAACCACAAGGCCACTGCACCTTCAGTTGAGTGAGTGTGGTGAGGCACTGCTCTATGTCGTGCGCATGAAACGTCATCGAGTTTGCAGGCCACTGTTTGAGCGTCGACCGCACGCTGTCGAAGGTCACCGATTTCTTGTAGCATTTAACTTCTAGACCAATACATTCCTTGTCAGATACTTTCAACTCACCTCTAATGAATCGACTGACTTGTAGAAAGGTCAATAATGTCCTTAGCTGAGTGGTTTCATATTTGACGAGGTGAAAATGTCATCTTGGAGTGCAGTTTGGTCAAAGGTGCGCTTCAACATTCGATTATGAATGAAAAACCATTTGAAAATGGAATAATCATTTTACTTTGATACAATATGAAGTTTCATATGGACGGTTGAAATGCAATGTCTGTACGCTCGTATGATGCATCTGGAATTGATGGCTTTGCATTACGAAATGATTGGTAATAAGGGCGACGATTCTACATTGTTGCATCTACAAGAGTATTGAAATGAAATGAAAACACGAAATGTCTGTCAATCATAAATCTTGGCTGCAGTGTTTTTGCACAAAATATTTTGCAGTATAAAGACTTCATAGTCCTACGCAGCATCATCATCCCTCAAATGCGTTGATATCTGTTGTGATTATTCTCAATGGATCTCCCAGAATAAGATAGGAGATAGCACATTACAGTTCCTCTTGCAATCTATCAAGCAAATATAGACATTGTACTGGAATGGAAACCAATTATCATCAGATCCTTGATCTGATCCACATTGTGCCTCACTGCATTGTTGCTAAATCTTAATGGTGAAATAAATATCGCAAGTTCTCTGCATTATCGAGACTGGAAGATCTACTTAGTTTAGTCAAGCGCCTCAATCTCGGATGCGGTATTTAGTGATTGCAGAAAGCAGTCCGCCCTCCACGTGCCTGCGTTAAAGCAGTGCCTTCCTCGCTAATTCACGCTCTCAACAGATGGTCCGGTGGCCTTGTGGTTAGAGGGTATGCTTGCACGTCCTCTAGCTCCAACGTCGCTGGTTCAAACCTACCCACGACTGATGAGGCCCAACAGGCCGAAACATGTCTCGTGGTGGTTACATCTGTTGAGATTTCATAAACATCAAAAACTAAATATAACTAATTTCGCAATAAAGTAAATGCCAAAAATGAGTAAAAAAGCTTCAGATGTTCTTTCCCGTGAAATTCGTGCACTGTTGGAGCTGATGTGCTGAGATGTTCAGCATTTGTAGGTAGCAGTCGTCATGGACTTCTAAATAACCATGCCAGCTCAGGACGCCCAACTAGGAGACGCTAATTCTATGAGTCTAGATATCTTACTTCCAACTCTATCACCTTATGTATGAGTAGAATTCTATGGTAATTTCCATCTACCATCTCTATGATTATTGCTTCCTTAATATAGTTTGGAAATCTCAAGAAATGCCGTGGATGTTTGAGGGGACAGCAATGACTATTAAGGATTGATTTTATTAATTAATAATTAATAAAATTATTGATTACAAAATTGGAAAACCATAGAGTGCAACCAGACTAAAGGGACTTCAGTAAATCTTAAATATGCATGGTTGACTGATAAGTAACAGTACATCTAGTAAATTTTGCTACATAGACTTAGGAAAGGAAAAAGCCCCAGATTTGGATTCATCTGCGCGCGCTTCGGTTTCCTAGAAAGGAAGGGTTATATGTAACCTTAATATCGAAATGGCACATCACAGAATTAGACAACTTGCTCCTTCTCGAATGGAAAATTCATGTATCGCTTGCCATTGGAAATGGCAAACAATAAGCTGTCAGCAGAGGACACCAGAGCCAGTGAGAGATGCGTGCGTGCTGTGATATCACTTCGCACACACCAAAACACACATCGATGCCTGGCTACGTTCGATTCAGTGTATGCACTATGCAGTAAGGAATGCCGAGGAGAGGATGCGAAATCATCAAGTGAACTAATTTTCGTACGCCTGCTACTTTGTTCAATAATGATCGGAAGGGCCAACATTATGGAGAAAACTTGTGCGCAATGATCTGAATTCTTCGAATCTGAAGGAATTTTGGCAATCGAAGCACTTTGCTGGAACTCACATTAATCCGCAAGCGACGCACGACTTTTTTCCTTTCTCTGTAAGGCATTAGGAATTCCTTTTTGCCCACTTAATAGGTTCCTCGATGTGCCGGCGATTTCATATTAATCACACTTCTAGCAAACCGAAGCAGATAAACAAAATATTTAATTCTGTGGAAGAAGCAAACTAATTATCAAGCAACTGCGGTTTCTTTCTGTCCATTCAGATTAGGATGAAGTTTCTGAATGAATAACCATTGTAAAATTGTTAATATTGCTATTATTTATTAATTTCTGTAAAGCGATGTATAACTTCAATCATGTTTGAGAGAACATCAGTGACTATGTAAAGATGAGGCTGCGTTAGCATAGATACATGGAGAGTATACAAAACATAGATATCATATTGCAATCACAATAATATTTTTATTTCTCTCACTGGCTTGGCTATCATTCTACGAGTATGCTTCATTACTGATTTATACCTTGAAAATCACTCACTCATTTGCGTCGTTGTGGTCCTGAAGATGCTGGGTTAGACGATTTCTGCTTGATGATGCTCCTCCACTTCTGGCGATCGTGTGTATCAGCTTCTTGAGCACCAACACTTTTCAGGTCTTCGGCGATGACATCGCGCCAGGTCTTTCTTTGGCGTCCAACAGCACGCTTGCCAGATACTTCCATGTCCGTAACTTTCTTGACCCATTCCGACTCGCTCTTCCTCCGCACATGACCAAACCAGCGGAACCTAGTAATGGGCAAAAGACCGTTCCAGGCCACCACAAAATTCAAAAAAAATAGTATCTTTAAAAACGACATAAATTCATGAATTTAGACCCTTTTTCAGGTTTTTAAGACCTAAATACATGAATTTAGACCGTTCCAGGACACCATAAAATTCAAAAAAATAGTATCTTTAAAAACGACATAAATTCATGAATTTGAACCCTTTTTCAGGTTTTTAAGACCTAAATACATGAATTTAGTCCATTCAAAAAGTACCATTTTTCAAAAATGGTACTTTTTAAAAACGACATAAATTCATGAATTTGAACCCTTTTTCAGGTTATGAAGACCTAAATTCACAAATTTGGGCGTTTTTAAAAATACCCAATTTTTCAAATTTTTCAAAATCTCAAAATTTGAGAATTACAATTTTCACCCTCGCTTAAATCATGACCGTTCCAGGACACCGAAAAAATCATAAAAGTTAAGAATCTCAAAATTTGATAATTACAATTTTCATTGCTTAAATCATGACCGTTCAAGGACACCAAAAATCATAAAAGTTGAGAATTTCAAATTCATGAATTTTATCCATCTTTCAGGTTTTTAAAATATATCATGTGACTAATAATATTTCTTTAAAAGTGGAAGAAACAAAAGTGGAAGAAGCCGCAAGAATATATCCTTCAATATCATATGAACGTAGTTCTACTACCCCCTCCTTCTAACTTCTAGGGGTCCCTTCTGACTTCTAGGGGTCCCTTAAGAAATTTTTTTATTATAAAATGAACAACATAAATGAGTTTTTAAAATTATATGGAACGCAAACTACGACAAATTTCGACCTAAAGAAAATCGCAAATGAATTAGGAATAAAGAATTTTCATGTTCTAATGAGAGACGAATTACAATTCCTAAAAAATAAGCCAACAGGAACCTTCAGTTCCCGGAACAAAGTTCCATCAATAACTGTAAATTTCATAACAAATCTTCATACGTCAAATGAAAAAGGTGTACATTGGTCAGCAGGCGTTAAAAATCATCAGCAGAACTATTATTTTGATTCATACGGTTTGCCCCCTACAAATGAAGTAACAGAATTACTTGGAACGGGAACATACAATACGTTTCAAATTCAAACACCAGGCACTACCTATTGTGGACAATTATGTTTATACGTTTTGTACAAATTACAAAAAGGAGTACCATTTCTAGATATAATGTTAGAATTGAACGAACCGTAGGTTCTATGGCTACGCCTAACAAGGGAATTTCATTCCCGAAACGTTAGTTCCAATAATAATAATAATGATAATTAAAAATCAGTTCGTTGTAATTCATTTTGATAAAAACGGCCTCTGATATCTTCATCATCTAAATCTTTGATTTCGTAAGTAATCGGATAACTTTGATTTATTTTAGAAATTTCAAATATTTCTTTAGTCCAATAACCAACAAAGCCTTTTTCAAATTTATTCTTATATTTAAATATTCTAACTCTATCTCCAATTTTAAATTTCGGCTTAAGTTTCTGCAAATTCGGATTACTCTCATTCAAATTATTATTCTCGAATATTTTCTTTCGTATCAAATCAGGGTCGTCAGAAGCATTCTTTGGGGTTTCTTCAATACCAGAATGAACTTTATTATTGTACTCTTCTACAACTCCTGGTAATATCTTCAACCATTTCTGATTTCCTTGCTGAGTAAATTTTTTGAAAATTATATTTTTCAACGTCCGATTGAATCTTTCTATCACTACGGCCTTCCCTGCATTTTCAGTTGAATAAACAGTTTCAAATAGTGGCTGAACGTTTCTGTTATAAAATTCCGATCCTTTATCAACAAACAATTTCCTTGGCTTTCTATTACTTTCTTTAAAGATTCCTTCAAACGCATATTTAACTGATTGACCACTTTTATTTTTTAAAGGCTTTACCCAAGCGTATCGTGTATATAAATCTATAACGGTCAATGCGTATTTGTAGTCCCTTTCATTCGGCATATGAATAAGATCAGCACTCCAAATATCATCTTTATTAAATACTTTTACTTTCAATAGATATTTCGGCTTTCTGTATTCCCTATGAATTTCAGAGGCATAGGTTCGAGCGTTGCTCTCAGACAGCTTAGCTGTCGTTTCATTTAAACCCTGGCCGAATAACATTTTAGCTTGTAAAGCTTTCTTAACAAACATTCTTTCAATTTTTTCTCTAAATGTAGGATTCTGAATACTATCTAATTCTTGAATCATCTTCTTATCAGCTGCATGTCGAGAACTTAGATCATGATTTCGATAAGCTAAATCATGCCTGTAAGCTGCGGCATCTACTCTATTTATTGGTTCTTCACCTGGTTTCGGATTATTATTCTCATCTAGTCTTATATCTAATCGAGTTCCTGGACCGGTATATGAATGACCAGGAAGATGTTTTTCTTTCGAATATTTACTCCAAATAAATCCAGGAAAGTTTTCTAATGTTTTTTGTATATCACCACCGAAGTGGTATGGAACTTTGTTCTTGTCACCTCCAATATGCTGACAATTTGAGTTTTCATTTTTGTTTAATAGATAATTCAATAAATCTAAATTAGAAATTTTTAATTTAATTAAATTTTCGGAATTTGTAGAATTCATTTTAAAAGATAAAAAAAATTTAAAAGATAAAAAAAATTTAAAAGATAAAATAAATATTGTACCTAATCGGACCAAAGGTCCTGAGGCTTTAGCCGATAGAACTTTGTTCAGAGGATTTAGCCGATCGGACCAAAGGTTCTGAGGTTATTACCTTATCATACTAGGACTTAGATATATTCCAGAACCATCTTTAGTTTCTTTAATTTCAATTAAATCATCAACATTGTGGAGAATATTTTTAAGAACTCGTTTTCCTTCATCAACTAATTTTAATTTACTAATAAAATTATCTACTACTCCTTCACCCCTAGCAACTTTCTCTAACTCTCTATTATGACGTTTTTGTTCTTCTAATGCTGCCTTCTCTGATTTATTTTTATTTACTGCTTGGACAATACCAGCTGTCCCACCTGCAACACTTCCTGCAGCTGCTATGCCACCTATTATTAGTGGAATTAATGGGAGAATCCCGCCATTCTTTTCTTCTTGTAATTGAATATTCTCTATCATTGGTTTACTTATGTAATACTTTTTTTTGTTAATCGTAATAGTTTTAGGGGTATTTTTGTCAACAATATTACGTAATTTTAATTCAACAGTTTTATTATTATTACCTTTCGCTTGCGACATTTTTAATAAAAAAATTTTAAGTTACCAAAAAATTTTAAGTTAAGAATTTTAAGTTAAGAATTTTTAATCTATTCTAGTTATGAAAAAATTTTAAGTTACTAAAAAAATTTTAATCTATTCTAGTTATCAAAATTTTAAGTTATCAAAAAAATTAAATTAATTAAACGACGAAGTCTTGGGCTTTAACCGATCGGACCAAAGGTCCTCAGGTTACTAACCTATCCTGGCCATCTTTCCATTAAGAACTTCAATAGAATATTTTGTATCTTCTAGCAATAAACCATAAGCCATCAATGAAGTTGTGGAATCTTTTTTTTCAATATTAATTGTTACATCACAACCATTTTTAATAATATCTTCAGATTGTGCACTTAAATCGAAACAGAAAATTGGATATAAATGTCTCCAATCTCCAGGAGTTAATTGTGGTTCAACTCCAAATTCTATGCAAAGATTTCGATAAGAATCATATCCTTCCATAAATTGATTATTGGTATCATCGAATCTTAATGGATCAATTGGATAACGGGTTTGATTTAATGAAACTTGTAAACTTCGAATTGTATTAATATGGAAGAGATTATTGTTCTTATCAAAACTTGGAGAATTATTTCTTTGAAAAGTTAGTAATAAATATCTTGCGAGTATTCGCAGTTCTAGTAAAATGCCAGTTAAATCTTTGTTCGGAAAAAGTTACTGAACTAGCAGTACGCTTTAGAAAATTAACTGGAATTGGTTTGTTAGTATTTAATCTTTTTGCAATAGCTGTTTCAATCTCTAAACTAGGAGTAATATGCTTAATCCACCATTCAAGTCTATCAATTTTTAAATATGCTTTTTTTCCAGTCTTACCAAAAAAGATTAATTCATTATTTGCTGTACGATGAATTATTAATTTAAATTTTAATTGATATGATATTTTATCATAATCTAAATATCCGAATAATGGAGACAATGACCAATTTACTGTCTGTTTACTTTTTTTGTTAAATTCACGTCTTTCTTTATATGCATCATTATTTGTTTTATTTAAATGTTTTGCAATATTTTCTACATCTTTCGCAATTCCTGCGGCATCTGTTCCAGCGTGAGTTAAATCATCAACAATTATACCATCATTAGTATCAGGAAACCAACCTTCGATTTCATACTTTTTATTATTTTCACCAATTGTTACAAATCTAAGCATTGTATCAATTACACCTGGAGAATCACTTATTGTTTCTATATTTTGAGTTGCAACATCTAAACGCATTTGTGTAAATAATCTTGGAAAGAAATTATTCTCTAGTGCAATATTATCGCTATCTGGTAATGGTGTTGTAAAATTGGCATCACTATACAAAGAATATTCACAATGTAAAAATGAATCAGGTAAATATAAATAGCTCTGCTGATTATCAACTTCAAAAATTAAATCACCTCCAGTGTTTACTCTACTGGAAGATCCGGGATTCATAGCAATTCTTATATAGTCATTCTTTTTTTGATTGTAACTGACGAACGGAGGATCGTCTAATCTAAATTTATTTTCGATAAGCGAAGACATTTTTATAAAAAATAATTTGACTTTTTGTTTTTTCTCACAGATAGAAAAAAATTTTACTAAAAAAATTACTAAAAAATTTTACTAAAATATAATTTTAGAATTTTGCTAGACCAGCTCCGCTGCTCACGCCATTACCTCTTATTTCTTCAATTGTTTTTTCATTATGTTTACTATCACCCTCTACAGCTATGTTAGCAATTTTGTTTTTTGTTTCATCTGAAAGTTTTTTTAATTTTTTTAGTTCTTCGGAATCATTCTTAAGTTTACGAATAGCTTCTAGTTGTTTTAATTCGTTTTGTGATTTAACAGCATTTGATATTGCACTAGCTGTACTACCTATAGCAGCTGCTCCTTTTGCAGCAGATGTAATCAAATCTTTATTATTTTTAATTAAGTTAACGATACTACCAATACCAGAAAAGATGCCATCTCCTTCTTTTTGGACGGCACCTGCGGTGCCTAGGAACTTTTCTGTTCCGACTGTTTCTCTATTATCATAATGGTAAACCGGATTCATACGTGGTTCATGAGCAATTCTTTGATTTGAAGCAAATTGTTTAAGATTGTGTTTATAAATTATAGGCATTTTTTAGGATTAAATTTGACTTTTGGGAAAAATATCTACGTTCGGCTAAAGCCTCGAGGAGCTTCGCTCCGATAGGTTAGAAACCCAAGACTTCGTCGATCAAGATTTACGTTTGTGAATGGACAACAACTTCGAGATAACTTTATTAATTGACTGTTGCACTTTATCTATTGCGTCAAGCAGCGTGTGATGTACTTTAATTTCTTTTCTATTAACTTGCATTTTCTGCTGATTAATCTTCAACGCCGTTTTAAGAGCATTTAACTTAATTTTAAGAACATCTAATTGTCTTTTAACAGAATCTAACTGTTCTTTATTTTCTTTAGAGTTTTCTTGTAAATTTTTCTCTAATTCATTTTCTAAATTGATTTTAAGATTTTTCATTTTATCAACTTTTTCATTAAGTGAGTTTACTTCATTTATTATTCTATTCATCTTTTTCATTTGTTGAGTAATTTTAGAACTTAATTCATCAACACTTTTTTGGAATGTAGTTTGTAACTGCTTTAAATTTTTTTTAATTCTTTCAGGTAGATTTTCTATTTCATCTTCTAATTGTTCTTTTAACATTTTTATCTGATGTTTATTTTTAATTACAGCAGATTTTAAATTTAAAGAAAGTAATATTAAAATTTTTGATTGTTCAGAAATCTTTTTAAAAAGTTTTGCTATATCTGCTTCTAGCTCTCTATCCTTTTTATCAAGTTTTAATAATTTTTCGTTTAATGATTTGTCATTAAGTTTAAGCAACTTCAATTCATTCATCAGTGGAACCAAAACATCGTTTATATATTTTTCCTTTAAATCATTGATTTGTGTATCAACATATTGTTTATTTGTTAACTCTGTATTTTGTTGTGGAAGAATAGAAAGATGCAATGGACCAGATAAAACGTCTCCAGTTTTCATAATATAATTTTCTATCTCTATTTCTAATTCACGATTATTCGGGATATATGCACCTCCACCAACATTTGGTAACATCATTTTTAAAACAATAAAAAAGTAAAATTTTTTCTAATAAAAATAAAAAAATAAAATTTTTTCTAATAAAAATAAAAAAATAAAATTTTTTCTAATAAAAATAAAAAAATGGAAAATCCAAATTTAAAAAAATTATATTCGCCCGCATCATCCTGTTCTTCTTATTCGACGAGATCAACGGGATTTGAAAATAAATGTTTTGATAATAATAATAATAATCCATGTATAGATGTTAATATTTTATTTCTATTACAAGCCGAAATATTTAGAGAACAGACTAAAGGTTTACCTTCTATAGAAACTAATTATTGTTTATTTCCAGGTGATCCATTTATTAAATTTATGGATATAGTAAGTAAATATAATGATGTAGCTTATGTTGAGCTTAACAAAGAGAACATGGTTATCATTGGACATAATAATGTTTATGGATTTATTAGAGCAGTTTTACCGATTAGTAATACTGAGTGGATAGAAAATAAAATTATTAATTATATCAATATTAAAGAATTAGTTAAAAAATTAAAATCTTTTTCGAAAGAAAAAATTAGATTATTTGTTGACGATCAAAATCAATATAATATTCATATCGAGAGTAAAAAACATAATGAAGAATTATTATGTCAAGTTTATTATAGAGACACAATTTATAAACAAGAAACATTAGAAATGCCCCAAAGATATGATGATGATACGTATATAGGATTATATTCCAACTTAAATATTAATTTATTAAAATCTTATATAAATGGTTTAGCTCAACAAGAGAAAATTTATATGTGGACTACACCTTGTAAAAATTAAGAAACTGACAAAAATTCTAAAATTAATAATAATTTTAAAGAATCTGATAATAATAATTTAAAGAATCTTATAATAATAATGATGATAATAATAATGATGATAATAATATAGATGATGATAATATAGATGATGATTCTGAAACATCTGAAAAAGGTGTAAATGGTAAAAAAGATTATAAAAATATTAGTAATTATAAAAATTTATCTAAATTTCATTTTCTTACAATTGAAAATAATAATGATGGTATAGTTGACGATACTGTTAGACAACTATGTGTCGGGTCTACAAAATTTAAATTAGGATTTACATCTAATCAATTTAAAATTTTATCATCTTTAATAAAAACTAAAAGTGATTCAGATTATAGTGGTGTTATTAAATTTTCCAAAAGAGAACAAAGACCAATATTTTTCTCTATTATATTATTATCAGATAAGAAATGTAATTTAGAATTAGATATTCCTATCAGGGAATGGTATCCAATCCCAAAAAGTGTAATTTATGATGATGATGAAGAATCAATTTATGATGATGAAGAATCAATAGTTAGTGAAAATAAATTTAAATTATCTTTTGATAAAACGTTATATGATAAACCTTAATATGATAAAACGTTATATGATAAAATTTAATATGATAAAACTTATTATTATAGAACATTATATGCTAAAACTTAATAGAAAATACCAAAATATACGATAAATATATTTTCATATGTAATAAAATTTTTAGATTTAATAAGTTTTTAGATGTAATAAGTTTTTAGATGTAATAAAAAAATTATTATTCCCACGTGTCATCATCATCACTTAAATTACTCTCACAGACGATTGTTTGACATATTTCAGCTTGAATATCTTCTCCGTTATAAGGTAACATAATTTCATTTTCATCAGGTGCTTGACGTTTAAGAATATTTATTTGATCAGAAAATTTTTGTTCTTCAGTATTATTATTTTTATCAGGAATACTAATTCCAGTTTCTAAAGATCTTTTCCATGGTTTATTAACTGTAGTCGATAATGTTTTCCCCGAATATAATTTTAGAAAATCTTCTACTTTTACTTTATCTTGTGAATATCCTTTGAATGTTTTCTTTTCACTAAGTCTCCCTTGTTCATCTACAGTAATACAATATTTTATTTTAGGAGCAATAAACATTGCAAAAATAATTCCACCATTTTCATAATCATTTTTTCCTTGACACAATTCCCCACCAACATATCCAGCAGCATCTAATTTATTAAAGAGCTCATTGGAAATATATATTGAATCAGTATCTGTATAATGAATGTATTTTTCGTTGAAACCATTAATTTCTAAAATAAAGTTATTCATGATTCTTCTAGAGTGAGAAAGAATGAAAGAACCTAAGTGTGATGGCATGAATGACGTCTTCCCATCTTTTACAATATTAGTTTTGAGAAATTCATCATCTTCCATTTCTACTTTCGCTAAATATTGTTCATCATTTAATTTTTCATAATCTTTTACTTCTTGAGTGAAATTTTTTCTCAATGTATTCTCATTCCATAAATGATATTTAGTGGTTATATCTTTTTGCACAGTTTTGCCATATAGCGAATTCATCAATAATTTAATTAACTCATCACCTACAGTATTTCCTTCTGTTTTATATCTTTTTCTCAAATTAAAAAGTTTTTCAATATAATTTCGAAATGGTGAAACTTGATAATTTTTTTCATAAATTATACCATCAGTAATATGTAAGATTTTTCCCCCACATCTAACAATTTCTTGTATGTCTACAGAAGTTAATACATCATAACATATACCATTTCTAAACCTGATTACTTTTACATGAGAATTATTATTTTGATTTTTAACTTTATCTTTTATAGGAACTGGTTGGAAAAACATATCATTCGGATATTGAAACACAACAGAGAATATTCCAGTTTTAGGTCTAAATGTTTGAGTATTAAATTTATATACTATTTCCCGCTCTTCTTCTTGACGAAATTTTCTAGCTGATTCAGCTTTAGGGTATTCTGAATTTTCATCATACATAGCTGATGGATATAAAGATGTTGCATCAAAAGCCATTAGAAATTCATTTTTTTGTTCAAGTAGTTGATTTGAAATTTTCTTGCAAATTTCAGTTTTATCTCCTAAATCTCGATACTGTTTCATTAAATCTATTAAATTACTTCCAGGGGACAAAGCCCCACCAGCGTAGCGACCAAGGGACAAAGTCCCCCCAGCGCAGCGACCAGGTAAATACTGTTTTAATATTGGTAACAAGATGCTACAAAATGGCGATATGTATTTTCTTATATTTGCTGAAACTCTTCCACCTTTAACAGATTTTCTAATATAATTTCTAGCCCATAAATCTATATGAGAATGAATATTTATATTGTCATTTTGTACGCTTTTCATCCAACCGTTAAATGTTAAAGCAGAGGATGTTAAATTAGTAGTTATATCTTCACCAACTAAATCTCGCATAACATTATTATATTTGTAGATACAAAAAGCTAAAGAAAGAATATCGTTAACTAAATATGGTCTCCATTCATTTTCTTTTTCTTTATAATTTTCATGTGTTATGTCTCCAATTTCATAATTTAATTTACACACATTCGTAGGAATTTTAAAATTCTCACACCATTTAGAAAGACTTGTTTTTACATGTTGATAACTACATTTCATTATAATAGTTTGAAGTGCTAATTTACCTGACGGTGAATCTTTTTTCATATTGTTTTTAAATCTAAGAGATTTTTGAATATATCTACTAACACATTCAGTTGTATAAGGATTTTGTAATGAAGCAGTCAGTATTCCTCTTGAAGTTTTAAGAGGCGGTTTAGATAATTTAAAATTAGCCTTTATCGGAAAATAGGAATCAAAACCTGATGAATTGTGAGCTATTAAAGTTACTCTAGAATAATTAAATTTTCCAAGAGTTTTAAAAAATTGATGGATCGGACATACGTCCTCTGGGTTTCCCCCGATCGAACATTCATCATCCTCAGTTCTCGTAAATATTTTCACACAATTTTGAAGTTTATTAAATTCTAATTCAGTTAAATTATTATACTCATTAATCTGTTTTTTAAGTTTTTTAATTTCATCTTCATCTTTTGATCGTTTAATTTTAATCATATCACTTAACAAACGTGTTTCTAATTCTTTCAATCTTTGTTTCGGTAAACAACATATAAATTTATTAAAATTAATAGCTCCTACAGCATAAGGAATAGGATGAGCTGTTGAACAGTTAGGATCGGGAAAAGTTTCGAGATCCCAAATATATGTTGAACCATAGTCAATTTTTTTCTTTGTTATGATTTTATATGGACGCGTTGTTAGATTTTCATCAGTAACTGTTTTATATATGGGTTTGAAATTATTTTCAATTTCTCTAATAGCTTTTAATTTATGAGATTTATTAATTAAACAATAGTGACCAATTGTTGAACCTGCGTGAAAATAATTGTAATAAACATAATTATGAAACGTTTCAATTCCTCTAGGATTTAAATGACGATTGGCAGGACTATAATATTGAACACATTCTCCAAAATATTTATTGAATTGAGAAAATTTGCAGTTTGACATTACTCCTGTTCTAGATGTGGCTTTCTCTTTATATAAAAAATTATTAAACATTTCTTTCATCATTTCTCCTTGTTGTTCATTAAAACCTCGTAAAACATTATAACATTTAATAAAACAAAAATCTTCAGAAGGAATATAACAATATTCACCGAAATATTCTTTGATTCTATATTTCATATTAATCCCTGCCCCTCTATGCGATCTTTGTACTAACTTCATTCCAAAATCTTCATATTTAATATTACCTGTAAAAATCCATTCGTTAGCATCGGATTTCTCATCCAGATTCGAAAACCATGTTTCAAATGATTTTTTATTATAGAAGGTTACGTAAAAATTTTGAATTATATTTTCCTGATCTTTAATAACTTTTCCAAGTAAATTAATAATTTTACCATTTGCTAAAAGTTTCCGCATATCATTTACTACATTAATAAAAGATACATTTTCATATTTAATTTCATTTGGATTAAATAAATTACATAAATCATCACCAAGCTCATCCTTAATTCTATCATCAAAAAAGATATCAGTAATAGGAGTTTCTAATATTTCTTTTGTTCCACGTTTCTGTTTTTTAGTATTACGTCTAATACTACGCCTAGTACGTTTCTGTTTTTTAATACGTTTACTACGTTTACTATGTTTAATTTGCGCATCAAACTCAGCAGTTTGTTTCTTGATTAATTCATCAATCCTAGACGTTTGTCCGAGAGACATTTCACGATTCATATTTTTTAAAAGAAAAAATGAATTTTTACATAGAACCTCGGTTCCGTTTTTACATATACACAGGAATATGTAATTGATGTAATGTTTCTAATTCATGTGCTGTTAAATGTTCTTTCTTAACCAACCACCATAAATTATTATACGCCAAAAATACTCGGAAACTTCTTAAACAAAGTGGAAAGTCTTTTGTTTTAACACACGGTTTAATACCATGTTTTGTTTTATAATCTGTAACGAGCGCTACGTATTTATGATGATAATAAAATCTAACTTCTTTCTTCGAATTTACAGGATTTGTAGGATGGCGATAATCTTTTAAAACTGGTACATGCTCTATCTTGTAAGCATTCAACATATTTTTTTTATTTTTATTAACAAAAAATTTATAAGAAAAAATTATTCGGTCACTCCGTTCGGTCACTCCGCGAAAATATTTTCTATCGACTTTCAGGCGGGGCGAAGCCCCTCGAGACGAAGCCTAGTCAGAGAACAATTGTTCGATAACTCTATCATGAATTCTTTTATCAATATTAATTGTAATGAATCCATAATCTTTTGACCAAGCATTGTTACACGATTGTTTAAATTCATCTTTATTTCTTACACATAAATCTCTTAACAAATCACTTAAGTTTCTTGCATTTATTTCAAATAGTATAAATATATTTGCATTCTTTCTAATAACACTTCCGTCTAATGAATACATACTTTGTGTTAAATAAAAAACACTACAGTTATTATGTCTACCTCTTGTGAAATAATTTCTCTGAACTGACTGATTTCTATCATTAACACAATCATCAAAAATTACACAATGTTTCATTCCTTTATCTAGTTTACTAGGATCTTGCATATTACCACTATCATCTATTAGTTGTATCTTTATATGCTTATTTTTATTGGTTTCAACTAACTGATTATTTTTTGTTGCTTCTTCACACCACGAACTTATTTCTTCTTCATCTTCAGATTTTTCATATTCTTTGAATAATGAAGCAATTGCTGTTTTTTTAAGATTATTTTCAAATCCATATTTTAAAAATTGATAGACGGGTTGTTCTGCCGTTGTTGTATAAATTATAAGATTGTTATAATCCAAAAAATTTGGAGTCGTTAAAATTTTAAATAATAGATATGTTTTTCCACATCCTGATCTTCCACAAATAACTGACAAAACTTTATTAGATAAATTTGGATGATGATTAAATTTAAGTTTTTTTTTATTAAATGGAGGTAGTTCACTCATTTTTTAATAAAAAAATTTTATTTTTATTTTTTTATTTTTTGTTTCTAAAGAAGAAGAAGAAAATTAAACTTCTCTAGCTTCGCGTAGGAGTTTATACCTCTCGAACGGGAGTTTATACCTCCCGAACCAAAAGATCTATCATAATCTCTTCACCTCCAAAATTTATTTCTTGTCCTTTTTCATCAGTGATTCTAATGTTAATGTTGTTAATAGTTTTTCTTGTAATAGGAAAATATATTAATGTTTGTGGAAATACATTTAATCTATAACCAATGGGTACAGTAAAAGCTGGAAAACTGAATATTAAATTTGATAATTTACCATTTATATATCCTCCTTCAATAATGTCACAATGTACAACAATTGAATTTATTTCAGTTATTTTTGGAATCTTCTCACCTAAATGATAACCTTGACTATAGGTTTGTTTATTAAATCCTAATAGCTTTGACAATGATCTATCATGATTAAAATCAACTTGATGATTTTCGTCTAAAGTAAGAGAAAATTTATTAACTGCCGGTTCAACTGCAAAATGTAATTGTTTCTTATCTTTAAATGATATACCTAAATGTCTCTTAATTTCATTTGATATTGTTTCAACTTCGTAAGAACCAGGAAGAAAAGTTAGTATTTTCCATGTTTTGCCTTTATCAGTAGAATATCTAAATTGATCATTCACATCTTTGATAACGTTTTGAATAGTGTTAAATGTAGAGAAACTAGTCAATGCAATTTGATAATTTTTATTTTGTTCCAAATGTAGAATGGGTTCTAAATTACAAGTGTGTGATGGAGTAGTTGTTATAATTTTTAACGTCGTACTAAATTTTGATGAACCCAAAATCTCTGTCAATTTTTCTAAATGATTATTAATTTTGTCTAAATCTGCTGAACACATTTTTAAACTAAAAAAATTAAATAAATATTTTTTTATGAAATATTTTTTTTATAAAAAATTAAAAACAACAACATATTTCAGCTACGGGCGAAGCCCTGGAGGACATCAGAGATGTCCAGTTACACTTTTATAATCCTCTTCATTTAGAATCTTCTTTTCTAACAGTCTTTTCAATATAGCATGAATTTCATTGAAACTAGAATTATGTCCTTCTTTTATTGCAGATATTAAAATATTTAATCTATTTAGTAATTCTTGTGGATCATCTGGTAAAAATATGGTTGTTTCTGTTTTCTGTTTTTCAGATAAACCTTTCCCTACTTTAACTCCCGTTGATAATAAATTTTCTAATTGTTTATAACGTCTAAGAGATTTTACTGCACCAACTCTGTCTAACATAGCTTTATATTTTATGAGATCTTCTACAGCATAATTATTTAAATCTGCTCCTCTTAAAAGATTAACAAAATTTCTATCTAAATTAAAAGGAGATTTATCTGGTGAAAAAATTATACCTCGAAAAGGTTGTGGAAATATTTCTTTTTGTCCGAGATAAAATCTAGGTATTGTTTTTCCATCTATAAATGAAATAGAATGTTCAAATTGCATAGATTTTGGTAATTTCTTATTAATGTTTGATTCTAGTAATCCATAGTCATCTAATATAGTTTTGTGCTCTGGATCTGTTATATCAATTTGTTTATCATTATTTGTACTTTCTTTTTCAAGAGTTTTAAATGGTTTCATAGTTTTCTCAAAATCAGTTTTTACTTGCTCGGTTTGCTGCATTTTTTCAAACGTATCAGATTGAATACCAGCTTTTATCATTCTATGTTGAAGATGATTTTCTTTCATAATATTTCTTTGTTTTATTAACTCTTCTAATTGTTTTATTCTTTTAAAATTATCAGCTCTAATTTTATCCATTTTTAAAATATAATATTTGAATTTTGTGGTAACATTGGAATACAGCAAAAACATTTTACTGAACAAATTATTTTTTTATTGCTTTGTTGTTTGACATCTTTTCGTTTAAAGGTTTCTCGGTTAAAGTTTTCTCGTTTTAAGTTTTGTTTAATAAAGTTTTGCTTAAATTTTCGCTTAAAGTTTTTAGCTCTTCTAAAAAAAATTTGTCATTTTCTTCATTAGAAATTTTAGCATCACTAGAAATTTTGCCATCCTTTTTATTTTTATCATCAACTTTTTCTGTCTGTGATTGAAATGATATTTGATTTACTTCATTAGCTATTTGATCAAATTTTTCAATCTCATCTAACGTAATAACATTATCATCACATACTCTTTGAAAGTAGTAATGTAGTTTATCATAGACTTCTTTAATATGTAAATGCTTAGTTTTTAATGATTTTCGTTTCTTAGTTATTAAAGATTTATCTAACATTGTAACAAGTGAAGTTGCAAAAACACCCGTACCTGTTAAAGCTGTAGCAACTACTGGAATTACTAAAACACCTGAAGATATAACAATTGTCAAAGCACCTAAACTTATTGTTAAGAATATGCCAATTCCTTGTGTTACATTCTTAACTTTAGTCCATCTCTTTCTTAATTTTTTATAATGCTCTAATCTTAATAATAATTGAGATTCCTTATCTTTCATATACCTAACTCTATCTTTGTGTTTTTCTTTATTCATTTTTTCAATGTTAATCTTTTCAATGTCCATTAAAGTAGAACTACGTTCATATGATAACGAAGGATATATTCTTGAGGTTCCTTCCATTTCTGAAGTTCCTTCCACTTTTGTTTCTTCCATTTTTAAAGAAATATTTTTAGTCACATGATATATTTTAAAAACCAGAAAAATGGATTTAAAAGACGTTTTTAAAAATACTAATTTTCGGTGTCCTAGAACGGTCATGATTTTGGCGGGGGTGAAAATTGTAATTCTCAAATTTTGAGATTCTTAACTTTTATGATTTTTTCGGTGTCCTGGAACGGTCATGATTTAAGCGAGGGTGAAAATTGTAATTCTCAAATTTTGAGATTTTGAAAAATTTGAAAAATTGGGTATTTTTAAAAACGCCCAAATTTGTGAATTTAGGTCTTCATAACCTGAAAAAGGGTTCAAATTCATGAATTTATGTCGTTTTTAAAAAGTACCATTTTTGAAAAATGGTACTTTTTGAATGGACTAAATTCATGTATTTAGGTCTTAAAAATCTGAAAAAGGGTTCAAATTCATGAATTTATGTCGTTTTTAAAGATACTATTTTTTCTGATTTTATGGTGTCCTGGAACGGTCTAAATTCATGTATTTAGGTCTTAAAAACCTGAAAAAGGGTCTAAATTCATGAATTTATGTCGTTTTTAAAGATACTATTTTTTTTGAATTTTGTGGTGGCCTGGAACGGTCTTTTGCCCATTACTGAACCTTCGTCTTCTGATCGAATCCAAGATGTTCTCTAGCCCCATTTCCTGTCGCAGTTCTTCATTCGACCTTCTCTCTGATCTTCTCACTCCGCACATCCAACGTATCATGCGCACTCCGCAGACAGCAGCATCCTTTCATGATTTGCGAGCAGGGGCCACGATTCACAACCGTAAATCATTGCTTGCCGGACACATGCAGCATACAGCTGGCCTTTGACTCGCATGGACGGTGACTTCGATGTTAAGAAGGCTTGGAGCTCCCGAAACTTTCTCCAACCACACCGTAATCTGGCAACCACTGCTGACTCAACACCACCGCAACTGTCGATAACATCACCAAGATAGCAGAAGCTGTCTACGCTCTCAAGTCGGTTCCGTGCATGTCAACGCACTTGGGAATATCTTCACCATCATTCTTCGAAGCTGATAAGCACTTCTCACACTTGTAATTGATAGCCGCAGTGAGTCTCTCTTTCACTTTTGAGCATCGCGCATGCAACAAACCATTGCAGATGTTACATTGGATTGAGTTCGTTCCCACACCTTTGCAGCATTTTACACATGGCCATTTTGCTGTCTGGTACTTCTTCTCGACTATGTCTTTACCACCGCTTACCATGATCTTTGTCTTTGTGGCATTCATCTTCAAACCTTTACCGGACAAACTTCTTTCCCAACACAGCAATTTTGCTTGAAGATCTTCCTCCGAGTCAGCCATAAGGAGAAGGTCATCTGCATATAGAAGTTCATATGTCAATCCCTTCCACTGGAAAATGTGCATTCTATTCTGCTATACAACTTTTCGACAGCGAATCTGAAGAAGTCTCAGTGTATTCATTCCCTAAAGACCACGAGGAACAGCAGTGACTGTAATGGTTAGCGCTTGTTTCTTGCTATCGTCAGCAACTTTGCCGATCAAATGTCCACCACGAGCAAAAGGAGCGATATGAAATTCATCTGAAAATAGGGAACTTGATCTCTGCACTCCGATGAATCTAAGACATCCAATGTTCTCCATGTAAATCCAATGAGACGCAAATTAGTTTTTAGCAAAAATGAGATTTTCTATGTTTTCTCTTATCAACTGAAAAGTACTAAGTCTAGAGCTATGATTTTTGACATGGAATGTCATCAGGTCATTTCTTATCATGTTTATGAGATTCGGCAAGCCTCCTCCTGTCGACAAACACCAACATGTTGGCCCACTTTATTCTGAACCAAGCATGGTAATATCTCATGCACTTGATAGGAAATGACCTGAAGACATTCCATGCCAAAAATTATGGCTTTAAGATTTGCACTTTTCATTTGATTGGAGAAAACATAGAAAATCTCATTTTTGCCAAAAACTTCAGTCTGTAGACGCGCAGATTTGTAGTAGACACAGGACGTATATCATTGTAAACTTTCGTAGACTTGATGAAAATCAGAGATTTCTACATCTCTCCATTATCTGTTACTAAACTACGATCATAGAAGTAGATACTAGATACTAGTAGATCATAGTGGTAGTACACGATCTTACTATACAATATTTCGATGGTATTGTTGATTTCTATGACTACGATCAGTTTCACTAACCAATCTAATTCATGTTCACGAATTCATCCTAGATGTCTATACATTGTGAACATAGACAAATGCATTAGTGCAACCATAGAAATTAATAATACCATAGAAAGTCCTAGAATGGAAATTGCATGAAAATTATGGCACACGCCGGGGGAACTTAGTTGGGGCAAAAAGCAAATTTTGCGAGCTGGCTCTCTTGTTTTCGGGTTGGCATTTTTAATTATCAAGTCAATTTACGATCTTGATTGTTGCCCTTAGTCCAAAGATCATGTACACAAAAGCAATAGTGAAATTACAAAATACTGCGGCGACAGGATGACAAAGTAGGAAATCCTGTAAAACGTTCTGTATGGTCATCATTTTGAAATATCGCTCCTATAATCAAGCAAGAGTATAATCAGACACATACGCAACTTGTAATGTCGATTTAAAGAGCATGCATTGCTCCAGCTTGAAATCAGAGGCCAAGAAATCTCAGAGTATTCATTTTACTTAAAAGGGTTCCCCTGTTCAATATATTTGAGCAATTTTCAAAACCTTTGCATGCTTTCGAATATCAGCTTCCAAAATATCATCACACTATGTCATATAAATCATTTAATGATTAATTGAAAAGTTCCAACGAAATTTCATTTATCTGAGAAATGACTGTCTCTAAAGAAATTTTCGATGCGATTTTTTGCAGAAGAGCGCTAGGTTTCTTGACCGTTAGAAGGAGAAATAATCCAATAATTAGAATTTTTATCTTTGAATTCTTGAAATGTTCTCACAACCGGTACACCAACCACTTTCGATTATGACTCTGTGAACCAAATTTCAATTCGTATTCCAATGTTGAAAAATTGGAAAATAGTTGTCAATAACTGCTACAAATAGACACAGTTTATTAATCCATGGACTAGTAGGCTAATTCACATGAAACAATACTGCCATCTCACTTGCAATTCTTTTCATGAAAATCCTGTAATTAGGTGTCAACAACTTCCACAACCAAATTGGCAAATAGTTTGACTATGATACAATGTTTTAGATCGAATCTGATCTACAAACCATAGATTTTTCCATGTGCCATCATTGCACATAGGCAAGATATCAAACTTCCATTCTAGTGTACTATTATCTACTTCTATGAGTGCAACGTACTAATCAATCCACGTAAAGATTAGTAAAGTTTTCTGATCGTAGTTCAGAAATGCTAACCGCAATTCCTCTGGGATTACGTAGATATGAACTCCTCTGTAGTGAAACAATCTTCATTTTGTGTGTGAGTGAAAAGATTTCTCTTCTATGTAAACTCCCATAAAGGACAAATCATAGAAGTCTGTAAAGAAATTGTGATTAGCCAGAGACTACCAAGATATCGATATAGTCCCTGAATTAGCTCATTCATAGATTTCGCGGTATAACCATCGACTCCTAGATATATAACATAGATATACGAGTATTCTAGCTAGGAGTGCATGGTATAACCATTAATTTCATAATCAACAGTAGACATCTATAGGTCCTCGCTGCGCTCGGGCTGTACAACATAGTTGTGTGAGGAAAAGTCGATATTTCCTCTCTCAAGAAAACAGCTATTTTCTCGCCTGACGGCTCGGAGAATTAGTTCTCGACATCGGATTTCAAATCAACGAATCCCATAGAAATGGCGGTCAGCACAATACTAACATCAATGGAGGATTGAAATATTCATAAACTTCTTAAGAGCGACATACAATAGCACGGCCTTTACCTTCGTAATTGGAGGAGATATCAGTCATATCATCTATTTCGCAAATTCCAACATACTCTTGCCGAATGGTCTCTGCTAACGCAGCCTCGTCTATCTCTGCACTAAAAATTCCTGATCTAATGCTACAAGTTATTCTTCTCCCTGTACTTTTATTGCATGATGAGATAGTGCAGTCAAAAATAAAAACAAGTTAGCGACTGATAAAAACCCGACGTTTCGTCTCACAGAGACATACGCATGGGTAGCTGGTGCATCTCTGGTTTATCTCATCCTGCAATAACAGTATAGGGAGCAGTATAACCTAAAAATGAGTGCTGCATGACTGCTGCATGTTGAATTCATTGTTTCCTTTCAGTTGAACTCACCAGTTTGGTGTCCATCAATTTGGCGCATAACAAGATTCTTGGTAAGTTCCTTCTCCGTTGTTCTATTTGGCAATGATTTTCCAAGAAATAGTTGACCACCTCATGGATCAGTCACATGTCTACAGATTTTCACCTGGAAACATTTTAACTGAAATATTTCATTTCGTATCCACTGTGCAGAGGTTAACTCGACTGCTTGGAAACGTCCACATTTTTAGCGTTTTTGTCAGACGTCCAGATCGACGATTTATTTCCTTCCTATTTCCATCGATTTTTCATGATAAAAGGGAGATGTTTCACATCTTTATACGTTGTGAAATCGGAAAATACAAGGGGAAACATTAAACGGTCATTAACGGCTACAATCGGTTGAAATATACGGTGTCAAGTCACTTCGACCCCCTGACATTTCGACCCCATAAATTAAGTCATCTTAATTGACCCCATGAAATGGGGTTATCGAATCCACGCTTCTGCATAGTGCGTTGGCTACAGATATAGATAAATTGATGTGCTCTGTTCGATTTCCTGCCTATTAGCTGGCTGTTACAAGCTCCATCTGTCTGTTTCATCGATTTTAACATCTATCAAAGATTTCAAATTCTGCGTGTTGTGGGTAATTTTTCCTGATGGATATTTCGGCTGTAATTTTGCATTCATTAGTTAAAGTATGGCTCGTAGGGGTCTATTCTACCTATCTGAAGTGGATTCACTCACTGATAATCAATTTATGGGGTCGAAATGTCAGGGGGTCGAAGTGACTAGTAACCAAATATACAATATGCAGTTTATTAATATAACATGAAATATATCGAACTTGTTACGTGTGTTTTTTCCTTCGTTGCTTGATTGTAGGTTTGAATTCTGAAAGGTGGAAAAGTCACTTGACGAAGAAAAAAGGAATTTTTAGTACATGAAATCATATTCACAAAGTATCATGAATCGGAGAGGACACTTTTCATTGACTATTTTTGGGCAGGAGTTGGAGTTTAATTAATTGCAGTTTAATTGGTATCAGTCTTCGTTAACAATCAATTAATGGATCACATGAGCAATCAATCAATTGCACTTACTTCTATCACTGCCAAATCAACGTGCAATGACTAAGATAGTCATCATTTATATTCTCTATTTTACGAGTGCAATATTTGCTAGCTCAACCTGTGAAATTAGGTGCTCCATTAGGTTTAGCAAAATTATAATTGATCTAGGATCATCCAAATACTCATTGACATAATTAATGAAACAAACTATCATTGGCTTGAATTGAAGTTTGTTTCATTTTTTTCTACATACACTGAAAGAGTGCCTCAAATATAGACTGTAGCGTTCGAACGCCTTACCGAAGATAGCGAGAAGCTGGAATTCAATCGCGACGACCAGCTGTCCTAATTCCATTGAGTTTTGAGCACCGCAGAAGACGAGTTGCCTGGTGTGATGCCCATCACTCATGGAATGACCATCACTGTCAGAAAGTCTTGTGGACCGATGAATCGAGATTCACTCTGGATTTCAATGACGGTCGTGTCAGAGTGCATCGTCTTCCAGGTGAACGCTTTGCCCCATGCTGTATTAAAGAACACGACAGATACGGTGGTGGAAGTGTTATGCTGTGGGGTGGCATCCTCGGCTGTCATTGCCACTGTTAGGAAATTGAACATTCAAACCCTTGACTGGCCTGCACGCTCACCTGACTTATCACCCATTGAACAAGTCTGGGACGAGCTTGGGCGGCGAGTGAGAGACCGCTATTCACTTCTACCAGTGCCCCTGAAGATTCTCTCTGAAAGACTGACAGAACAGTGGCTTCTCCTTGAAACATCCTTCATTCAGAAACTTTGTGAATCCATGCCATCTCGGATTACTGAATGTATTGGAGCAAGAGGGGGGCACACGCGCTATTAAAGTTGAATCTGCTACATGCGTTGTTTTTCTGTGCTAGCGACTTGGTGGAGATTGTGACTAAATTATCAAGGTATCATACATACATGTATATATACCAGTCAAAAATGAAAGAAGTTAAAGAAGTAAATGTTTCAAAAAATTTTGTCAATGAGTATATATAGAACATACGTCTAGCTGGAGACTTCGGAGTTAAAATTTGAATTTATTACAATTTTCTTCCTCAATAATTTGAGTGACAATATCATGTCATCCACTGTGTATCGGGTACAATGATCGCCTTTTTTACTTGTGTATGGTTGCAATTAATTAAAATAATCGGTGCCTGATCCAATCAATTGATTGAATTGAATAAAGACCACCAACCAATTCATTGCAATCAATATATTGCAATAAATTTTTTCCAGTTGCTGTTTTTGCGGCCTCGAAGTCACTATCTGTCTCAACTGCTTCCAGTATGCTATAGTTTGACCGTAAAGGTATTTGGCAATTAGTTATTGCTCTATTCTGCCCACTTGTATCAGCAGGCGGCTGTCTCAGAGCATATTCAGCTATATTTATCAATTACGAAGACTTTGCACCGGAAACCGTAGGTGCTATTCGTAAAACTTGTATTTTGTCAAATCACCAGTACGGAAGTCGTGGAATCATGACGAAGGCTGAACTGTCTGCATTGTATCGTTCAGTCACTTCATGTTAGTATTTGCTTTGTAAACAGCGTCTTATCGCTGGTTGGATTTATTCTTTAATGAACTGAGTTGTGTCAGTTCACGAACACAGCTAACGACATGAATTATTTAAGTATTGTGAATCTGTAGAAGTCAGTATCTGCTTATTTTGTGTCTTTATTCATCAAGCAGGATTCTCATATACTTCAATACAAATAGGGAGAGAGAAGCGAGAAAGAGAAGTCGGCGAATGCAGCGTACGGGGAAAGTTAGCGCACGGCTCAGCGAGGAAATCATTTGTTCGGAGAAGAGCCGCTACAAATCACTGTCATTTCCATTGACTTGCAAGCAAAGAATAAGTCACACATATGAACCGTATTTTTATTATTCGACATTTTAGCTCAGTTCCAATGCTTGATTGTTGTATACCACACAGCATATAGTAGGGATATATAGGTAGAGTGTCGATTCAAAAACTTATCTGTATACAGTGAACATTTTTATTTGAGCACTTTTAAAAAAGTCAAAATTTGCCAATTTATATACTATCGAGATGATTCCTCTGTATAAGTAGTATGAAACAAGTTGGATATCAAAAGGAATGAATATTTGCTAATAAGCATCCTAACTAACCGGAAATTAAGCTGATGATCAAGGGAATTTCATGAATTGTATTGTAATGAAAGTCTTCATGAAAAAGTCGCGATATTATTCGTGCTTTATTGGTTGAAATTTCAACTTTTTAATTCAATTTTCACCGGCATGGTTTTATGATTCACTAAATTCATATTTCATTTCTTGAATCTGAGTAGCGATGTGGACACATTTACATCTTTCGAAGTTAAATGAAGTCATTGTCTTTGATTATGTGATTTTGCTCTGCCAATGGCAGGTTGCCTGTGATATGATCACGCTTATGAAAATACTCTTGAGGTTGAGCATGAAAGCAATTAGGAACCCATCCAATTGCTAATTTAGCAAACATTAAATCCCCAAGACTGTCATGAGAATCTGTGAATCATTCCTTCTGCATTGGAATCATGATCATTCAATTCCGTTGTAATTTCTGTAAAACTGCAAAACTTTGCATATCTGATATTTGATGACAATGCCACCTGTATCTCCCTTGAGTTCATTTAATAAAGTTGAAAGTGTATACACATTGATAAGAGATTTAATGAATGCGGAGTTACCACTCTACCTAATATACCTACTGTATGGTGTAATGATGTGCGACACGAAAAACGTGCAGGAATTTCAGCATAATTTTGGGTGGTCCCTGCTGTTTACCATCAGCTCTGTAGTAGCCTCTGCGTTGGCGCATTTGTATTTGACCTTGCAAAATGTCTTCCAAGCCTGGCTAAAAGTATATCATTGTGTTCGGTGGTCCACTCGCACTTGCATGATCCGAGAATGGCCCTCTGAGAGACATCTGGTCGACATCGCTCCGTGGGTGATCAAGGAACCATCAACTAAGCATGACAGATGTTGACGGGGGCTAGGAGAAATTAATTGGAGCAGGTGCCAATTAATTGCAATTATTCACAAGTCGGTAACATCGAACTTAGAAGGCGGAGGACGCCGAAGGACTGGTGTGGTTCTTAGAATAATGTTTTTAAAGACTTTCTCTGCTCTCCTGGGAGTTTTCAATCTAAATGACTTGCAGTATTCCGGAGATTCATCAGTTACGTATTCACTAAGTCAAAGAAGCGATTTGTTGAACGATTTCATAAACTATGTTGCATAAAATGTAGACCTATGCTGTCAATGAGATACCATTCTGTAGTCCTACTCGTATTTAAAACGAAGAAATGTTTGATTTTAACCTAATGCGAAGCTTGTTCTTGATATTCTAAACATTCATCTAATTTTTAATTCAAAAGTTATACTAAACATATTTTATAATAATCTTAGATAAGTTCAAATCTTGGTAAGCCTAATGAAACACATGATATCGGGATGGCCAGAGTGTCAGTATTTCAGTGTTCAAACTTAATTATCAGTGATGGTTTGACTTCACTACTGGGGGCTCCGACGATGTTGACGTAGTCAGGCTCTTAAGTGGAGCGTTGTAATCTTTTAGTCAGGATGCCCTTCGTGACGACTTCACTTGACACTTTGGGGCCTCGACCTCCGGACTGAAAGATCGCTGAACAAAGCACTGAATCACTGTGTCGCGGAGACCATTACTTACCAGTCATTGCTAAATATTGTTATAAGTGCATGTGCATGTTTTGTCATCAACGAACATAGTTGAGGGATTCCACACGTAACATAGGTGATTTTTGGAGAAACATATATCAAATTTTGAACCTTTTAATCAAAAAAAGCCTTGCTGTTGTTTATATGGCATTTATTGCCCAAATTTTCGCCTACTCAGGTCGCTTCAGGGGTGGAAAGGAGGATATTCTACAAACACTTAAAATTTGAAATCTATAAGATATTATGTTGAAATGGTATATACAGCATATAGATATAGAAGGTTATTTTGGGAAAGGATCCATACATAGAAAGTCAATGTCATAGAATTATTGAAAGATATTTCCATTACTTTGTGAAAATGAATTGGCGATATTGTTCATTCTCTTCACGTGAATTGATGGTGGGTTGGAATTTCTTTAATCAACAGTGCTTCACGAAGACGAATGTTGGTATTGTCGCTTTCATGAGTTAATGTGTCGACTTGTACATTCTTGTTATGGCATTGTTGTAAATGTTTGAAAACTGATGATGTTACTTGTGTTGTGTACTCTTTAACTCTGATGTGCAGAGTTCTAATTGTACTACCGATATAGGATTTTTGCACTTGAGATATGTTATTTTGTAAATTACGTTTTTCTTGAAGCAAAGTTCATTGTTTTGAATTGGACATGAGGTAAGTTGACATTTTGTTTCATATTTGTTATGGTTCTTCAATGCGTTTCTTAGAGTAGCTTATATGATTTTTGATAAAGAAATTCCAACCCACCATCAATTCACGTGAGGAGAGTGAACAATATCGCCAATTACTGAACTTTACATTAATGTTTCATTAATGAAACATTACATGAAATTATGGCAGTTTTCATTAATGAACTTTACATTAATGTTTCATTAATAAAACATTACATGAAATAATGGCAGCTTTCATTAATGAACTTTACATTAATGTTTCATTAATAAAACATTACATGAAATAATGGCAGCTTTCATTAATGACCTTTACATTAATGTTTCATTAATAAAACATTACATGAAATAATGGCAGCTTTCATTAATGAACTTTACATTAATGTTTCATTAATGAAACATTACATGAAATAATGGCAGTTTTCATTAATGAACTTAACATAAATGTTTCATTAATGAAACATTACATGAAACCATTGAAGTTTTCATTAATGAACTTAACATTAATGTTTCATTAATAAAACATTACATGAAATAATGGCAGCTTTCATTAATGAACTTTACATTAATGTTTCATTAATGAAACATTACATGAAATAATGGCAGTTTTCATTAATGAACTTTACATTAATGTTTCATTAATGAAACCATTGCAGTTTTCATTAATGAACTTTACATTAATGTTTCATTAATAAAACATTACATGAAATAATGGCAGCTTTCATTAATGAACTTTACATTAATGTTTCATTAATAAAACATTACATGAAATTATGGCAGCTTTCATTAATGAACTTTGCATTAATGTTTCATTAATGAAACATTACATGAAACCATTGCAGTTTTCATTAATGAACTTTACATTAATGTTTCATTAATGAAACATTACATGAAATAATGGCAGTTTTCATTAATGAACTTTACATTAATGTTTCATTAATGAAACATTACATGAAATAATGGCAGCTTTCATTAATGAACTTTACATTAATGTTTCATTAATGAAACATTACATGAAATAATGGCAGCTTTCATTAATGAACTTTACATTAATGTTTCATTAATAAAACATTACATGAAATTATGGCAGCTTTCATTAATGAACTTTGCATTAATGTTTCATTAATGAAACATTACATGAAATTATGGCAGTTTTCATTAATGAACTTTACATTAATGTTTCATTAATAAAACATTACATGAAATTATGGCAGCTTTCATTAATGAACTTTGCATTAATGTTTCATTAATGAAACATTACATGAAATTATGGCAGTTTTCATTAATGAACTTTGCATTAATGTTTCATTAATGAACCATTAGTATTTTCATTAATGCTTTTTCATGAAATGCTGAAATTTCATTAGTCATCAATGAAACATTACATGTCATAAGATGAAGCATTAATGAATTGCAAAATTATTTTCGTGCGGGACCCCTGAAGCGGCCTCAGTAGGCGAAAATTTGGGCAATAAATGCCATATAAACAACAGCAAGGCTTTTTGGATTAAAAGAAAATTATGTTATAAACAGCATGCTGTTCAAGCGGAACTATGAAATTTTATGCAAATTTGTGTGCATTGTGACGCAACTTTACTTACAACTTCTGCTGTTTAAGAAATTTCATATGTTAATTTCTTATCTGACATATTTCCTGGAATAACACTTTCGGTGCTGAAACTATGCGTCTGACGCAGGCATGAGAGTGACATTGAACATTGTCGTCACGTGAAATTGTGACATTTGAGACGTTCCCAGTTCTAGTGCCCTGGTAGCCTTGTCAAAATAACTAAAATTTCGCTGCAACAACACCGTTCATTCCTTTGTATCACATAATCATAATTTTTGCTGTCCTCGATCAAAATATAACTCGATACAAGATTTGTTGTTAGATACGAAAAAGGGGACAAAAATTCCAATTTTTATGCATTTTCTTGTTTTAGAACTGAAGTGACCTTCAATTTCAACCTTATGTCCGAAATATCATAGAGATTATGATAGGATATGATGATTCGGATATTTAGCGATAATTTTGGATAGTGATTGATGGTTTGATCTAAGGTTTCAAAAATCACTATTTTGTCTACTTTTTCATAGAATCCGTCAGTTCTGTAGAAAACGCATGCATGTGATTACAGGCAGATTCTATTTCTGTAAGTGTGCACCTTCGTAGTCCTAAGCGCTATGGAAATAACTTTCTAAAATTAAGTGACAATCATACAATCATTTTGTGGACTGATCATCCTCAATGATAAAAGATAATTGCAATTGATTGATTGATAGCAGAATGCATCAGTGAAGGTCGTGTTGAAAGATTTCTCAGATTCCGCTTGAAACACTTCATTAACTCTCAGATTGGTCATTTCAGAGCTGCCAGCTGACATCGCGCGTCTGTCTAACCTTCAGAATTTGAATCTGTGCAATAATTACCTCGAAGTAAGTCATCTCCGCTATTGTCAGCGTCAGTATTCCGACTGTGACAGTTTCAGGACGCTAGGACGTTCATCACAGATAACCACAGCCGCACAGATCATTGTTTATTGAACATGCGTGCGACTCTCTTATCAACTTCCTTTGAAGATCATCAAGACATGCGCAAATACATCTTCACATTGTTTCACACAGCGCAGACATGTCAATAAATGATCCTCTGTCTATCAGACCCACTTAGCGGACATGTCGACAATGTCGCAATCATCAATCCAGTCCTAAATTTGCTTTAATGACATCAATGAGTGAATTAGACACTACTTTAAATCAGGGTGCGTAAAAATAAGTTTTTTATAAAATGTATCCGATTCAAGCAATGTATTCTTATCAATATGTCGTTTTTGCACGAGTACAATTTATTGCCCTACCGGTTTTATATGATGAGTGATTCTGCTATTTTGTGTGTTTTGCTAGTATTCTGGAGTTTTTCTCATTGGGTGGATGGATACGCATAGAAATTTCTGATGCTGGCTTCCCTGTAATATGCTGTCCAATTATTTGTTTTTGTCGTCGGGATTCTCCGATGTAGCGATGAGGGCATCGTTCACAATAGTATTCGTAGACAACTGAGAAGGATTCTTCGAACTCACGGAATGACTGTTTAAGCCTAGCTAGAAGTGCAAACTGACTCAAAACGATGGCACATGCAGGAACTTACTAAGTGGACAAAAAGAAATTTTCAATACCTTACAGAGATAGGAAAATAGTCGTGCGTTGCTTGCGGATTGCTGTGAATTCCTTCAAAATGCTCCAATCGCCACGATTCCTTCAGATTCGAAGAATTCAGATCATTGCCCAAAAGTTTTCTCGATAATGTTGGGCCCTCCGATCATTATTTAAAAAGTTAGCAGGCGCACGAAAAAACGTTCACAAACTTCTCTGTAGAACTTGACATCGACTACGTATCTTTACTGTGTGATCCGGTTGATAACAGTCACTGAAACTTCGCACAATTTGGCGTGTTTAATGTTGAAATGGCTGCTCATTGTTCGATTGATATGGTATTATGTCAGCAGATTGTGCCATTTCATTAACGTTACATGTTCCAATGCTTCCTTTCCACTCAAACAGAAGAAGAGACGACCTGTCCAATTCTGTGGTTAGAACTTCATGGACTCTGTTAAGGATTAAGTTTTGACTTTTCCAAGTATTGAAGGCCACCACAATTTCGCTGTTCTTCAAAATTTCATTGGTTTTGTGATTACGTTGTTTTATTTCAGCTGCTCAGCAAGCAGCGTTTGGTAATTTCTAAGAAAATAGCTTTCTTTTCTTCTGTTTCATTGTGCCTTGGTTCATGTTTGTTGTTGAAACTATTGTCAAATAATGATTTCCAACCATCATAAAATCACGCCAAAACCTCATGAACGATCAAATATCATCCGAACTTTTATATCTATTTTTGTAGGTGGCTTGCTGACATATTTCTCTGTCAATTTTAATACTAATTCGATTTTTATGCCAACTGACAGACAATCCTGTCGAATTCAATTCACGCTCCTGCCTTGCGACTGTCAGGGTCCCTTTTTAAAATGTCTTCATCATTTATCTCATGTGTATTCAAGAAATAATGGAAACTTGATAACGAAGTAAATCAAATGACTCCTTGTATTATAAAAAATAATTTAGAACAAGTTCGTGATGCAATAAATTCATCATCACTACTAATCCTTTGCAGTTCATCTGTGCGGGTTGGTAAAGAAATCAAGTTTTCCCGCCTCTCCTCCGAGATTCGTCCGCTACGTCAACCCCATTGTAATACCGCTAGACGACATTTGGGGTGTTACAGACACCCCACCATTGAGTCATTATCAAATATTTGTATAAGAATATATTCTTTAGTATTTTGACTTTCAGACATCTCAACAAATATGTTTCTCTGTATTGTTCAGAATTCTTACATAGCTATCTGCTTTGTTTTAGCATACAAATTCAAATACATGTTAGACGAAATTTGGGGTGTCTATGACCCCAAGGTGAACGAAGGGATAATTCCATCTATTGCAACTGCATTTATATTTTTCAAAAAAGTTTTCAATTTCATGATGTTTCTTTTATTATTTATCAGCAGAATTATTGGCTATAAAGATATCTATTTGGACATAGAATGTGATCTGCTACTAGTTGATTAGCGACAGTTTCAATCGATCGGCAAGTATCATTATTCTGCTTGACTTCATGAATCTCATATTGAAATCGGCTCAAATAACATCACAATTAATTGAGCAGCCAGCAGAAGACAGTGAGAGTGATGATACCGAAAATGAAATTGTGGATGTTGGTCAAGTTGACATCAGTGTTGAGGTGGTTCTAGACGACAATGAAGAACACGACGATTATTTTGCTGAACGGGATTTCTTCATGAAATCGCTGTCGAAGATCCCATGTCTGATTCTTCACATGATGAGCATACAGATGATCAACTGACTGATTCTACTGACGAGACGGTAAAACCCATCAAAGAAATGTATTTCGTGAAGGAATGGTGTAAAATCGGGAATAAATCCGCAGTCAGCCTCAGAGACTTTTCTCATGTTCTTCGATGAAATTATTGGTGAGGCAAAATGGCTTACAAACTTGAAGGAAGACGACCTATATTCTTATCTACCGATGGTCTTCCTGACATTGTGAATTTCTATGATTCGACAAGAGGGTACTGATGATATGGATCAGAAAGTGAGCCTTCATCGCTCCGGACGGAAAAGTCGTCGGTGGCCTCACGTTATCACCTTCAACTTGGTAGATATTGCTGTCATGAACGCTGGCATCATTTTCAAGAAGCTGAAACAATCTGCTAGTGATCGTAAGAACCAATTTCATGCTGACTTCTGTTTGAATGTGGGCTAAGAACTGATTGATGAATACATCCAGCAACTACACGAGCTTGAGATCCAAACACCGCTAAGCTATCGAACTTTTGGGGTATAACTTGTCGATTTCTGTTCACGATTGTTCATCAACCGACAAAAGGAAGAGATAGGAAGTTCAATAAGAAAACAGCAATGAAATGTCATGATTTTGTATGCAGACAGCACTCACCAGTGTTCATGACGTGCGAGCATGCGTGAGTTCGTGCTTGAACTGCAGTACAAGCAACTGTAAAAATCTCACTGATTCACTGATAGTTCGTTATAAGAAAGATTTGTAGGGCCTATCTGTCTTATTGTAACTAAACTTATTCAAAAATATGCATTATACCTTTCACTACATTTAGATGTTTGGTGAAAATGTTTCAAAATGGGAATTCTATTCCTGTAATTTGGTATTGAAAATTATGTTGACATGCACGTATATTGAGGTATAACATGATGACAACGCGGCGACAATTTTATTCAATGATTCCACGAAATATAATTAGTAATATAATGATTTAAAATGACTATCAATAGGTGAGGTGTCGCAGACGCTCCAAATGTCGTCTACTAAATTTTAATTAATGTGTCGTCGAACAGTTGAATTGACGTTCGAGGGATGCTGTATTGCATGAGTTTGGAACAATACTTTTGCAATACCAGATGGTTCCTTATCAAGGACATTTCAGGATATTTCGAATAAGGCAGACCATTTGTACTTCTCAAGAGCTATCAGTGTACAGGGTTGCTGTTGGGATTGAATTTTGAGTCCCCACCTCACCCCATATGTTATTTTTCTTCATATATACTCATTGACAAAATTTTTGAAACATTTACTTCTTTTACTTCTTTCATTTTTGACTGGTATATATACATGTATGTATATGATACCTTGATAATTTAGTCACAATCTCCACCAAGTCGCTAGCACAGAAAAACAACGCATGTAGCAGATTCAACTTTAATAGCGCGTGTGCCCCACCTCTAGCTCCAATACATTCAGTAATCCGAGATGGCATGGATTCACAAAGTTTCTGAATGAAGGATGTTTCAAGGAGAAGCCACTGCTCTGTCAGTCTAGCAGAGAGAATCTTCAGGGACACTGGTGGAAGTGAATAGCGGTCTCTCACTCGCCGTCCAAGCTCGTCCCAGACTTGTTTAATGGGTGACAAGTCAGGTGAGCGTGCAGGCCAGTCAAGGGTTTGAATGTTCAATCTCCTAACAATGGCAATGACAGCCGAGGAGTGATGTGGTCTTGCGTTGTCGTCTTGGACGACGAGATCCTCCACCCTGACTACTGGGGCAACAACAGGAAGCACAATTTCATTGAGATACCTCTCTCCAGTCAACGTGCCTTTGATGATGACTGCTGTCGTTCGTCCGCCATGCCAAATGCCACCCCACAGCATAACACTTCCACCACCAAATCTGTCGTGTTCCTTAATACAACATGGGGCAAAGCGTTCACCTGGAAGACGATGCACTCTGACACGACCGTCATTGAAATCCAGAGTGAATCTCGAGGCACTCTTCCAGTGTACGACTAGCTTTGGGACTGACACAAATCTATTCCTCTTTGCAGCTAAAACTAGACGTGCGTCTGTCCTTCCTGCAGACTTTCCTGGTAGACCAGAACCATTCTTCGTTTTAACATCTCCTTCTGCTTTCCATCGACACCACCACCTCCAAACAACGACTCTCGATAGTTGCAGCTCTTCGGCAACACTCGCACAACTTCTACCACAACGAATCATTCCAATAGCCATACCTCTGGTAAACTGATCGTGTGCCATTTTATTTTACAAAAGCTGGATTTCAGTTCACATTTATGTTCAATTTGTAAAAGCAATTCTGACAGTTGTATCGATATCAAAATGTGAAATTTGACCACCATAGATCTTTCTCCATTCTCTAATGTGTTGAATGGTAATACATAGAAAGCGAGATATTGCGTCAAGTGCGGCAGTACTGTTATTCTTCGTAATTGCGTGGAACATGGTCATTACTCACTGGAGAAGTTTCAAACTGAAAGTGCTCATAAGTTTCTTGACAAGTTTCCTGCTGGCAAATTAAGATGCTTATTTACTACCTTCCGACGAGCGAGTAAAAAGAAATTGCTGTTTTGACATTTACGATCTTTGAGCACGTTTTCGGTAATCAGAACACGCCGATGCGTTGCTAGGGTTAGGAGCGTTGTTGGTAAGGCAGGCGTAGACTACTCATTGCACGAGTCATGCATATAGATGGGAAGAACAGAAAAAAGATCACAATGTTGATTCAAGTTTTTGGATGACCTGTCACTGGTGTACCGGGATATCTGATGTAACAAAAGTTTTCGTTACATCAAGGTCTTTTCCTTTGACTATTTCCTTCACTGACAACCAGGGCTGTGGAGCCGATGCGTTATCTCATCGGCTCCGGCTCCACGACACTGATGTGAAAGGCTCCGACTCGGCTCCGGCTCCGGCTTCAAATTCAGGTTCTATCTATGCTGGTTATCCTGGATCCGTTGAACGGGTTTTTTGGATAACGGTGTGGCCTTTAGAGGCTTGCTGCAATCATCAAATTAGTTTTCATTAACAAGCAACGACTTAAGTTAATAATAAAAATGATAATAGCCTAATATAATGACAAATAACATACTTGTCATATATTTTTGCATGAATTGACTATCTCTGAAAGATAAAATAAAGTTATAGCCAGGATTGGTGAAATTAGATAAAGATCTCCCGCACTGGCTAAATATAAATTGGCCTAGCCTGCAGCCAGTCTACTACGAGGCTACATTAAATAAGACCACATGAGTGATGATGATATACCTAATTAGCCGTCACAGGGGCCGAATAGTAGTATAAGCTTTTTAACAAAGCTTGAATATGAAACTGGATAGCGTATGCCTCTAAATAGCTTATAGGGCCTGTATCTACTCGAACATGGAAAGGGTATCGGCTATATAGCCAAATATACCGTATCAATAAAGATATCAATTGCTTTATTGAATATTAAAGTGTATATAGGCTAGCTTAGGTTGTTATTGTCATTAGTTATTGCCTTTATTCAATAGTCTGTTGGTCCATGAATAATATGATCGGTGGGTAGCCCACGACTCATCATCTGTAGAAATTGTAATTTAGATAGTCTCATTGCAGTGTAGGCTAGAAATGTACAATTAAAAATTATATTTAAAAAAATTCAAAATATCTAATTTAGGACAAGTTTTGTAATTCTATGCAGCATACTTAATAAGTTAAGGCCTAACTTACATTATATTAATTTCGTATTTTTCATTATGGCGTAAAATTGCACTAAATAATTCATCAATGATTCATGTATATTATTATATTCAATTTATGTATAACACATTACCACTATTCCTCTGATGATGGTTAGGCTGATGAAACTGAACTCGGAGTATCACACAGTATGTTGCAGGGTGCTATGCATAATAAAAATCTGACTGCGAGCACCGAGCAGAAATCCCATCTACTTTGCTAGCTTTCGAATGCGCGTGCGGTTTAATGTCACAGACAATAGAAAAGGGAGGTCAAAAGGCGCCTTTATTGAGAGCGTCTCAGTCTTTTTTTATTGTTTACATATAAGTCAGCATGATATCAGCATAAAGTGTTGACAGACGGAAAAAATAATGATGAAAATTCTTGAAATCCACAGGTCTATGACATTTGGGGAAATATTATTACACGATACGGCTCTTGTGCAGTCCTCCCCCCATTTTTTCTCTGGTCAAAAGATGCAGCACCATTGGATGTCCGTTTCAGCATCACCGGTTTGAGTGAAGCATTCCGTGCTGTTGTAAAAATCTACGTGCGTAATTGCGATGTCATGGTCGCAAACTTCGTCAGCAAGTCAACATTGTAATTTGCCTTCGGGTTTTTCGCATTGAAATATACCCTTTGAATTTTGAAGTCAAAGGAAATTCATTGTGAATGAGATACCTTTAAAATAATAGGGCGCTACTAGAAGTGGCTGGGTCGCTTATTGCTATAGCCATGTGAGGACTTGTAGTCAGGTCATTCGTGTGAGTGTGAAGAGTTATCCCTCCAATCAAAATTGATCAAATTGAATAATCGATTGTTTTGAAAAGTGAGTCAGCTCGTCTTTTTGAAGATCTCTGCTTTCAAATGACCCATTGAAGTGAATTACTCCAAGTGAAGGAGATGACATTATTCCTCTCTTCAAAGATTTTTTGATAGAAAGAGAAACCGACGAAGACGATCTATTGAAGTTTGACTTCAAGAAGATGAGACTGGATGATTTCTATAATCATCAGTGGAAATTCTTGCATGATTTCATCAAAATGATAATGCTGATTTCGTATGGTCAAGCAAATATCGGAAGGGGTTTCTCTGTGACTTCAGATATGCAACAATCAAATATGTCGGCTAAATTATTAATGCCTCGAAGAAATGTGTACGATGGCATGAAAGCTACTAAATGTGCCCTCGATGATATGCCAATTGCTAAGCAGATGATTCAGCATTGACGAGCTGCACGTTCCAGGTATCATATTTACTTGGTCCAAAGCTGCTGAACATCGACACGCAAGTGATTGAAAACGGAAAACCCTTACCAATCAAATTGATTTAAAAGCAAAGCGCATCAAATCTATCGGTAAAACGAAATTAGAATTCGCTGAAAACTCCGACGTGCTAGCCTTTTCCGCTGAAAAGAAAAACGATTTAACTCTTCTGGTGAAATCGAATGCTTTGCGGAAGCCGTTGATGAACTGTCATGAGAAGTGTGCTCCCTTGAACGAGACATTGAGCATTGCACGTCAAAGATTTTAGATTTATGAATAGGCCTCTAGAGTTACCAAATCGTGTTAATTATACACATCTTGAGATGAGATGCTGACAATACCTGCTTGAGCTTAGTAGTTGATATGAAGTACGTTTTGTTGCATTTTATAATTACCTTTGAGTTCTTAATATCGATAAAGAGTTCAGAATGTAAACTTTTGTACTGTCTAAATTTTCAGTTTGAAGAGATTTGAAATTTAAATGTAATTCTCCGTATAAAAAGACTCAATTTATTTTTCAAATTATGTAATATGTCATCAGAGATGCCTCCGACAGCACTCTATACGTACGAGTTTGGATTTTTTCAGATGATTTTCGTAAAGCATTTTACTCGTATGTGTCGTAACATCAATCAGTTTATCTTTTCAACACTTGTTTTTATTCAGCGTAGCAAAGTGCGTCAAGGTAACAAAGTTAAAAAAAACAAGCTAATGACTAGTTAATTTTCAATAGGTACAAAGTATGATTTAAAAGAAAAGTTTTATATCCTAAAATGTCTAAAAATTTTCAAAATACTTACTAGAAGGACAAACAACGCTTCTCCTCTCCTCATGTGTAATGAATTGGCGAGTAAGTCGTTCTGTTCAAAATTATGTTTATCACTTATATATTGAAAAGATCCTATTTAACAGTCTGCCGATTCAGATGATAAGAGGACAGGTCTGTTTCCAATCAAAATACCAGATCTAGCTAACACAACGAGATTACGCTATCTAAAATCTACCAGGTGTGTAAGAGAATTATATTAGTTCCTTAACCTAAAACGTGAAATAGAATTCTACAAAATGTGCATGCAAATTATTTGACTATTTTTAATGAGGTCATCAACAGGAACTTGGTCAGGACGATCGCGTTTCGACCGCTTAATCCTGGACGCTCAAACCCGACCAAGCGCGGTCCTGTACATTTAAGATGCACAGCCTCAAAAATTAAATTTATAATAGAGAAAGATTAGCATCTATCAAAAAAATAGAGTCACTATTGACTGAAATGTACCTCAGGCATTTGAAAGAAGGACAGAGTCCAGCCAGTTAGTTTGTTTATCAGCTTTGCTACAGTTACAGATCAAAAGAGCATTTCTTTTAGTTCTTTTATTTTTTTCATTATCAGGAAGGAGTTTCAAGTTTTATACATGTTAGTTTGTACACTATTTTTGATATGAATTCTATATGAAAACACTTATCTTAAACTTGTACTATTCTTTTCTCATTGCACATGTACTAAATAGGCTTATACTTATTCGGCTGCTATATAATTCCGCTTAGCAACCGTTTAATTCCGTATACGCAGTATTATTTTTATATAGCGAAATAAAAGCCGAAAGCTGCTGTGATCTTGTTTCATTTTTTTCTTCCCTCTAACCCTATAAGGTCACGGCAGCTATCGGCTATTATTTCGCTATATTGATATACTCCGCATTATTGAATAAAATATATGAAATACTTTTAGCTAAACCAGTCTTTCAACGCACTAAATTTATAATACTGACATCGATTTCGGCGGTCCGGCTTGGTCACTTTGTATTTAGAAATGTACTTTGTATATATTTAATAATGCTTTCGAAGACTTTCTTTGAAAATTGCGTGATGATAACAAAAAGATGCTTAGCATTATCTTATCACACATTATTACCAGATGAATGCAATAATTTGACACTCAAACGAACTACCAAAAAATAGTACTTTAATATACTGTCGAAAAATTTTTATCAGTGAACATTTCTTTTCAGATTGAGTAGGAACCCTGATAAGTGATTAATACAGCCAGAGCTAATATTTTCAATACATAATTCAATATATGCTGTGATAAAAAGGCGTGAGAATCAGTCCTCATTCAGTTTTGCAGCAAAGCATGCTCGTGGTGTTCCTCCCCGAGATGATGCTTCAGACGTCCTTGACACACCGAAGCTATTGTTAATCATTCAAATCATTGACATTGTGTTATGGATTAAAGATCAGCATAGATATCTCCCCGAGATGATGCTTCAGACGTCCTTGACACACCGAAGCTATTGTTAATCATTCAAATCATTGACATTGTGTTATGGATTAAAGATCAGCATAGATATCTCCCCGAGATGATACTTCAGACGTCCTTGACACACATAGCTATTGTTAGTCATTCAAATCATTGACATTGTGTTATGGATTAAAGATCAGCATAGATATCTCCCCGAGATGATGCTTCAGACGTCCTTGACACACCGAAGCTATTGTTAATCATTCAAATCATTCACATTGTGTTATGGATTAAAGATCAGCATAGATATCTCCCCGAGATGATGCTTCAGACGTCCTTGACACACCGAAGCTATTGTTAATCATTCAAATCATTCACATTGTGTTATGGATTAAAGATCAGCATAGATATCTCCCCGAGATGATGCTTCAGACGTCCTTGACACACCGAAGCTATTGTTAATCATTCAAATCATTGACATTGTGTTATGGATTAAAGATCAGCATAGATATCTCCCCGAGATGATGCTTCAGACGTCCTTGACACACCGAAGCTATTGTTAATCATTCAGATCATTGACATTGTGTTATGGATTAAAGATCAGCATAGATATCTCCCCGAGATGATGCTTCAGACGTCCTTGACACACATAGCTATTGTTAGTCATTCAAATCATTGACATTGTGTTATGGATTAAAGATCAGCATAGATATCTCCCCGAGATGATGCTTCAGACGTCCTTGACACACATAGCTATTGTTAGTCATTCAAATCATTGACATTGTGTTATGGATTAAAGATCAGCATAGATATCTCCCCGAGATGATGCTTCAGACGTCCTTGACACACCGAAGCTATTGTTAGTCATTCAAATCATTGACATTGTGTTATGGATTAAAGATCAGCATAGATATCTCCCCGAGATGACGCTTCAGACGTCCTTGACACACCGAAGCTATTGTTAGTCATTCAAATCATTGACATTGTGTTATGGATTAAAGATCAGCATATATATCTCCCCGAGATGATGCTTCAGACGTCCTTGACACACATAGCTATTGTCAGTCATTCAAATCATTGACATTGTGTTATGGATTTAAGATCAGCATAGATATCTCCCCGAGATGATGCTTCAGACGTCCTTGACACACCGAAGCTATTGCTACTCATTCAAATCATTGACATTGTGTTATGGATTAAAGATCAGCATAGATATCTCCCCGAGATGATGCTTCAGACGTCCTTGACACACCGAAGCTATTGTTAATCATTCAAATCATTGACATTGTGTTATGGATTAAAGATCAGCATAGATATCTCCCCGAGATGATGCTTCAGACGTCCTTGACACACCGAAGCTATTGTTAATCATTCAAATCATTCACATTGTGTTATGGATTAAAGATCAGCATAGATATCTCCCCGAGATGATGCTTCAGACGTCCTTTACACACCGAAGCTATTGTTAATCATTCAGATCATTGACATTGTGTTATGGATTAAAGATCAGCATAGATATCTCCCCGAGATGATGCTTCAGACGTCCTTGACACACCGAAGCTATTGCTAGTCATTCAAATCATTGACATTGTGTTATGGATTAAAGATCAGCATAGATATCTCCCCGAGATGATGCTTCAGACGTCCTTGACACACCGAAGCTATTGTTAGTCATTCAAATCATTGACATTGTGTTATGGATTAAAGATCAGCATAGATATCTCCCCGAGATGATGCTTCAGACGTCCTTGACACACCGAAGCTATTGTTAATCATTCAAATCATTGACATTGTGTTATGGATTAAAGATCAGCATAGATATCTCCCCGAGATGATGCTTCAGACGTCCTTGACACACCGAAGCTATTGTCAGTCATTCAAATCATTGACATTGTGTTATGGATTAAAGATCAGCATGGATATCTCCCCGAGATGATGCTTCAGACGTCCTTGACACACCGAAGCTATTGTTAGTCATTCAAATCATTGACATTTTGTTATGGATTAAAGATCAGCATAGATATCTCATAGAATTGGAGTGGTAAGATGGTAGGATTCTTGACAATTCAAAATCATAATTTATCGTGTGAAAAACGCCAGTTCTGATTGCTTCTAGTGAATGACAATATTCATGATGATCTTCACAGAATCCCCATAGAAGCGCTATGGGAGCTGTGCGGATGACCTCAGCATCCATGCCCACCCCATATCCATGGATGTACCCAGAGAATCCCCATAGCCACGGCAACCTTGTCAGTGTATTTATGGAATTTGATCTGGGCCATTTCCCTGTTATTTTTTCATTACCTACTTCAACTTCGCAAGAATCCTAGACGCAATGTCCTCATACAACATGATCAACCACGTAAAAATGCGAGAAAAAGGTAGTGTTGTGTAGTAGTTTCTTTCATTCTACTTTTGTCTGACCTCAATAATGCTTTGTATCACACATGCATCATGCGAGTCACATGCACGTTATGTGTTTCATGGCCTGTGTCTGGTACAGTAATTCGTCTTGCAACTTTTTTTCTGCATGAAAATCAGAGAGACCTGACTGGACAATAGCTTAAGAAATTTACTTCAACAAAACTAACAGCTGACAAATGATCACTAGGTGGTGACTTCAATGATCAGATGTTACCTGCTCCGATCCGCCTTGCGATTACCTGTTGGTTTTTCAATCAAATTCGGTAGTCAGAGCTGTCTGAGAAAGGAACAGAACATCTGCAGGAGTTTTGTCTTTAAAGGACCGTCTTCTCGCTTGGTACAACAGCACCGTTCTTCTAAGAATAACGCGCATGTCAACATGCCGCGACATGCACTTACCAGCGTTGTTTTCTGACGCAGAACTTCAACACAGAATGAGATCTCAATGAAGACGATGAATAGGACTACACATTCATATTCGAAGTTATTCTCAGATGAAGACTGCTACTATCCAATGTGAGAAAAAGGCTTGGGTGCCTCATGGGGTATGTTGATACCAACCTTTCGGCTCCTTTCTCAGACAGCTGTCTTCTACCTGCCTTTGTGTTGCTAGGCTCTCCAGACCCCTGGACGTTAGTATTAACCGATACGGCAAGTTTACCCTCAATGTATTGAAGCAAGAATCGTCTGTGTTTTCATCACTAATAATTCCATGATATCTTTAGGACTTTGAAGGACCGCGTTGACGGTGAGTATTGTTTTAATCGTCCCCCGCTTGTTTTGTCAAGTTCTAAAGGAATTGCCTTCTTTGTCGCCTCTTTCAGTTTTTGTTCGCAGCTCTGTTGTTGGCTGTTCCGGTTGTTGCTTGGTAGCCTTAGTTGCATCGTCGTTCTTATCTCCCATTCCGTAGAGTTCATGACAATTACTTGATTCCAACATTTCAGAAAATCGCTCCGGAAATCAACCGATTGAAGAAACTTCGAACTTTGAACTTTGGGTGAGTTTGAAATACAAGAATCGAAGGTCTATAAGCTTTCCCTGAGAGGTAGGAAACTGGGCTTCAATTCGCATTGACCGAAGATAGTTCATTAGCCAATCATTCTTCGAATTAGCTAGACTCGCTAGATAATAGCTAGATAGCTGATTAGCTGAAGTTAGCTAGATCTCATCGAAGTTTGCTCTGCTTGTCGATTTTGCGCAGTTTGCCGGACAGTAGGTTAGCAAATGACATCTGAAAATGCTTCCAATGTGAAATTGATATCTATGTATGTGATGGAATGGAGCGGAAGAGTTTCCATGGCAGTATTTTTGGTGGTGTTGTCAACCCACTACCTCCCTGCTATTGGGAGAGGTTTCGGGGACATCAGGTGTCCGACTGGCCATTCGCCTGCTCCCAACGGCGGATGAGCTCTGTGCACCTGAAGGGGCCAACCCGTAGGTCCCAGGGTGTGAGCGTTGTGTGTGTTTGTGTGTAGAAGAAGAAGTGTTTTGTACTGTGCGGTTGAGATTTACAAAGGGGGCAAAGAGGTGAAGAGTGGACAATCAAGAAGGGTGATTTGTTGGTGCGGAGCTGTGCCAGTGTTCTGCATGTGAGTGTCTCGAGCGTTTGTTCTGATTTGTGAACCGTTGAGGATTGCGTTAATGATTTTGTTTTTTTGTCTGTGCGTTAGAGGTATGTGCCGACAGTATTTTTGGTCAATCATAAGATCAGATCCAGCACAACGAAACTACGTTACCTAAGATCTACCAGGTGTAGGAATAATATTGGCGAGAATTAAATACTCCGAAATACGCGTTGTACTCTGCTAGAATCTCAGTTGCATAAGGAGCGTAAAAATGAAGTAACTTCACGTCTAAATAAATAAATGTATCAAAAATATTAATAGCGGCGGTCGGGCCTCAATCTATTGGGAGCCAACCAATGAATTGAAATCTTGGATTTCTTAAACGGTAGGTTCTCTTGAATTGCTGAGTGCAAGCCTTGCTGTAAGCACTGGATGTGTGACTTTGGTACACTTTCTTCAAAGATAAATTCACTAAAATTCTGAAAATGTATTTCTGTACATGTACAACATTTCATTTGTTGAAAACTGAATTTCACATGTGATCCATTAGTTAATGTCAAAACAATGATATAAGAGGAACTGCCAATGTACGATGAATGCTACATAAATGGATGTTGACCTACTTCGATTAACCAGAGAATAGGCTGGGCATGCAGAAGGTCACCTGAACCTAGTAATAATAATAATGACAATTGTATTTGCATAAAACAACAAATACATGGCCCGAAGTGGACATACGATGAACATTTTTGAACAGAAATAAATTGAATGAGGACAGGTCATGCTGCTTTAGCTATCAAATATCGTTGATGGAAGGAAGAATGGGCTCTAAGTCAGAGACAATGACTGCACAAGTTCATTGACGAACCCGGCAACATTCAAAGTACCGCACTACCACGCAAGCCATTCTCAACCGCCTCCGGACAGGTGTAGGTCGCTTTGCCGCCAGCATGAAAGACTGGGGACTAAAAACGTCATCAGTCTGTGATTGCGGCTACCCAGAGCAGACTCTACTGACCACCCAACGACGACCAACGCCTCAAGATCCTGGACGACGACACGCGGGCTAGCTGAAACGAAGCTGCAATTTGAGCGACGGCAAATGGCAAACGACAGAAGAAGAAAATCGTTTCTAATAAAGAAGTCAATGATGCACCTTTGGAATTCAGCTAGTGATGAAGCACGTCTTCTCTGCCTAAGTATTACTTATTATTACACATATCATTACTGTATTGATTTTAGAATGCCAGCCGCATATAAGTTTATGCGGGGCCCCGCCCGCCTGGGCTTAATCGTTCAGGTAGAGGGGCCGAAACGCGATCAGGCGGGTACCTGCTGACGACTGGCTATTGTTTTCTTTGTTTTAACGTTGTTTTTTTATCGCTAACTGCCCTAGTGTGATGAATGGACTGTGTCAGTTACTGGTCTCCATGGGGTTGACATGGTGATTACTAAGTATCTATTTATATAGGCTATAAGTGCCTAATCAATCGAGCCTGAAACTTTGACCAAGGAGATCACAGGTTAAGCGGCCTTGTACGATCTCGTACACATAAGGGTGAAGTCCAGCCCGTATAGCGCTATGTTATGGACCCCCGGGAAGGTCCGCCGGATACGCAATCAGATCCGTCAAGTCTTTGTGCTTAAAGACCTTCATGCATTCATGCATTTGTCGAGGATCACAAGTCAAAGGACCATTAGGGGTAAGGTCCAGCCCCGCTTTCGAAGCGCTGATTGAAAAATGGACTAGTGGGAAGGTCCTCCACACCGATCTCGTCAAGTTTGGCTCTAAAATGTAGTCCTAGGATAGTCAAAAGTTTGACGCGCCTTGAACGTTTAATGTCTGCCGGTGGGAACGCACCACCTGTCCTCTTAAGGGCAAACCTTAAGTCTTATTAAATATAAGTTTATTAAAATTATGAAACATTTAGACGTCGTTATGGGAATGTCCCAGCTTCAATAACAAGGAGATTCACATATTGAAAACATCACACGAATAAATAAATGTCGAAAATCATGATTTGATAGTTTAGGATAAATTGTCATTTTGTCTGAGGTTGCCCTGATTACAGTATACAAAAAGGTCACTAAACCTGATGTCAACAAGTTTGCTCACAATCTGATATATCTGATAATCTGATCAAGCGTTATCGCTGTCGGCGATCATTTGATGACAAAAGATCATGTTTCTTGAAGAAGCGAAGTCTGTAATCGAGTTTCCGTAAATTGGGAAAGAATCGAGTCATTCGCCGTTGAACATTTTCCAGCAGATTAACATTCTTGGCTCGATAAGTATTCCAAATAAGACATCACCGACTGTACAGGAAATTCTAGTCTATTTCCAGAATCTTGACTAGGTAGAAGTACACGAACCTCTCATCATTGCACAGTTGGAAAGAAGCTCAAATTCTCTCTCCTCAGATTGAACCGGTTATCGAGTCTTCCTCCTAACTTCGGCGGATTCCCCGACCTGCGGATGCTTGATCTCTCCTACAACAACCTCAACGAAACGATGCTGTCAGAAAATCTCTTCAACTGTGGTGAGGCCTTCCACTTCTTCGTCATTCTCACTCAAATCTCATCATCTTTCTTTACCTACAGAGAACTTATTGTCGCTCTACCTCAGCGATAACGAATTCGAATTCCTTCCTCCTTCTATCGGCAAACTGAAAAACCTGGAAATTGTGAGTTCAACTTATTCTGATGTTCACTGTTAACTTCTATGGATGTCATCATCCATTCCCATAGAAATCTGATATCATTTCCATCTCCCTCTCCAGTTGGGCGGAGCTGTCCAAAGTCATGTACGTGAATAGCACGGCATGTACTTCGTTTCCACCGCTCCATATGCTCTTTCTTAATTAGCAGTCGAACATTGAATCAGATTTCTGTGTTTATATTGTAGTTGGTACTTCGAGACAACGACTTGGTCATTCTACCTCCAGAAATCGGCAATCTTGTTCGTCTGCGGGAACTCCTTCTCAACGGCAATCGCCTGACCGCTCTTCCGCCAGAATTCAGTGAGTTTTATGAAGAGATGGACTTGTAATCATTTGTTGAGTGAAAATAAAGACTTTTGATCAGTTGATTGAGAAGGGCCACGTCTACCAGTAGTCCAATGTCTCAAGAAATCATCAAATTCGGTCACAAAACACGAGATACACACATGATGATAACAATCAATCTTTGAGGATTTTTCTCTTCTTCATTTTGCACTGGTTCTCTGGTCTTATAATAATAGTATATAAGAAATCGTTGCAAGGAAGAAGTCAACATTGAATTGAATACAAATAGTTCACGAATTTCTATGGGACTTGAAGCTATGATATTGCCCACACCAATCAACAAGAATGACGAGCCATAGATATGGGATGAAGGAAGACAATCGATGTACAGTATAGAGTTATGGTTACAATGAATAAAGTTCACCTACAATTCACCAGATACATGACTGAATGACTTTTCTGAACAGAAAAATGACCCACGTCTTTACTTGTGATCATGCAGTTGGATTGCTTCTTTGCAATAAGTCCGGATACTGGCTATGATTGTACACGTATATCGTTGCTGTGCCCACCGGTGACCGGCCACGCCAGACGCGATTACCAAGCTTGGCAATAATCTAATGTGTATATGTAATTTTGTGCTAAGAAATTACATGATACAACTGAAAAATAAATATGAACTATCAGAAAATTTGATATAAAATTGGCTTAAGCAAATAAAAACAAAGAACATATACAAATATCTATGTTACAGGATGCACATTGACAACATCTTCGATATTGACAGACATGCGACGATCAATTCCAGTTGGGCCTAAAATGTCCTGTGTTAATTATATTCAATACACAGATCCATATTTTAGTTTCAGCCTGGTGAATAACTCAAAGATCGCTATTGACATGGGTGAGACTTATTAATAGCCAATTCCTCAGTGTGATATTCGGATTCTCACTGAAATTGTTAATGTCATGAATTCTACAGAGGGAGTTGAGTGTTTATCAATTGATACCCCATCAGACTTCGTGTGAATATTTTTTCTTTCACTTGGATTGATAGTACTGCATTAAATTGCTGTATTACCGCTCTCATCTTCAAACATTTTTTCAGAGGAATTACTGAATGAATATTCTTGAAACTTGCCATGTAATATCAGTGAATTATGCTTCATATGATATGTCATTTCTAAGGCTTTTTGTCGCATCGCACATTGCACAGCCGACAAGACGGCTCCATTGCCGTAATGCTTTTTTGCCACGCGCTACCTGGAAAACCTGGAAATCCTGGAAAACTCCTGGGAATTTTGAGACTAATTAAAATACTAATTGCAAAATGTTGAATTCATACTTAATCTATGGTTGAAGTGGTTTCTATTCTTCCAGATTTTATTCTTCATATCTCTACTTATTTTTTACAAATATAGCCTTCATTCTCGTACAACTGTTTTGCTTTTAGAATATTTCAGTGACTGGAATCTGCTATCATAACGGAATAATTCCAATTCCAACTTTTCCAACTCTAGTGGTATAGTTAACTATGAACTGTTGTCGAACTCCAAATCGTTGTACAGTATGGTGAATTAGTAGCTATGAATTCCCTCATAAACGGTGCGCGGTATGGCGAACTATGAACTGTAAACTGCCTCATTAACGTCGTGTGGTATGAGGAATTAGGAGCCGTTCTCTATTTTGTTCTCCTCAATCCGCAAGCTTTAAATTTGTTGCGATCGATTGTGTTTTCATTCATTTTTTTCTCGAAATATAATGTAGCCGTCTGATGAATATATTGGCATATTTATTTGGAATCACCTGCGCGTTAGAAATTCAACAAATTTCACGCCACTTTTCAATTTTATTTTCGTCAATAATATCAATTTTATGGTGTGTAGGCTCCTTAGCCACAGAACTTTGGGTGGATTTTTCCCGGAATTTTTCTTTTAAATTTGACGCGTGCATTTGAGTTAAATTTCCTTGCGGAAAGTCCTGAAATTTTCGTTCAAATTTGACCCCTGATTTTTGGTAAATTTCCCTAGAAAACCTGGAAAATGAATTTTACCCTGGAAATCCTGGAAAACACCTGGAAATTTTCATTCAAATTTGCGCGGACACCCTGGATCATTATAGAATTCGAACTCATCAGATTTAAATGTCACTCACCCTACAGGCTCGGGCATTAACCCTGATAGACTTCGTAGAACTGAAAAGAACTAAGCAGTTCGAATGTTATTGGGATAATCTGAATATCGGACGGTTTCCATCCTAGATGGCCGGGCAATGATTCAAGTAGAAGTTTGCAGAATTGTTATGCATTCAAGTTCAAAGCTGGTGTATTCACGGCTAAGTTCTTCGAGCTGCTGAAAAGTTCATCAAAGTTATTCAGGAAATTTGATAGAGGTGAATCTTCCCCTCCCCCTGTTAGGTGAGGGTTTATCAATTTTGAACTTCTATTTCATTTTAGTATGATTGCATTCATATTAGTTTGAAATTGTTGTCACTGGATGAAATTTTCGCTGATTTCACTATTGACATACTACTGATAAGTAATGGAACAGTAGCATAGGATAGTTGGTACTTCTTGTATAGAAAGTAATTCATCTTCAGGAAAGTCATGCTTGTAAGCACCTTCACGCCTTTTAATAACACAGAGTGTCGGATTTCTATGTTTTAAACTTTAGTTCTCAATCTTCCTAATGGATAGAACACAATTCATGTTTTGGTTTTTGGTTTCTTGGATTTGCAAAGTGCATTAGTTTCGTGAACAGAGGACAAATCGGTCACTGGATGAAGTGTTCATGCAAGTTCACAGTCCTCGAATTCTTTATGACGACGGCAAATTGAAGGTTGGACAGCAGAGTGATTGATTTGATAGTTTTTCATCTGTTCACAAAAACTCGATAATTGAAGAACATGCGCGTCGTTGATCCAAGCCTGTACTGGACAGTGGAGGGGAAGTGAATTTCAGTAAGTTTGAAATGTTGAGGAGAGTCATGCGCAGTTTATGGGAACTTCTTCAAGCAGATGGATGGAGAGGTTGTTGAACAGTACCAATAACCCATGCCTGTTGGACATGACACGACACATCTGTCACTTGTAAAAGATCTGGATTTGATGTCCGGAGTCAGGTATCTGTTCTCTTTGGGCCCTGAGAACACCCACTGCCGGTTCTTCCGTCTGATGCCAATCCAAGGACACCACACATTCACTGTCCGATAATTCGTCATCAATTTGAATTCCTTTTCATCCTTGAACGTCAGCAGAGAAGATCCTCTGCGTTGACATTCCTCATCCGCAGCGTACCATGTTTGACGCTTCCAGTTGATGTAGATGCATCCAATTGGTGGCACCTTTATCCACGGCGAGGGACATGACAGATAAAGCAACGGTCTCACTACTGTGTTGTTCACGAAATGTTTCATGTCATTGACCGTGTCATTTTTGATAGCTGACACTTGACGGCTCAATTCAGTCAATTTCTTCTTCATCACAGACGTGTCCGTGCAATGCTTCCTCCTCGACTTTGACCTCTCCTTCATCTCACTCCGCAGCTCCTTCACTTGGGCCGTTATTCCAGTCGAGAACTTCGAAAACAATGTCTTCATTTCACTGTTCTCACTCCGCAGCTCCTTCTTCACTTGGGCCGTTATTCCAGTCGAGAACTTCGAAAACAATGTCTTCATTTCACTGTTCTCACTCCGCAGCTCCTTCTTCACTTGGGCCGTTATTCCAGTCGAGAACTTCGAAAACAATGTCTTCATTTCACTGTTCTCACTCCGCAGCTCCTTCTTCACTTGGGCCGTTATTCCAGTCGAGAACTTCGAAAACAATGTCTTCATCTCACTGTTCTCACTCCGCAGCTCCTTCACTTGGGCCGTTATTCCAGTCGAGAACTTCGAAAACAATGTCTTCATCTCACTGTTCTCACTCCGCAGCTCCTTCTTCACTTGGGCCGTTATTCCATTCGCGAAAGTCAAAAGTAACTTCTTCATATCAGCCATTTCTTTCCTGAGGTAATCAAAGTTCTCCTTATTGTTTGTATTCACTTCCTTTTGTTCTGCTTCAAACTGTATTAAGACATCTTGGTCTGCCTGTCTTCTGTGGGAGTCCGCAAGATGTTGCGTCTTCTCGACCATTTCCTTCACCGCCTCCTGCACATCTTGCACAGGAGAACGCTCTCCATCTGTATAGCCGAGGATTACCAAAGACACGAAGACAATCTCCGACATGCACATCAAGTTCATTGTGGAGGTGAAACGATGCTTGTGTTGTCGCAATTGATATTCGAGGCTTGTAACTGATTTATATACATTTACGCCGTCATCCAGGTCTTCGTCTTATCGGGATGGCGACAGAATGATGTAAATATTGATGTCAATTCTGATTTCCGAACGTGTCTCGGACTGTTTATCAACATTTCAATGCATTAATCAAAACTTTGATAAATTTCGCGCTGATATCTGATGCTTATGTCGTGAGATTCTCCTAATGTTTGTTTTCATATAACCCATTAGTGCAGACTGCGGAGTTTTTCCACATTTGACTGAGAATAATGACTTAATTATCTTCCTCCCTGTTATAGAAGGCAAGTTGGTTCGCATATATGCTCCATATTAGAGACTAAACTTGTGATTGTATAATTTAATGCATATTTTCGCATGTTATTTTACCAATTGTCTTTTCTCATTATTATTTCATTATTTGCCAATTATATTTCCTCACAATTAGGCCTGATATATGATAGCTGACGATCGAGTTATGCGAGTTTTGTATTCATGCTGTATTAAATCTGAAGTTCAAGATGAATCGTGTAATTTGTTTCTTACACTTTTTGCATATCTTGCTAGCCACAATACAGTCATTTTTATCTTCGTACAAGCCTATTTTTCTATTAAATCGATTGGTTAGGAGCTGACGAAACGGAAATCGTCGTTAATAAGATGTAGATACTTTTCTTCTCTCATAGAATTTCGGTAGTTCATAACTGATAGGCGTTTAAGTCTATGAAATATAAGAATTGTCGCCTAGTTAGGTCCAGCAGAACAGATGAAAAATAAAACACACATCAAAATGATATAGTTACTTATAAAATGGAAGAAAAGTGTTTGATTTTTGTGTCCCGATTTTCTGTATGGACGTCCCGATTTTTAGCCGACAGGAGTTGCAGTCCTGTTACTGAAAGAGGAGATGTTTGTGCCTCTGTCCGGCAAACTCAATAACGGATGTGCGTGTACTGTATAATAACTTGTTTGAGAACACAAGCTGGTGATGTATGGTGCGTTGTGGGTGATTCGCGTACATGTACGACCATCATGATAGGGAGGAGGGCCGATTGATGTTATTCTGGTGGTCGTCATGATGGACACTATTATCTACAGTGTTGTGCAGCAAAATTGCTCACTCCTGTTAATTTTGCAAAAAATACAGTCCTCTAGAAGTGGCTACACACGCTTTTTAGTTTTGTTTCTTTTTGCATTTTTCTGACCGTTCTCACGAGACTCAAATACTTATTCAATATTCATTTGCATTAATGTGTAATGAAGATAATCGTACATTTTTATAAAGTTGATTGGGAGTGCAATTACATTGAATTACCATCAATCATGTACAGGTTGTAAATGAAATATTCTGTTGTCCTTTTCTCTCCACAAATAATTCTAAATAATGAAAATTCTTTGTCTTATATTAATGTCCTGACTAGACGATGACCTCCTACATGAACTGATGTGTTATCATCATTGTCTGTCGGCTGATACTTTGACCGGCCAAGTGTGTGGTCAGGGGATATGATGACAGGAAGTTCACTTTTCAGGTAATCTCCAACTGAGCGGCACACGACAAGTTCTCAAACTGGATGACAACTACTGGGTGGAGCCAATCAAGAATCAACTACAAGTCGGCGTTCAGCACGTGCTAGAATATGTGAGGACGGATACTTACCGACAGTGAGTCCCGAGATAATGATCTTCATAGGAAGTTCGGTGATGCTGTTCCGATTAACTTCAACGAACCTCCGAATTCAAGTCGCCATTTGTTAGCTCCCATTACATAGTGTTTTTGAATAGATGAACCGACATGTTAGATAGTCTCCGTAGTACAGTGGCTAAGTGCCTGGCCTAGCGATCTTGTGGTCCAGAGGTCGAGCCCCGAAAGTGTCATTGGAAGTCGTACGGAAGGGCCTCTTGACTAAAAGATCACAACACTCCAGATGATAGTGTGACTGTGTCAGCACCGTCCAAGCCCCCAGTATGTGGAGTAGTGACATTAAACCGTCATTCATTCAAACCAACATTCAACTAAAGAGATCAGGCGATTGTTCTGATTTATATATCAAATTATTTATTTATAAACAAACACGGTTAGAGACTACGTTTAAATCTGTTAATTTCGAGAATTAATTTATCTGTTGTGCGTAATTCAGCTGTGGTATAATGTGAAAATAAGAAAGCAACAATGATATCGGCATCGACTCATGTGAAAGACATTTTAGAAATCTCAGTTAGCGTATATCTACATGTGTATTCATAGCATTGTGGCCCAGTCCAACATAGACTTAATTAACAATATTATAATCGAGACTGGAGTCGAAAGATGGAGTACTGCCATCTGCACATCTTTTGAATAGCAATTTGATCTATCGTTTATCTCATCTCATTCTCATCGTTAATTGCGACTTCTGATGCTTTGATGAACATCAATCCCCTCTACTGTTCTTAATATCAGCAGTCAGAATTGTGACGATTCATTGATTAGAATTGCTATGACAACTAGTATGTGATTTACGTGATTTTCAACAGTAAGGAATCATTTCACTCCCACATTCATCTTCCAATCTGAACATCAAAAATGAAGTGTCACTACTCCTCACTAGGAAATGGCCGGGCTTTGGTACTTTTAGTCCAGATGCCCTTCCTGCTGACTTCCAATGACACTTTCAGGGCTCAACTTCGACCAAAAGATTGTCTGGGCAAGCACTTAACCACCTCCTCAGAGACTGCGGAAATACTTTTTAAATGACCAAGCACACGTGTCTGCATAATAATTATATCCATTTATTTCCAGCTTTTGTAGCTTACTTTGTCAAAGATTTTTCAGGGATTATTTCGTCAGCGCATTTCTCATTGTGATTTCCAAAAATGAAGGGAAATGGATGTAATTTCCGTGATTGTTAACGGAAGTTTAGACCAAAACTATCAACTTAATTGTCTATGGCAGTGGTGGGCAACGCCACTCAGAATTTCAGAATTTTCTCAATTTCATCATGAAATATATTCCAATTGCTGGCTACCGTATATGCTCTACTCAGCATTCCAATAACCAGACCCCGGTGCCACGCTCTTGGACAGTTTGCTTCAAAATTTAATAGCACATTTGTGAACGTTTATTTTCTAAAGATGCTAGTTTCCAAATTATTCGTAATATTTATTTTAACATCCAAGAATGCTATAGGCCTACGATTGCCTTCAATATCTACAGTAAATTTTAAATTTTTGTGTTGTCTATTTAAAAATTGGTGAAACCGTTCTACTTTCTTTATATCATCAAAAACGCAAATGCAATCATCTACATAACTTGCGTAATAAAGTGGACTGCATTCTTCATTCATCCAATTTTGTTCCATATGTGACAAAAATAGATTTGCGAGTGTAGGAGGAAGGGGGAACCCATACTTACACCATCTATCTGCTTAAACATTTGGTCATTAAATAGAAATTGACCACTCGCGGCAAACAGGCACAGTTTTTTAAATACATCCCTGCCAAACAAAGGCTTATTAGTTGAATTCTTATCATAGACTAAAATTGCCGCCAGTTCAAATGTTTCATTTACAGGTATGTTCGTGAACAGTGATTCAACATCATAACTAATTAAAATATGTTTGTCATGAAAAAGGTTTAGACCAAAACTATCAACTTAATTGTCTATGGCAGTGGTGGGCAACGCGTGGCCCGCCACCGATAGTCAAATCCAAGGTGGAACATTCTTTGAATAGGTGATGTCAAAATAGCCGACTCCGACTTTGACCTGTACTTCTTAGGTTGAGCTTCATCTTCTGTAGAATTTGCAAAAGCTAATGACTTAATGAGGTAATTTTGGCACAAAAATATTCATTCGAATGCTCAAACCATGTTCTCAGCATGAAGGTGAAGGACATAGCTATCAACTGCGTGAGTGCTAAGTCACATGGTGTTCGTTCGATACCTTTTTGAGCATGTTTCAACTCGTATTGAGCCACGTTGCAGTTAGCCTAGAAATAGGCATGAATGAATCCAACATGTGGTTTTTATAAGTCAAGTATTCCTTCCGAATTTTATTTGTATACTGCACCAATTTTGTACTAGAATGGCATCATCCCACGAGCATCTTTGGGGAGCCTATGCGCGGTGTCCGAAAGCCGGCTAGGTTTGGGTGACGTATGCCTATGTACACTTAGGTGTCACTCACTTCACTTCACTTCTCGTTTTACGTCCTTCTTGTCCCATTGCTTGAGGTTGGACGGAGTTTGATGGCTCGCTTCCACTGGTCCCGATCTTGGGCAAGGTGCTCGCTGATGTTGAGGGCATCCAGGTCTTCTTGAACGCAGTTTCGCTATGATTTCTTTGGTCTTCCAACTGGGCGCTTTCCCTCCTCCTTCATGGATTCCACTCTCCCGATGACCTTCTCTTCCGCTCTCCTGACATGACCAAACCATCGAAGTCTCCTCTGTTGAATTCGGTTCCTCAGGTGTGTCAGCCCGCACATTCCCATTACATCGTCATTAGTGACCCGGTCTCTCCATTTGATCTTCATCATGTAGCGCAGCATCCTCTGATCACACACTTCAAGTCGGCTTCTTTGTTGCTGAGTCAACGGCCAGGTTTCCGCTCCGTATAATAGTACTGATCGCACACACGTTTCGTACACTTTCGCTCTACACATTATTGGGATGTCTTTATTGCACAGCAGGCTGCTAAGATCCCTCCACTTCAACCATGCTGCCGAAATTCTGGACCCCACCGCCTTCTCTGCTCCTGCATCGCAGCTGAGCACATCACCCAAATGTACACTTAGGTGTATGTAGTTTAAATAGCCTTTATTTGTATTATTTCATTTTGCACGATATGTAGGCAAATAGATGCACTGTATAGTTCCACACTATCATTATTTGATGATATCTGGTCATATTTTCCAATATGGTCACATAAAGGCCGATCATCATTTGAAAAAAGCTTCCGCAATCAGTTTGGCCTTCTCACTTTTCATTATTCATATAGATTTTATAATGTAAAATACAGTCTTTAAAATTACGCTCAAAAGTACGCAATAAAATTGGTGGCCCCGAGCCATCTCCCAGGCCACTGCTTGTGGTCCACTGTCCCAAGTTGGTTGCCCACCTATCATCTCTACTTTGTAATCTTTTCTGCTATTGCGGAGAAGTTTTATGAAATAAGGATGTCGGTCTAAGAACCTTAATTTCCGCAATGAAAGTTATGCAGCTACTTTCTCCAAATTTGAGCCTGTGCATTCAAAGATGTTGTTATAGCTATAGACAATGTTATATGATGCTGATTACCGTGAAAGTCACTTATTTAACCTTGGCGAAGTCTGAGCCACTGCAACTTTGGTGTGTCATTGAATAATTAAAGGATTTTGTAGCAAGGCTTTTAGTGTTTCCCTCTGACTGAATTCATTATCTCATTGATCACTGAAAGACAATCATTTCCCAATATTAAGTTTGCACGGTGCTGTATTACTGCGAAAAGCAGCCACGAATCTCGACTATTTGACAACACCTTGTTACTTATTTGCCTATGCAAGCCTGCACCGCTCCGAATGTTACAATATAGACTATACGTGCGTCTCTGCGGTATTGAACGTAGCGCTCTCGAGTTCTACATCTTTCAATGATAAAGGTTGCAGAGCACCAGAGGACATCTTTCTAATCTTTCAATGAGTATCATGTTGATATAGCTATAGTTGAATATGAATATCGTTACGCGGAGATTTCTGTGTAGGGTTTCCAAAATCCCGAGATTGAGCAGAATGGAGAATATCCTATTACAAAGCATAGATATACTAAATGAATAGCATGGGATACCGGTAGGGATTGCAATCCCGTTTTTCCGTCGGTTAGTGCAAATCCCGAAAACCGAGGATTAATGTGTCAATTTCGTTATTAGGCCTTCTCAGCCACACTACCAACACTGCCACCGTATTTTTGGTAGCAATTTACAGATGTTTTACTGCTTCGCTAGTAGAAACCGAATGGATTTTCGAATACCTTTCGATAACTTTCTTTGGGTTGCTAATTCAATATTGTAGCCTATATATTACATTTGCGTCAGCATACTTGCATGTGTGATCATATTCCTACGCCTTTTATGTTTCTGATCATATGTACCTGCAGGGTAGAGATTCTGCAATCCCGGAAAATCTCGTTACGGGATTCCGGGATTGAGTAGAATGGCCAATATGCTATGACAAAGCACATGTGTATGTTAATAATATGGTATACCGCTATGTGGGAATAGCAGAGAGTCTTACAATAGCCTACCTCAATTGACAAGTCGACTTAAAGTTTACTCCGCTTGATCCACAAATTGACAACGACAACGTTGAGAGTTGCGGTAGCAGGGAACAGTTGCGAATTCCTGATTTTTGCGCCTTTAGTTTGCAATTTCGTGAGATTCGGGATTGGTAGAGTGAAGACCCGGTATTAGAGCCTGCCTACAACAATCCCGAGTTTGCTTGATCCCGGGATTCGGGATTACAAGCTCTGACCCAGGATCGAGATTGACAAATTATAAGCACATCATGTGTAGCTATATACAAGTTAAATGGCAAGATAATCAAAATCATAAGTATTTCCTCAATACATTGCACTTCCTCAATACTAGCACATTGTGATTCCAAAATCTCAAGCTCAAGGTTGCACGATTGGAATCTTTTACATGCCATCTTACCGTGAGCTAATGCTGTGAATAACAACTGTGGTGAAATGAATATACTCCAAAATAGTAAATTTTCTTTTGGTTACTCAAGCTTGGTTACTCAGCAAAATGTTATCTCCTTTGTTATCAACAGTAGAAGCTCACCTAAAGAACAGTCCAGAATTGATTCATTTTATTTTTTCCAATTATAACGACAACTTTACGTATCCGTGCAGTTATGATGTGATTTCGATATATCCTTCCATCCCAATTGAAGAAACTATCTTTCAAGTAAACAACATTCTTCTACAACAAGGAATTAACAACCTCGGAAATATTCCTCTTCAAGCAATCATAAGCCTTCTCAAAGTAATTTTAGATAACACATATTTTACATACGAAAACGAAACATACAAGCAAGTCAAAGGCTTACCAGTGGGCTCATCTTTATCACCGATATTAGCAATTCTATTCATGGACAACATAGAAAAGAGAGCTTTACAAAGTATCAACAATATATGGATATTTAAACGATATGTTGACGACTGTTTCGTATTAACAGAAAACAAAGAGAAAGCAATTGAATTCCATACACTTCTTAATGCACAAAATCCGAACATTCAATTCGAAATTGAACTACCAAATGATAACAATACTTTGAGTCTTTTAGACTTTACAATTACGACAAACTCCAATGAACCAATCTTTAACTTCTACAAGAAAACAGCCAAAAGAGATATTTTCATTAACTTCAAGTCCAATATATCTACATCCACTAAGCTGGCAGTTATCCATAATGAACGAAACAGAATTGAAGAACGATGCTCGAACAAATCCATAGCCGAAAGTCATCTACAAAATTTCGATGAAGTGTTACGATTGAACAGAAAAATTCATTCAAGCTTCGAAAAAACGACGACGAAATGAGAAAAATGAAAATAACATGAACAAGAAGAAATGTTATCTGAAATTACCATTCATTTCAGATCGAATGAACCAGAATATAAAGAGAATATTCCAACAAGAACAACTGAATGTTGGACTTGCACAACATTTAAAAACTCTGAGGAATGTATTACAAAAGAAAATCACAACCAACAAAACATGTCAACTCACTAATTGTCCCATAAACAACAACGAACTTTGTTTCAGACAAAATGTGATTTATAAAATAACTTGTTCGAAATGTCAAAAATTTTATATTGGAAGTACCATCAGACTACTGCATGCCAGAATTAAAGAGCACGTTACTCAAAAAACATCATCAGTACATAAACATTTGAAATTATGCAACAGTAACCACATAACAACAGAAGTAATAACACAAGAACACGACAATACTAACATCAGACTACGTGAAGATGAATTATTTGATAACATTTTCTATACTTATACCTCCATGAGTAATTTTTACATCAATGACATCTATGCACTTCATATACTATCAATACTTCTATGGATTTTATTTACTTACTGAAACCTTGATATCTTACTAACAATATTTTTCAAAATCGTTTGATATTTGTAAACATAAAATCCTTTTATCCCCTGACGCGGCCTGTGTAGGCGAAAATTTGGGAAATATAATAATAATAACAGCATCGGCTACTTTCGATTCATTCGAAATGAATATAGTTCTTCCTGAACAAATTAAACCGTGATTGAGTTAACCATAGTCTAATTATGTAAACAAAAACTGTGTGGTCTAGTGAGCAGTTTGCCTCCTAGATCTCAATCCCGAGGATTAGCTCGATTCCTAATCCCGGCATTGTTTGGCCTATACTTCGCCAATACTCATCTTCACACATTGACAAGCTGAATGGATTATTGAAAACACAACGTTTGTAATTATATTGGAGTTTAAGAGTAAATCTATCGTGTATGGATTTCTGGTAGTTTTATCTTCGCCAATGCCTTGCTTTAGACGGAATACAGCTATATTGTTAATTTCTCAATCCCGGGATTGGAATCCCTACCGTACATTCAATTGGATACCGTGAGAAAGCTGTGATGGAACATGGATTGGGTAGATATGGTGAATTTTCCAATGCTGACAGAATTGTTTCGAATACTTGTCTAACATAATATCAGTCATCTATATAGTCAGGCTATCATATCAGTCAAAAAGGCTCCGAGTTTTGTAGCCGTGCGACATTCAGCATTAAAAATGTGAAATGATGAAAGTGCGTTGCCTAGATACGGACATCATCTGTTGATGTATTCTGTCGGCTTTGATCTCACTCCATCTTGAAGAATTCAGTTCGAAGTGTGAGAAATAGATTCATGGATCAACATTCCGAACAAGACTTGGGTGGTTGAAATTTAAAGAGTGCGGAGATCTGTTGACAGGAGGAAGAAAATTCACGTAGAAGATGAAGGACAAAATCTATCCCAGCTGTGTAGGACCTTGCAAGATGTATGGAATCTAAACATAGACTTTGAAAGAAACTGAGCTGGTGATTCTGAGACGAACAGAGAGGGCGATGATGAGGACTATGTGTGGTGTCAAGATTATGGATAAGAGGAACAGTGAAGAGCTGATGGGCTTGCTTGGGTTGAATGAGGGTATTGATAGTTTAGTAAGGGCAAATGGAGTGAGATGGTATGACCAAGTTTTGAGGGATGAAGGTAATGGTTTTGAGGAGAGCGTTGAATTGTGAAGTTGGAGGTAAAAGAAAGTGAGGACGACCCAAGAAAATGTGGGAGACAGCAGGTGGAGGAGAATGTCATAGGATAGGTCATGGAATTCTAGATAATTGCACCTGGAATGATCACTTATTTTGACACGCTACGATGAGAGGCCATTAGGCAGACGCGCGTGAAATGATTGTTTCTGTCTGATTAGTTAATCGTCCAGTGCCTTATCCTATCTTATGCATACAACTGTTTTTACATGTATATCTTATTGTTGATAGGAACATTAGCACATTGTATTTATTTGTTTGATATACGGTCTTACAGCATTAAGAAAATCATGAAGACCTAAAAACAAATGTATTTCAAAATAATGCTTTTAGTGATTCGAAAACTTGGAACACTTTGCGTTTGATTTGGCCTTCAAATCTCTTTCTGCGATTCGATTTGTATAGTTTCTCTAAAAGCAATTATACAGACGATTGGACATTTCAAAAACAAGATCGTGCCCATTTGTACACATGATTCGACCGAATGCCTCAATGTTGTTGTCTAAAAAGAGATTTTCAACCACGGTACAAAATATGCGACGAAAACAATTTTCTGGATAATGCTCACAGATGATGTAATTTGAGGGAAACATTTGATGAATCACCAATACAACTTCCACGCCTTACTTGTATACAGACCAGAGTGCGGCTACCCGGCGGACATTGCAAGCAACGGTGAGGAAATCTCTCCGCTGCTTCGATAAGTCATGGGCCTCGAATCGTAAAGCGAAAGGAAGAAATTTGGGAAGTGATCATTCCAGGTGTTAATATCTAGAATGTCATAGGATAGGTCTGACGAAAAAGGACGCATTGGACAGAGAGAAATGGAGACTAGGTGTGAGGGCGAATGCGGCGGGATGGTACATCCACAGACACGAGGAAATCACAGGATTAAAACTGGATAACCATCTTTCAAAACTTCGTTGAATATTAAATAGGTAATTTTTCTGTCTGTAAACTTTCATTTAATTAATTAGGATAAACTTTAAAATATCAAAGATCAGTTGAATAGTCAATTTCAATATCGATAAATGCCATATTCAAAAAATTGCCAATATTCAAATATACCTTGTATGAGTCGTACGTACCTATTTGTTGATAGCAACGTTCGGTTACTATTCGAGGAAATATGGAACTTGAAAACTAAGTGCTTGACAGTTCACATTCGGTTAATGTTAAGAATGCAATTTGATTAAAAAGGATCTCACAGGTATCAGCAAACACTATTTGTTCAATTCATTCAAACTTTTATTCCATTCTCTTCAATTTAAAGGGAAAATAAGTGGCAAAAATCCATCATTTTGGAGCGGGACCCTGAGTTTTTCGTCAGCAACATATCTACAAGTGAATTGAACTTTGCACAATTATTTGACGGAATTTCTGAGAAGCACAGTCTACCAAATCCTTATGAAATTAACAGTCAATTGATCAAACTGCACTGTTGGGGGCTTGACTGTATATTTTCTCCGGAGAATTTATGCTGTGCAGAATTGAAACTTCTCCTGATCAAAACGGTGATGTTATCGTAGGACTTGAAAGAAGAAATGTGTCCGAGGAAAAGCCGGAGATGATGAATTTTTGCCTCATCTAATTACTGAAATTCCTGGAACGCACATTTCGGTTTTGTGATTTTTCTATAACTCCTATTTTTCAACCTTCACCTCTTAGTTACTCAATGAAATATAACAGCAGTAGATGTTCAATTACTATTTATTAATGGTAAATGTTTTTAGCCACTTTTTGATTCTACGGTTTTGAATATCATTCATTTTACGTGTTTTTTCCTTTCTGACATTCTTTGAATGTTGCGTGTAGTACAGGAACACTTGCATTGGTTCGGAATCGCACTCTAATTTGAATTGAAGGCAATTAATGATCGGTAGGAAAAGCGAATCTGTTGCTGTTTTTCATGAATTATGATGTTCCCGCTCTGAATAACGCAGAGAATTATACCGCTCAGAATTTATATTGCTCTGAATAACGCATTACGCAATAAATTATTTTTCGCCAGTTTGTCTTCTTGGCACTTAACATGGTATCTCTTCAGAAGTCTGATTGGAGCAAAACGTTGCTTAGTTATTCTCAGCAGTGGCTTGCTTTCTCAACATAAAAGAAAGAAATGATGTTTACTGGAACATTTGACATTTTGCCAGCTACAAGTATTGTTTTCCTTCATTTTGACCTTCTGTTTATACATGCGAAACTGTCTATATCTTAGTGCATCCTCAAACAGCACAATGATTAAAACTATTAATCAACTTGCATTGCAGATTATACGAGCGCCATCTACGGTCGAAAGGACCAACTCCTGAAAAAGTTGATAGATCAAAGAAGACGAGTCGAAAGCGGATTTGAAGATATTTTGTCCTTCAGACTTAACGGTTTTATATATTGCTTATTAATACATGACAATAATCAACTTAGTGTGTGTTTTCATCCTTTTGTATGTCATTGTCAAGGTCACATTGACATTTCTCCTGACAACGAGAGGAAAGGTGTAGGATGATGGTTCTCCCTTCTTGCCCATCTAAATGAAGATTTGGTGCACTTATCTCGACTGGGGCGACATATCCATGAATGAACTTAATACGCACTGAGACATGAACGTGATATTTAGGATATCGTGCACCTCCATAAGTCTTTGCGTTCGAAGAATAGGAATATTATGGAAATACGGATGAGATGAAATACCATCCAACTAACGTGAGTCAACGCGATTTGTCGGTCAGCAGGGTGAAATAAGGACTAGTCCCAGTGCATATTGAGCAATTCTTAGCATCGTAGAATTGCATTTTTGATGTTCCACTTGTTTTGGTGGATCATTTTTAACAATTTAAACCAACCTATGACAAATTCACTTGTTGGCTTCATACTAATATCACAAAGTTAGAATATAGTGGTAGAAACAGATATGTAATTTTGATGAGACCGATATAATTGACATCTTGATTATAATCATGGAACAATCACTTTCGCAATCAGAAATTCCTGTGAATTGCTTTAACAAATTATAAATTTTCCAGTTTGGTAGTTTGGACAATATACCAGATTACGATTTCCTAGGCATACGGGTTCAAATAACTGCTTTCTTTAGTGAGATATTTGAAGAATCGTGGAATTATCAGTTGGAAATTTACGTAAACTATCAGAATTACTCCTTCCCTTTCTGAAAGCTATCTTTACTATAATCAAATGTTTTCCAAATGTAATGACGTCGAAATTTCTCGTGAAATAATGTGAGCTTTTCGTGAGTCATCTGCTTATGTCAACTGACGTAGATTTGCTTCTAGAGTTAGGCCCAAGGACGCCGTACGACTTTAGGGCAGGTATTGCATCGACCAAAATCTATGGCACTCCTATAGGAAACGTCCTACGGAATTATTGTAATTTTCCTATAGCCGGTAGTGCTATTGCTATGGAACTCTATTCTATGGCACTGTTGGAATGTTTTGTCCCATTGAATTTTGGGGAACTTTGATCCTATTGCCTGTGGGACTAATTTGTCCCATAGACTTGTGGGAAATCCTGTCCTATCGAATTTCGGGAAATCCTGTTCTATCGAACTTCTGTCCCATAGAATTTTGGGAAATTCAGTTTTCATGGCAGCTCCTAATGCTACAGCGTGTCTAAACCTTTCCGCGACATATTGACGCTTTATGTGATCGTGATTGTAAAGAATAATCAGTTTAGTTTAGCAATTGTGACAATGTCAATTTAAAGACAACATGCATGAGGTATTTGCACTTTTCACTTTCGATCCTCTTGACATGTCGGTGAAAGTCCGGCCCAGATTTAAAAAAAAAATAGTTTGAGAATCAATCTCTCTATGGAGCATTATTTTTTAGCTAATTTCATGATCATTCACAAAACACCATTAAATTCAAAAAACAGCCAATGATTTTTATCCCTCGGGGGGTTTTCTGGGTCCCCATTTTTCCAGATCACTTGCTGTTATTTATTAAGTTTTCATTATTTATTATTGATATCACTGGACTTTATCTGTATCGATATGTCAATTATAACTGCCAAGTGAAAATGTGTTAGCTGTTGTTTAAATAATTGCAATACATCGCAAACCTTTTAGTAAATCTATGGGTCCAGCTGGACCCAGTCACACTGATTCGTTTCATCGGTCGTCATAGCGCAGAAATTCAGTCACTGCTATTCCAAATAACAAAGGCCCGTATTCGTGAAACCAGATAAGGATTTCCCGTATCCTTAGCGACGCTATATCTTAGCCTTATCCTGACCGTCATATTCGTGAAGGCAGCTATCGTCACGCGCTCACGATGTGTAGCATTTTTTCTATTTTTAGCCTTAACGCCATGCACTTCAAAGGCTGACAACTGGTCAGATTTTGGAGACGTTGAAATCACAGGCGCACTTGCAAACGATTCCATCGATTAGTGTGACGCTAAGCCGTATACATGATGACAGGCAAAACAAGCTTGAGTCAAGCGTGATACGTAACTGACGTATATTTAAAACTAAATGCACTCAAACAAACATATAATGTTCATAGATATATCACACGCGCCCCTTACAAAAGATCATGATTAATAAAGTTAGCATGTATTCTTACATATCAGTCATCTATGGTAATTTCGTAATCGTTTAGGTAAGCTGGGGGTCGTCGGTTGCGAACCAGTCTAACTGACCGTGCGAGATGAGTCGGGGCTGAATCAGACGCGACATCAACGATGTCTCTATCCCCGTTTTGCTCTGAATGTTCACTCGAAGGCAATGAGGTTAGTCCGTCGATAGGATTTTCGACACTTGGTATTGGTGAAACACGAGCAGTGGAAATTCGATCAACACTGCCATCCACGTCCACGCGGACGACGTGGGGGCTCACCTGCTCCACCACGACACCTGTCTTCCCAGGGGGCTGCAACTTCGTCGTAACCGGTGACTTGATGACCACTTCCGTTCCTTGAGGGAATGACCGATCGTTGGTAAAACGGTAATCGTTCGCGCGCCTCCTTCTTTTCATAATATTGTGTGCTGCAGTTGAGGAATCTGAGTGTATGTCGATGAAGCGATCACTTAGAGGAGGAAGGGAAAGGTCCTTCACTCGAAAAGACAAGAAAAGTTCAGACGGCGTATAACCGGTCGTTGAATGTTTTTCGTTTCTGTACGCAAGAAGTGCAGTGGGCAGAACACAAGTCCACTTGTTCGGGGGCAAGTCACGTTCACACAAAAGGGACTTTATCTTCCGTTGAATTGTTCCATTAAACCTCTCGCACAATCCGTTCGATGAAGGGCGATAAGCTGTGGTTGAAAGCTTCTTGATCTGGAAATTCTGAAGATATTTCCAGAAGTGTCTGCTCTGAAATTGTGTACCCCTGTCGGTAAGAAGAGAGTCGGGGAATCCATAGCGGGCAAAAAGGTCCCTACCCGATAAAAAAACTTTGACAAAACTTAACAAGCGCCAGTGTTTTTCCTTTCCAAACTTGGTATGCACCATTGCAATGACAAGCACTTAGTAAGTATTGTTAGTTTACATTCTTGCATCAGAAACTTAGTATCCGCGTATATAATGCAATTGATAAGTTTACAAAGTAGGAAATTGGATATCTTCCTTACAGTATATAATGCTGCAGGTTAGTGACAGACAGGTGCTATCGTTTCTAGATACATATTTATGAAATGTAGAGTATTGTTCTAAATATCTTTGATTGTTCTACTCTTTTAGTTTCACTTTCCAAACTTGGTATGCACCATTATAACCAAATTATAACGTTAAGCACGTCGTTAATTAAGTTTTAGTTTTCTTGCTCTTTTTATGTGAATTGAAATTGTACTTTTTCACTGTAATTTTTTATTTGGTCATAAATACTGGAGAATGTGAATAAATCATTGTCTGGAGAATGTGAATGAACTGGAGATATACACTGGAGAATGTGAATAAATCATTGAAATTCATAGTTTTTGCAGACCAGACTGCACGCTAGGCTGAATTTTCTTGACCGACCTATTCATTATTTATAAGCAACACACAATTTCGTGCGTTCAAAATTTTTCTGGCTATTCGACATCGTCATTTGATAATGGAATAACACGAATAGGAAATGAAGTAGACTAGGGAGACCAATTGTATTTCAAAATATTTACAGGTCACTTAACCTATTTCATGCATTATAGAGTGAGTGATTTAACATATACGTAGTGTGCACTACTCTAATGCACCTTGATCATAGAGTAAGGACGGATGACTTTGATGACAATTACGGATTTGTTTAAAGTTAATCTTTTCGTTTTGGTTCAAAATTAATTTACTCTGACTCGGATTTAGGATTCGCTGAGTGTGGTGGTCAAATTTGTATTTGCTTAGACACGTCTTATGATATCAGGCTTCTATATGTATTCTTAATTCAATATTATTATTCTTGTTCTTAAATAATTGTGGGAAAATTTTCTATTGTGCCATCACCTAATATTCTGATAATTCACGTAATCTCCTCAGCTTAAGTAAAGTGCCTTAAAAAATTTCATTCAATTAGAGATTACGTCCCGCATCGTTGTTTGACATTCATGGCGCACATGCTCTTAGTAGATGTGATTTGATGCAGTAAGAAAAGCTGTTTGAAGTGTACAAAGTTGCACATAGCTAGTTGTTAATTGCGATATGATATGAAGGATTCTACTGACAACAGGTTTTCTCGTTATAGTAGTATGACTGTAAGTAACTCTGATTATTCGGAACAGTAACTATGATGAAATTTTGTGTCTTGATAATGTATTGTGTGATGAAACTATTCATGTTGATCTACATGTACATATAAATGTATAATGGGTCTACCTACTTTGATATCACGTGCATTGCAATAAGATACACGTGAAATTTAGTGCACTTCCGTATTACTCTGGGTAATAGCTACTATCAACTATATATAGTCCGAAATTTCGTTCGTGTAATTTTATGGATATGACTCGTCAGATGTTCAATTTCTCAACTCATCAGCTATCGGATTTGAGTATGTAATACGTAGTTCTACGTTATATAAGTGTAACACAGGTATAGGCGTGATCCAAATACCGTGACATGTTCTCTTAGAAGACCTTATTGAATTCTCACGTTGCTCGCGGATTTATATCAATACCAATTTAATAGTTATAAAATTTAATTTAACATTGAGTCCGTTAGTGGTGCATAATTTTCAATGTTGAACTGAATTTCAAAAATACAAAAATTTGCGTTGTTTTTCATGGTCAGTTTGGCATTATCATCTCAAATGACTCAAAAATCTATCAGGAACTTTCCGCGCCTTATTGAGCTCTTAACTTAGTCAATGGTTGATTAGTTAGGATCCCACCACAAGTTTTTTTTAATGAATGCTGTCAATTTGTGCATACTGTTAGTCTACCGATGATATTTAGGTGAGCATTTTTAATTATCACAACCATAATCGGTCAGATACATCAGGAAAATCACCACTGATACATCCCATTTCTATTAATTGGAGGATACATATTTCAAACAAGATATCACCAAATCTAGTCTCAATATCAGTAGTACAGTATGTTGATTGATTGGAGGAAAATTATTTCAACCAATATATGACCAAATCTAGTCTCGATATCAATAGTAAGGTATGTTGTCATTCTACATGCAAAGTTTCAGGTTGATTAGATAAAATTAACGTCATCGCTTTCACTGTCGGATGTGACAAAACTCAACAATATTGATCAGACCTTCAGATTTTTGTATTTTCATTGATTGGTGACGGGGTAGGAATGTAGGATAAATATTTCAAACAATGTATGACCAAATCTAGTCTCGATATCAATAGTAAAGTATGTTGTCATACTTAACGGGTTAGGATAAATATTTCAACCAAAAAACTGTTGATACCTAGATTTGTTCTGTTGTGACGCATTTGAGAGTAACTTTGATCAATGTTTTTGGTATTTTTTACTATTCAATCGTAAGCAAGAAATGTTTATATTCTACCATGTCGAATAGCTACTGTTCAGTAAAATCTCCATTTCAGGCTTCAAAACGCAGAGTCATTCCTCCTCCTACTAAATTCTCAGAGGAGAAACGAATCAAGTACATCCTGATTTACTTTGATGAGGATAAGAAATATGACATTTTGACTTCAAATAGCTCTTTATTCCCAACGACTATCAATGTAGATGAATTATCGCCGAAAGATACGATCTTAATCAAACCTGATTTAGTGGGCAAAGTTATCGCAACGTCTGAATTTCTGAAGGATATGGAAATTTACAAACGGCGACTCGAAAAACAGCTCGATTTAGGAACTGATTTGGCGAATACGTCCCTCGGATTTCTTAACGAAAGCTTATCATCAAGACGAGAAATAGGTTCATCTGAGGATTCCCAGCAGGACTCTTCTCATAGTACTCGAATACTAGAATCTGACGATTCAGACGGAGACTGTGAAGGATGTAACTCAGAGAGGATGTTGTCTAGTTTGTCATTCACTTAAAAGAGAGGAGATACAACTTCTATCTAAAATTCGAGATAATCAGAAGAGAAATCATAAAGAAATGAAACGATTGATGACCAACCAAGTTAAAACCGATTTACCTCCTTTATCAGAACTAAACTCTGTGTTTTACAAGGAGCAGAATCTAACCGAACTTGGAAGTTCAAATTTTCCTCCTACTCTGTACGGGGAGCGGATATCTAGAGTATTGTTCAGCGATGAGGAATTGTGTGATTACATGCTATTTCCCGTTAGGGATACGGGGAGGAAACCATTGTCTCCTCAGAGATCACAGATTTTCAAAGAGGCAATACGTGCAAGATTTCCACATGATCAGGATGAAGCCTTGAGATGTGCGACTGCTGCAGTGAACCAGTTAGGGATTGATTTGAAACGAGGTCGCCGAAAGCGAAAATGTCAAATACAAGTCAATGATTTTTTTCTAACTGAAGATGGGATGTTGTTTATAGGCCCATAACATTATTCGAAAAACGTTATGCAGAGTGTACTTATACTCGGTTCGATTGCTTTCGGGTACATAATAATTTTGTTAAATTTCTCATAAATGTAATACAAATATGATCAAATTAACATTAATCTTGTTTTGATTTTAAACCATCATGTAAAACGATACTTCTTTAATGATAAGATATGATATTAAGGTAATTCATCCACAAGTTATGGAGTTGGTTATATTTGACTATCTGCTATCCGGCATTTTGTGGATGGTCAGGTGTCTTGTTAGAGACACAGAATAACGGTACATCTGGAGTAATCTAAATTTACATTTCGTATCTGAATACCAATTCATAGAATTCTGTTTGTTAATTGAACATTGCTTACCTTTTCAAGTATGCCCAAACGCAAGAAACCAGTTTACTACCGTGTGCGTCGGTATCGATTTACTGAATTTAATTCAGTCTCCAGCTCTTCGTCATCGGCACTCAATAATGATATGTCGAGTGATCAAGAAACTGAGATAGTCAATCCGACGGTTTCTAGTGGCGATCATTTAACTTCGACAATAGACATAAATGATGGCTTCTTGCCGCTTAGGGCTTCATCCCCATTGGTCTTCGATTCGGATTCTAATTCGTCTTCGTCAAGTTTCATAAACAACGATGACCGTGATAGCGATGGAGTTGATGGGGACGATGAAAAACTTTATTACGACTCAAACTTATCGGTGATGGAGTTCTCTACTCGTCTTTTAGAAATATCTTCAAAGCATGCTTTCTCAGATGCTGCAAACCACGATATACTGAAATTATTTGCTGATGCATTACCTGTACCAAACCGAGTCCCATCACTCTATAAACATAAATCTGCTTGCATGGAACCGATGTCCTCAATTTCAAAAATAAGTTCCGAGGAAGGGGATATCTTCATTCTTCCATTTAAGGAACAGCTACTAACAATACTTGGGAGGTACTCAGGTGTTGAGGATTTACTTGAAATGTCGAGGTCAAATGGCTATTCTGACATCACCACTGGTCAGTTGTTTCCCAGGATTACGTCTGGTACAGTTTACTTCATTTTGAATACGGATGGATTTTCACCTATACTATCCCGTAGAGTTCAGGTGTGGCCTCTTTTGTTGAGTTTGGTTAATCTATCACCTGCAGAGCGCAGACGGATGTGTAACATCATAATGGTTGGATTTTACATCGGCAAATCCCCAAAGCCTAATTGGAATATATTATTGGAAAGTCTCATCTCATCAATTAATGATGTGTATAATTTTCGAGGGAAGCAAATTAATTGCAAGGTTATTGCATTGGTAGCAGATTCTCCTGCGAGATGTTCATGCTGTCTAATCCAAAATATGAACGCGAGGTAAGCTCATCAGGTCGTGATTATACTGAATGAAAATTGATTTTGATAATTATGTAGTTGAAGCTGATAGCCGCACACTAGTTAATTAATATATTAATGATTTGTAAATATATATTAAGATTTGTATCCGTTCGATCATAGTTATGTAATTCAGATAGATTGTTTTCTTATCGTGTCTTTGATTCTATTTGACTGATATTCGAATGACGCAGGAGTTAATACTAAAAAATTTCATGTTTTGCCTCAGTTACACAGCCGTAGTATCAAAGAAAGTGTAACTTTACCCTTATCAATGTAGTGATATCCTATATATCACTACATATCCTATAGTCTACATCCTATAGTATATATCCTATATAGTGAATACTACGATATCGGTTATTGTTGAGTAATAAAAAACGGTTCAATCGGATAATCAAAACACTGCTTTTTGCTGTTCATGGCGCTTCGTCAGCTCTCCAATGGAGAAAACACGGAATGACATGCCACATACACATTGAGAGTAACAATAATGTAGTGAATAAAGTTCGAACTGAACGAATGTTGGACTCTAAAGTACATAGACTATCAATTGATGTGATCCCAGTCTCTGCATGTAAAAGAAGAGAATTTGTGACTATGTCTTTCATGTAAGCTAAATATGATAAATTAATCGCACTTAAAACATGATTCCCTCTCAGTGCACGATTCATGTTAATCTCATTAATCTATGTTAATCTCAATAAGAAGGACACATTTTCTAGATGGAATCATATCCTTGTTGACAACATTTAATGAATCAGGCGTCTGACGGGTATGACATAGCATAGCTGTATTCAACAACAAAATGTTTATTGAAAAACAGAAACACATATGTGCAACATCAGTTACCCTGGTGTCAAGTCAAAATGGTTTTTTCAGGAGTATAGCAAGATGACCTCTGATGAAGCCTCGGAACGAAGTTTGAATGACAGCAACGTTCTCAGCAACATCTAAAACATATGTTCCTGCACTGTAAATCAAAAAGGTCTTATGTCGGTCAGAAAAAGGTCTCCAAGCATAAAAATCAGGGTTCAGAAAGTATATCTTGTCCGTGAACCTTAAGGTCCCGAAAAGGTCTATGTATGGTATTCCGGTAGATACGCTTAGACCCTTTTACAGGGTCTTCATGGAGTCATTAAAGGTCTAGATACCTGGTACAAATAGACCTTTTCAAAGGGTCTTCAATGGAGAATGAAAGGCATTTATGAGTAATGCAACTAGACCTTTTACCTGATTAATGTAATGAATCGAATGATGCAAAATTTGTTGATTAACTATCAACTGCCACGCAACATTCAAAGTCAAACAGCATGTCACTTAGCCGCAAAAACCGTGAAATTCTGGGGCAGCGACGACTTACGATGACATCAAATCACTGACTCACTTTTAGCGGCAACTGACACTAGCTGATGAAGAGTCTAATTCGCTGATCTTGAGCTCTCCTGTTTATTCAAATGCGATTGATACAAGACTTAATTGCAAGAACGTTCTGATTACACGAGATTCCACACATAGACTCCAGGCCTGAAATAATCAATTTGAAGGACGCTATACTTTATTAGGACGTTAACTTTACTGTAAAATGATTCAAAATGGCATTTACAAAATTTTCATTACTAAAAAAGCACTGGTCTGTAACGATTTAAATTTACTACTGGAAGCTCAACTTAATTATAAGCTGAGAGAACTGATAAAATTATAAGTCAGACTGATATATTAGAATACGTTTTTGTGCCCTTACCTGGTTGAATTTGATTATCAGTTCACCGATTCATCACCGAAACAGTTCGTACTCTCAGAGATAAACTGAAAAATAAATGAGTATTGAAAACAACAATCAAATCATGAGAATCAGTTTGGCATTGGGTCCCCCCATCTCAGCAAAGCACTGATGATGGTATTATCCACTCGAAGGTGGGGGTTTCAGCGCTGCCATGCGCCTCTTTGTGGCCCATTTACTGATTCAAAAGGACATTACACAATAAATAATTCAAGTCAGGTCTGAATTTCGTTATCTATTGATGTGGTCAGTTAAAGGAAACAGTGTCGCTCAAAGGAATCTGTTCACCGATTCATCACCAAAACAGTTCGGATATAAACTGAAAAATAAATGAGTATTGAAAACAACAATCAAATCTCGAGAATCAGTTTGGCATTGGGTCCCCCCATCTCAGCAAAGCACTGATGATGGTATTATCCACTCGAAGGTGGGGGTTTCAGCGCTGCCATGCGCCTCTTTGTGGCCCATTTACTGATTCAAAAGGACATTATTTAATAAATGACTCAAGTCAGGTCTGAATTATTTATTCAATAATGTCCATATGAATAGACTACACATAAATGGTCAGTCAAAGGAACCAGTGTGAATATTTATATGGTATATTCTCCGATCCGGAAGTTTCACTGAGAAAGACGTGCTTGTGACAGTCACCCAACGAATAAAACTTTTGAAAATTCATCGAAATCCGCACAAAAATAAGAATCATGTCAAATATGAAAAATAAACAAAATGTTTGATAGATAGGTTAGATTTAGGTATGTAAATAAATAAATATCCGATTGAAAGATTGGATCTCATAGAAGTCTAGAATAGACAACCTCGACAAGTCAAACCGAACACATATTATCCCATGTAAGAGGGTTATGTAAATAAAGCAAATCCATCATGCTAATTCCCTCAAATAGTACAGATCTGGTCAAGAAAAGATATCATTATGTTTGATAGATAGTTATAAAACATAAAGATAAATTAAAAGGATCACATAAGGAAAATATCCGTTGTATTTGAATACAAATGATAGTCATTGTCAGTTCCTAAAGACGACAGAAAATTTCCATCATTAACTTTATTCATTTTGAATAATATTGAAATAAGAGGATGGGACGCTCGAAAGCCCTTAAGTATCACAGCAGGTTTGATATATAATGTCAAAGATGGTGTTTAAAAGAAAGCTTTGACACCAGCGGCTCTGCCAATATCTGATTAAGTTAAAGAACGAGGTAACTGACAAATAGATAGCTTAACCTTAATGCTCGAAGTCATATACAGACACAGATCAGATCAGGTATCCTAAACAATGAGATGTCAGGTTTAATAGGTCACTCAAATAGTCACTCAAATCAGCATCAATATCAGATCAATTCAAACAAAGCATATCAATTTTAGTATCAACACTATATGCACATAGAAGTTTCTATGAGTCACTGATGCTTTATCTAATTTAGTTATTATAAAGAAACAAAATCCTACAGGGCAAGAAAGCGTATATGTAACTTTCACACGTCATGGCAGTAATACTCCCTACGTCCATTAACCAATTCAAGCACAACCTGCTTTACTATCATTGGGGCTACTGTTGGGTCGAGTGCGAAATGTTTGTGCCTATTGTACATATTTATACCGAATACATGTAAAAGATACAGCCAAAAACCATAACCTTCAAAGATATTTTTTCTTAAAACCAACAATATAACGAATCACTTTTGTTTATTACATAAAAGCTTTCTATTATGGTAGCAAGCCCACCAAGTTATGTTAATTTTATGCAGGCCTATATCGCATTATTAAATATGTACCAAAAAATTCACGACTTGAAATTCTGTAAAGCAGTGTAAGTTGCAGCACAGATTATTCTATGAGTCACTGTCGATTATTCTATGTTTACATGTCCTATTCTAGCTGTCTTCTCCTTTTCAGAGTCTTTAAGAAGTTCAATTCGGCAAACTTTTCCTTTTTTCTTGCCTCCATAACTTCAATCGTTTTTCGTTTCATGATAGAATTATCTTCATTCTTCTTTCTGCAGGTGATGCGATGTACTTTGAGCGCTGTTTTACATCGCCTGTTCGTGTTTATGGTGAAAAAAGGCCAACCATCCCCTTACTACAAATTTCTATCATTTGAATTACAACTTAAATTCGTGTATCATTTGCATTGCATGTATACGTAGAACAATTCTACAACGCCTACGATGAGACTAAGCCAAAATTTCCCTAAGTTATCATACTATCGTCTATCTAACGCATCGTGATCAATACATGTAATTCTATTTTCCTGTATTAGATGCAGCTTTCAGAGTTGCATACGGACTAGGGCCTGAAAAGTGAAAGCGCAATTATGTAATTTGTTAGTTAACATATCGACATAAGTTGTTGATGTAGGCCTACTGTAAACAGATGCTGATGAACACATTTCTCTGAGTCCTATACCCGATACACAATGTTTTACCTTTATCCATAGTCTGTGATAGCTTTGAAAAAGTTATAACGCCATCTTATTTCATACTATTTTTTCAGAAATCATCCATCAAGTAACTATTCTTTTTCGAAGGTGATCGATGGTCGGTTTCAAATTAACTATTTAGGCATATTTTTCAAAACTGGCTTTGGCCGAGGCGTTTTTTATCCGTGCAGCATACACAGCTGTCTGTATAGAATTACTTCTGTGTTTCAGTGAATTGGCTGCTAATTTGAAGAGAAAATCTAAATGGCATATTGAACAGAAGTATATTTAAGTGTAGAATAAAGTCGAAATTAACCATGACACACCGTACAGATATGAAAATGCGAAATCAGATTTAAAAATAATTTTGAGACAAATCGTCGGGGGAAAATGCAGAATCAGGTTGAAAATTACTTTCATGACACTGTTATGGAAATGAACAAGTGAAATATAAGATCGAAAATTACCCTATAGGAATGACTGAATGAATTATCCTGCATTCCTCACACAGTACAGGAATATAAAATATATTATCAGATTGAAAATTACTTGTATGACATAATGGGATTAAAATGCGGTAAAATAACAGGTTAATATTACTTTTAAGGCATATGCTATAAAGAAACAAAAAAATTGGAATCAAATCGAAAAATTGAGGTCATAAAGGCGCATGATAAGATCGAAAGTTAACTTCATGAAAAATAAACACTATACAGGAATAAAAACTTTTTATAAGCTGTAAGTCTCATGTTGAGGGTTAGGTACTTTCATGACAAAATAAAGGGACATAAGAAGCAAGAAATAGGTTAATATTACTTTTAAGGCATATGCTATAAATAAACAAAAAATTGTAATCAAATCGAAAAATTGGCCTACATTAACCAGATTGGTACAGGTCAGTAGGAACGCCATAAGTTTATCACAATAGATGCGTGAAGAGGAAATTAAGCATCTTGTGAGTCCTTTCTTGTCGGATTCAGGTAGCTCGAGAATGATTTCGGTAGTTCATTGATAAAAGCACGTACACTAGGGAAAGTTGTTCTACGTCGAATTCCCAACAGAAATTCCAATGCTTCAAACACTGTTTCATATTTCGGCGGATGAACCAGGTTGTAGGCGATGTGGGCACTTATCGCCATTGAAATACACTCTTCTGTCGTTTTCGCATTGAAGACAACATTTTCAATGTTAAAACTGCGAAGGCCATCTCGAAAATCAAACGATGTGCTGCCAGTCTTACTAGGGCAGCTGGGTACTTTGAATCTGACGCACAGAAGCCTGAATGCAGAAGTCGGCAAATCTTTGGTATGTTGAAGGATTGGTTTAGCGTTAGCCCACCGCTTAAGTGTCGACTGAAAAAACTAAAATCTAGAAGAATATTTAACATTCTTTCTTCAATTTCCTGTACATCATAACTGAATCCATCAAAATAATCAGATTTTGTTTCTGCGTATAATTTGAGCATCATGTTTGCTTCAACGTAGATCATCGGTGGCTCCTTTGCTTGAGGAAAATCTCTGATTTCGGCTTCCACTGATAAGGTATTGGTCCATGCTTGGTGCTTCCTCTGGCGAAATTTCGCGTACGGAGTGTCTGCCGACTCATGAGATAAAATGATTTCACTCCGCCGTGTTACAGACTCACCATCACAAGAAGAAGAATCGAGTTTTATAGTATCACTTTCACTTTCACTGTCGACCTCATGACTAGGCATATCGTATGTTTTCCTTTTCTTGCCGAACTTTAGTGTATACTGAAGCAGTTTATCGGGCAACATGTCTGCCGCGTTCCTTTCTCCCGATTGGTCATGGCGAACTTTTTGTCTATAATTTTTGAAGAACTTTACTAATCGTATTCGCCAAAAGTTGCTGGTTCCATCATGATCCTTAAGATGTGGTGCGACTCTGCAGATGCCTTCAGCAACTTGGTGGTATCTTGTAGATGCGTGTTCAATATACAGTTTATCGTCAGAATATTGGAGAAGGTCACTACACAAAGCTCTTAAAAATGTACTACGCTTGAATCGATTACATTTCAAACTGTCGTCATTTGAGTTCAATAAATCGGGGGAACATATCGATGACTTTTTGAGGTATAGAATAACACGCGGGGCCACGGCTTTTTTGAATCTGTGGCAGTACTTTTTATACTCAAGATAAGAATATCAGTACAGCTCCATAGGATTTCGAAAGAGTCGCTATCGATTTCCGTGCCGTCTTCCAGAAAAATTCCGACCATGCCCTGGTCACCTGAAATTTCAAACTTTGTTATGCAGGACGAAATGAAGTCAGGTAATTGGAAACCCTGATAAAACGCATCTTATCATCGTATTTAACTTTTGCAAAACTTGACATCCCTTGAAGGACCGTTACCACACTCCGCCATCTGCAATTAAAGGACTTACTATGCATACACGTAAAAGTAAAAATTTCTATGTCAAGTTTCATTAGGTCATGCAACAGTTCATCTAGAGGGGGGCTCCTTAGACGATTAAGGGGATTACCTCCAATAGCGATTTCGAAATTGCCGAAAATCAGTGAAAACGTATCTCGTACGCAACTCAAAAATGCTTTTCAACCCTTTAACGACTGAGTCCGAGTTAATTCATACCCAGTGTTCAGTTGTTGACGGTGGTGATAACAATGTAATACAATGTAAGTTTCGTCTCCTGAAGCCACTTTAGCGAGAATGGACAATAAATTTTGTACTGGTATTTTCAAATGCACTCTAATTGACCACTATACTGGTTGCGTTCAGCCAATTTGAAAGTTTTCGATTTTTCAGATGATTTTTTTCGACGACTTTTTGACCCCCAAATCACGAAAAACCCGTGATATTTTGATAATTAGTATATTACCTCAACTGGAAACACAGCACGCATGTAAATTTTGTAGGAAATCTGCTACAATTTGGTCCCAAGTAAATTTATTGAGTGCAAGAACTTCAATCTTTTGTTTTGAACTAGTGTTTTTCGCAATAGGCCTACTTACATATATTTTTCGTTATATATAATATTTCGTTAAATCATACCGGTAGGTATATGAAAGGCTTCCGGGACAACTGGGCCCAAAAAAAAGTACAAAATGACTCTCCTTTTTTGACATAAATGTGTTGCACAGACTCTGCTGTACACATAAATGCCCATTTTCGATACTACAATGTCCTTGTCTATAAAATAAACTCATTTTTATGCCAAAAATCGCATATTTTTGTGTACTTTTACAAAGGGCCCAAGTGCTTCAAAGGAATAAACTTTTTTCTACATATAAACATGCCATAATAAAGGAAATACATTGTAGTTATCAAGTTAGTACCTTTTTTTAGAAGATTTCGACCTACTTACTTTCTAAAAAATTTTTTTATGAAAAAAAAAATTTTTTTATTTTTTTTTAATTTTTAAAACAAGGACATTGTAGTATCGAAAATGGGCATTTATGTGTACAGCAGAGTCTGTGCAACACATTTATGTCAAAAAAGGAGAGTCATTTTGTACTTTTTTTTGGGCCCAGTTGTCCCCAACCCAATTGCCTAGTCATTCTTTTACATCATAAATTTATGTATATGAAACGAACTGTGGGTAAAATTTCTTGTATATGATTAATTAAACCTATCATAGTTGCTGTTGCAGTTTACATTTATGATAATATTTTGCTGTAGGGCATATGTAGGCTTAAGATTTAAAACTTAGTTAGGCTTACAATCATGAAGAACTTTTAAGATTTCCACAGATTGGGTAAAAATAGCTAGGGTAAAAAAGCCACCTGAGTTCAAGTACTTGCATAGTCAATATCACGTTGAAATCTTGCATACTCAACTCTTACATGAGTGTATTCTAACAAATGAAATTTCAGATCAAATAAGCCGGTTACTTGGTTTCTACAGCTAAGTTCGCGCGTGCTTCGCGAACACACTGTTTCCACTCACACGCACATAGGTATAACAGGGGTGGTCATAAATTACCCGTCTTTTTCCACTTAGGCTACCATCTGTTAATGAAAACATTATCTTTTCAGATAAATCACGTGTACTATAATATAACTAGCGGAACAAACAAATTCCAAAGAAAGCAAGTACCAATACCTAAAAAGGGTATTTTATTATAATGATCAAACCGTAAACCTTCAACACACTGTTTGCATCGATGACGCAGATTTCTACTAACGTTTCGATGAATGCCGATATTGTCATTTACAAGATGAAAATAATCCGCTATTCTCTCTTCAAATTATTCACATCAGTCAGTCGTTCTTTGTAGACGTACTCGGTATTCCCTTACCGCTCCCCAAAAGAAAATTCATAGGCGCTAGGTTCATGGTGCGTGGTGGCTAATCCATGCTTCCACGCCTCCCGAACCAATGCACAGAGAATGTCCGATCAAGAAAATTACGCGCACTTTTTGCAAAATAGATTGAAACAACTTAGGGTGTCCGTATGGGGTGTACTTTTTCCATTGGAGTTGTCGTTTCTATTTTCCTTGACGGAACGCTGACTGGGGATAAATATTTGTTTGTATTGCAACGAGATGTCATTCCTATTCTGAAGCAGTGGGCAGTTGTGGTTCCAGCTAGATCAAGCACGAGTGCACGACTCCATGTTGCAAAACGTGTGCGTGATTTTCTTGATCAGACTTTCTCTGGGCGTTGGTTCACTGGGCGTGGAAGCGTGGCACAAATAACATGAAGAGGAGAAATGCGGATTGTCATCTTGTAAATAAGAATACCGGCATTCATAGAAAACTTAGTAGAAATATGCGCCATCGATGTAAAAAATGTGTTGAAGTCAGAGGTTTACAGTTTGATCATTTATGATAAATCCCCATTTTGACTTACCTGTTTGGAACTAGTTTGTTAGCTACAATACATGTGATTCATTAAAAAGATTATATTTTCATTTTAAGATAGAAGTATGGAAAGACGGGTAACTTATGCCCACCCCTGTATACATATGTTGTTGAATTGTTCGTCGTTTGGTAATTTGAAACATTTCTGTAATATTTTCTCAGTTTTCCTATATTGTGTTTTGATCTAGTGACTTAAACGCTATTACAGACAACCATTTTATATATTACACACGAAAATAACGACGAAAGATTCAACAACTTATGTAAACATAATAACTTGCTGCCTAACTACTCTCAATAACATACATATATAATATATACACATATACCTCGAACATATATCGGTTATCGGTCATCACAGAAAAAACTGGGTTTTCGGCGTATTCATTACAGGTATAAGAACGCAGTTTTTTTTCTGTGATGACAGATGACTTATATATATAGGCCCTATATAATATGATAGGAAGTCCTTTTAAATTCGGTGGCTTTTTTGCCCAAAGCACCCCGCATTTTTTTGTTCCACTTGCCTATTGCCTTTTTTTCAAAGATGCCCAATAATTTCTAACACTAAGCCAGTCCAAAACGTCACAGTCACATCCCCTATATTGTGGACGTATATACATGATTATTTATATTAAAAACAAATTTGCTGTTATAGTTTCATTAGTCCAGCTAGCTGATATATTGACAAAACATGAGACAGATTAATAGAAACGGAAGGAAAATTTCATTCATACTGTCAATAACATTATTGGAATATGATCTTATGTATACACGGGCTACATTGACACATCGTAACGGCAACATTTTCTTAGAATCCAATGTAATGCTCTAAAGTTAAGAAAACGCGCCCTCTGGATGATGTCTTCAGAAATTGGAGGATGGGAAACAAACGGATCGAGTTCGCGGGCATAGCTATCACGTTTCTTGTTCAAAACCATGAATTTCATAGCACATGCATGTAATCAAGATACTCATGGATACTGTGTCGAAATATACATATACCAATCTCGTTTAATGTCAATATTGCTCGCCACAACACCAATATTGAGGTGCTCAAACGATCCTTCCTCCAGCGACAAAATTACAAAACTTGCCCAATGCGGAAAACGTATTAGCTACCGACTGTCAAACTTGAAGCCGTAAGAATCTGTTCAAGTAAAATGTTCTTCAACCTCCATTCCAGTCAATCTACTAGCTTAAAATCAAATATTCCCCGCGTCAATTCCGCATTATTGAAGATTCGGATACCGGAGATGGAACTAATACTCTGTTCTACATCACTTCCGTAAAGTTTACAGCTAGTTTCTGTGCATACCAGGTGCTAACACTGTGCGATAAATTTTATAATTTCCAATGACTTTGACGTCGATGCAAGGACAACTAGATATCAATAAGCTGCCAGGACGCGGAAAGCGAAATCATTGTGTCGAGTTTTATAGGCTGACAGTTGACTGCGGCCGATCAGCTAACACTGTCTTCCCAGCTCTCTGCTGTTGTTATCGTTATGACTCTGCACTGCACCGTCAGGCGGATAATGCACATAATACACAGACTCGAATCATCGCATTAAGACTTTCATCGAGTGCGCTACTTGAGGTCTTGTCGAAATGCCTCGGAAGTGCTGTGTGATACACTGTAAGGGCAATTACGATTCCAGCGATTCAAAAGTAACTGTTTATGGATTCCCAAACGAAGAGGAGGAGCGAAATCGCTGGGTGCGAGCGTTACCGAATACGATCAAAAAGGTGACACAATACATCGGCATTTGTGCTTCTCACTGGCCGGAGGACACAGAAATGGTTAAAATCAAGCGCTATAATCGACCGATCAATCCACCATCAATATTTCCTAATTGCCTGCCTTCGAATTTCATTCAAACAGCTTCTTCTTCGCTCAGAGATGTAGAGAATCGGCGAGTCTCTTCTTCAGTTCGTTCCTCTATTCCTGATGAGTTGGAAACATTCGAATCTCTTGACAACATCGTTGATTGGACATCATTCATCGCTCAACTCTCCTCAAAAACTTTCATCGAAGACCATGATTTATGGGTTGTTAAACGTTCATCTACAGACGTGGTCAAAATGATTCACTTCATATGTGAAAACATCGTTGATTATTGTGTTTCTGTCACAAGTGACTTTGTTATAACATCTGTAAAACAAAATACACGTGTTGACATCAAGTCTGTGGTCGGATTTGGACGGAAGTTGACGAAGTGGTCTCAGTTAGAAGCTGTGATATCTGTTACAAAATCAACGCTACCTTCATTTGAAATCGAACTCAATTGTGCTGCAGAAAACATTGAGCGTTCTATGCAGTTCGCTGACATCGACATGGATGTGAGGCGACGTCTTGAATTCTTATTATTTCAAGTAAAACACATGTCATCTCGTCCATACGAGTATCCAGCTTCCATTTTGAAAGTGAGTACAGAACTGTTGTTAGCCGGAACAAAATCATATAACATTTGTAGAAAGCACCTACTACTCCCTCATCCTGATACTGTCAAAAAGCATATAGGAAGTTTGAAAAGTACTGGCAGTGTTGCTGATGCCAAAGACACTATAAATGCCGTTTTTCACAAGCTTGTTGGCATTCAGAGAACATGTTTGTTGTTGTTCGATGAAGTGTACATAACACCCTCTGCAAGATACCGCGGTTGCCATCTTTTAGGCAGAGCTGAAGATGATCCAAATAAAACAGCTAGAACTGTTTTAAGTTTAATGTTGAAACCACTTTTGAGTCATCGAGCTTTTATGGTTCGTCTAATTCCGGTTTTTTCATTGACTGCAGAGTTCCTTGAATGTGAGATTTTGAAGCTTGTTGAAATAGTGAATGAATGTGATGGTAAAATCAAAGCATTTATTTGTGACAGCGCATCGGTTAATAGAAGCTTCTACAAATCTATCTGCTCTTCAGATAACGAAAATTATTTGTTTAAACATCAGTCCACTGATTCATACATTTACTGTCTACACGACACAGTACACTTATTAAAAAATGTGAGGAATAATTGGATTTCTGAAAAGAAAAAAGAGATCAAATTTGAGTTGCCAAACAAAGGCACAGTTGTAGCTAAATTTAGTGACTGCATCAAATTGTATAGATCTGAGGCATCCAATATTGTTAAGCGAACAAATCTCACATATCAATCATGTTTTCCGTCTTCAATAGAGAAGCAAAATGTTCGCCACGTGCTCCGAGTCTTTAATGAGAAAACAGTAGCCGCACTTGTGAATGATGGATGTATTGATACTGCGAAATTCATAGATTATTTTCTTAGGTTGTGGAAGATGCTAAACATCAAAACCATAGAGGGACACATTCGCTTGAACGACTCTGATAGAAAACCTTTCTCCGATCCGAATGATAACAGAATTGTATTTCTTCGTGAAACAGCTGAAGCCATTTCAAGAATGCCCGGAAATTCAGGGCCGTACAGAATACAGTCTTTCACGTCTGTTACTAGAGACGCCTTTGTCCAAACTCTGCGTGGGCTGTCCAAATTGATTCAGGAGCTATTGAGAGACGAAGCAGTAAAATACATCTTACCAGGTATTTTTCAAACTGATCCTTTAGAAGGCGAGTTTTCATGCTATAGACAAATGAGCGGCGGGAACTACTATATCGGCCTAGACCAACTTTTGTGTAGCGCCAGACTGCGTAAATTGAAATTATTTGAGGAATTGGATATCGATCGTAGCGAATTCTTTCATGTTCAGAATTTGTGTTGCTCGAAAGAAATGAGTGATGATGAATTGAGTGTGATTGACTCTCTTTTCGAAAGATCAAACTCTTTGTCCGACAATGAACGCTCTTCCTTGTATTATATATGCGGATACATATGCTTCAAGGAAGGTATTGTGAATGATTCAGAATCGGATCTGTTGACTGATGAATCGGGTAATCGTTTTATTTGTGAGTTCACCGACTTAGTGAGCAGAGGGAAACTGACTTATCCCCGTCATGATGTGGTATATTTTGCTTTTGTAACATATACGTTCTTTACGAAAGATAAATCTATTGATTGTGGAAATCTCTTATGTCACAGGTTCCTCTACATTTATGAGTCTCTCTGTTTTTGCTTTCCGAACTGTCTAAATGTGTGTCGGCGGTTGGTGAATTGCTTCTTCAAGGGACAAGTGAATATGAGCTCGGATGAGCTGAGCTCATCCAAAGCTGCCAAGCGAAAACGACAAAAACTTAATTCGTAGATGTACACAGCATCCAAATTGATGCATTTTTGCCTTTGAAATATATGTTTTTTGCCTATAAATTGGTTTTCCTAATTTAAAAAGTTTCTTGTAAAATATTGATAATTAAGGGTCAGCCTATAAAAAAATTTGCTTACTTCTGACATTCTGCGTCCTGGCACTACTTATAACATATTTAGTAGTCCTTGCGTGATGTTTAAATATTTGATGTATTGATTCAAAATTCATGCACCATAGAACACGTAACGACTTGTAAAAAGTAGCGAAGTCATAATAATGACTTGAAACATAATGGTATTTACAAATTGATTTAATGTATGACATAAAATGTGACTTTACAAAGCGGTCCTGCCCAGTGATAGCCAAATACATTTCTTCCAAGTGAAAGTCATTGATACTCGGCATTAAAGAAGTTTTAACGATTGAAATGTGCGAAAGAAACAATAGCCAATGCTTCGAATTTTCTGGGTCATCTATGTAAGGCACCAAGTAAATAGGCAATTTTGTGACGAAAAACATCAAGTTAGCTGCGTCAATTGGAAGATAGCCTTTCCGTAGATGATCCATGGTAATCAGTTTTCGGTTCATGAAAGGGAACACTTTCGAGACTATCTTATTGATTAAGTCTAAGCTTATTTCATTTAACTTAATCATTTCTTTTAGTACTGCGCATATGATATTGTGGCTCAAGCCACAGGAAAACAAGTCGTGCATGATATCGGGCACCGTGAAATGCGGTAATGTAGCATACACAAGGTCAGCAACAATAGGTGATTTTTGAGCAAAACCTAAACCTTCATTCATAGAAATGAATTCGTCATGCAAGCGCGGTAACTCTTGGACTTCTCTTTCCTCAATGTTTCTGCATTCCACATGTTTTACTTTACAAAATCGGCAAATGTACCCGGATGAAAAAGATAGACTTAATCCGGACACTTCATGTTGGCTCAGATTGTCTCCTGCTATAAAACATGCTATAACAGGCAAAGCTTTATTGAAATGTTCAACGAAAAAAATCATTCGCGTAAAGTTCATTCAATTGGTGGAAAAGCGGCGACAACAAACTTTTGAGGTCATGAGATTGAACAAATTGACGTTTGAAGGTCATTGCCAAAAAGCAGTTTGATGTTGTAGAAAACAGCTCGGCTTTCATATTCAATACAGTAAAATAGACCCCCACCAGTTTTTGATTTTTTTTAGATTTCCCGATCGGGTTACACACTTCGAAGTCATCTATGTACAACCCTAGATATATAGCAATTTTACCGAGAGGTTTTATGAAATTATTGAAATTATCGTAAAATAAAATTTGTGATTTTTTAGACTTCCCGATCGGTTACACACTTCGAAGTCATCTATGTACAAACCACTAGATATATAGCAATTTTACCAAGAGGTTTTATGAAATTATTGAAATTCGGTGAGCCAAAAAAATTGTGACTATTTGTAGTACTAGAAAGCCTACTGCTATTCAAACTCACAAGCGTTGAAAAACGAAAACATTGCTCAAAAACTAGACTTTAACGTTTCTTCGATTGAAACGTAGCTGTAACAATCATTTTGGCAATCCGAGTCAAGCAATATGCGTTTAACGCTAGGCATGTTATAATGTTCCTTCATGTACTCAGAAACGTTAGAATCTCGAAGTAACTGGACTCTGTCCTTCTTTCAAGTGCCTGAGGTACATTTCAGTCAATAGTGACTATTTTTTTTTGATAGATGCTAATCTTTCCCTATTATAAATATAACTTTTGAGGCTGTGCATCTTAAATGTACAGGACCGCGCTTGGTCGGGTTTGAGCGTCCAGGATGAAGCGGTCGAAACGCGATCGTCCTGACCAAGTTCCTGTTGATGACCTCATTAAAAATAGTCAAACAAATTTGTATGCATATTTTGTAGAATTTTATTTCACGTTTTAGCTTAAGGAACTAACATTAATTCTCTTACACACCTGGTAGATTTTAGATAGCGTAATCCCGCTGTGTTAGCTAGATCTGGTATTTTGATTGGAAACAGACCTGTCCTCTTATCATCTGAATGGGCAGACTGTTAAATAGGATCTTTTCAATATATAAGTGATAAACATAATTTTGAACAGAACGACTTACTCGCCAATTCATTACACATGAGGAGAGGAGAAGCGTTGTTTGTCCTTCTAGTAAGCATTTTTTAAATTTTTTTGACATTTTAGGATATAAAAATTTTCTTTTAAATCATATTTTGTACCTATTGAAAATTAACTAGTCATTAGCTTGTTTTGTTTTTTTTTTAATTTTGTTACCTTGACGCACTTTGCTACGTTGAATTGTTTTTGCAGCACGTCTTGAGTTGAAGGTGGACTATGTCCCCGCCTCTTGACCTCTACTGGCTGGACTCTGTCCTTCTTTCAAGTGCCTGAGGTACATTTCAGTCAATAGTGACTATTATTTTTTTTTTTGATAGATGCTAATCTTTCCCTATTATAAATATAACTTTTGAGGCTGTGCATCTTAAATGTACAGGACCGCGCTTGGTCGGGTTTGAGCGTCCAGGATGAAGCGGTCGAAACGCGATCGTCCTGACCAAGTTCCTGTTGATGGCGTTGTTTGTCATTCTAGTAAGGATTTTTTAAATTTTTTTGACATTTTAGGATATAAAAATTTTCTTTTAAATCATATTTTGTACCTATTGAAAATTAACTAGTCATTAGCTTGTTTTGTTTTTTTTTAATTTTGTTACCTTGACGCACTTTGCTACGTTGAATAATCTTTCAACATTTGAAGAAAAAAAAATCGCTATACTGAAAATAAGGTTCGCTTAGTCTTTCATCGACGCCTGATAACCGCAAATGGCTGTGAACGACCTTAATGATTACATTTGAAAATTTCCTTAGCAGCAGCTTTGGTAGTTCTGTGAATAGTGTAAGAAGAAACGTAAACACGTATGATGCCTGAACCTACAGCATTCAAAAGATCCTGATATTCGGAATAGGGAGAGTCAAAATCCTGTTGCACATTTGTTTCTTCGGAATATTCTGTCATTGGTGACGGAGGAGGCGCTGAGACAGCGGGAGAAGGTTGGCTAGCTGTTTCAGTGTGACAAGCAACGTGCAATAACAAAGATTTTAATCCTGACTTCGTAGAAAATTCACAGCCTTTGAATGGACAATTATTCATACTGATAGATGCGTCTTTGTAACTTGCATGCATATACCTTATGTGCTTCTCTAGTATGCGTATCTTAATAGCTTTAAAACCGCATATGAAGCACAGGTGTTCCATTACAATCAAATTTATTAATCAACTTAATATGACTTGTATGCATCTTGAATGAAGCGTAACCACAAGTGTCATTCAAGTGAATGCGGTAATTGCGGTAATCTACGGTATGTAGATTATGTAGATAAAATTCCACAGCCGTTTCAATTTTAATCACATGAGAAAATGGTTGACTTAATCGTCTGGGTGAGCAAATACAAATGCATTTCCTATAACGTTTTTTTATTGGCTGGTATTTATCACTTCTTTCCAAATTATTAAAAGTGAACAAGAAAGTTTTGGACTGTGAATTTACATAGACTCAATGCTAATTATATGCTTGAACCGGTCGGATGAAAATTAATTCTGTTGAATTTGAAACATTAACCTGTGGGCTTAAGAAATCTACTATGCATTTGTTTGGTTGAAATTTACCCAATCTTGAATCTAAATTCCTGAAACTGTTTCCTGTGTGACACGATTC